>VZZY01015926.1:307792-408191 GCA_013400335.1 Eurystomus gularis
GGCGGTTCGTGGTGCTGCTCTCCGCGCCGCTGGCGCTGGTGCCCGTCCTGCTCAGCCTGCCCCCCAAGGTACCCGCGCCCGGGCACCGGCTGCGGGGGGGAGCGGGCGAGGGGGGCACCGGTGGAGGCGTGGATGGAGAGCACCGGCCGGAGCGTGGGCAGGTGCACCGGCTGGGGCTGCCTCCCTGGGGTGCAGGCTGGGGACGCCCGTGGAGGGGCACGGAGCAGGGGACACCGAGTGGGGAGCACCGGCCAGGGACACGGATGGGGGGGGGGCTGCAACCGGGGAGCACCAACCGGAGACCACCACCTGGGGCCATGAACCGGGAGCACAGACGAGACACTGACTCGGGGCATGGACCAAGTGCATAGATCCACGTTATGGACTGGAGATGCCAACAGTGAGGCGCAGCCCTGGGGACGGGGACCGGGGACATAGCCTCGGTGTTCTGCCCCACCTTGCTGCTCACCTCCTGCCTCAGTCCCAGCAGCGTTTGCCCCTCATGAGGGTCACCTTGCTGCCTGCCAGGGTTTCCCATGGAGGGAGGGGATGGCCGAAGCCCGCCACAGCTCCTCACGCCTCGGCAACCACGTGCCAGTGCTAATGGCGAGGGCATCCTGGGGTCATCTTGACTCTAGAGGGAAGAAGGGATGGGTAGCGGGAATGGTATTTACGTTGCTTATACGGTCATGTGGAGGTGTAAGGAACCTGTGGTTCAGAATCAACTCAAACCAAGTGGCACTAGTTAGTACTTCTTGCAGATACCAAGCTGCCTTATTGTAGTTGTTATCAGTAGCCCTCAAAGAGCTGCAGAAACTGAGGCAAAGCAGGTTCACGGCCAGCAGCACCCAGAAAGGTGTTTGCAGAGGGGGGGTGGAAGGCAAGTCCCTGGGCTCTGGGGCTGTCTGGTGTGGCTGTCCCATCCCCTTTGTGGTGGGAATGGGCAGCAGCATGGGCAGGGTGAGAGGGGTGCTGCTGAGCTGGAGGTTGCCGTGCAGTGGGGTTCATGCTGCGGCATGCTGCGGGGCTGGTAGAATCAGGGGAGCAGCGAGTGCCACCCGCACCACTGCGAGCGATTCCTGGGGGGACCTTTGGTGCTGTGTCTGAAAAGGCTTTGCAAGTAATGTGTTTGTGGTGTCCTGTAGAAGTGGAAAAACTGGTCTCCTGGTAAGGTTTGGGCATGTGTGTTGGGCTGCACATTAAGCAATCTGTGGCAAAATTTTGGAGACTGGAGGATTTTTGCAGCTGTCCTGTGTATGCAGCTCTCATGCGTCAGGAGGTCTGAGCCTTGGGTGGAAATCCACAGGGCAGTGAAGTCACTGGGAAATTTTGTGCCATTGACTTCAGTATGGGCAGGATTTCACTCTTACGTTCTGATTCAGATCCATTTGAGAATGACGTTGTTTACATCAGAAAATAAGTGATGTTCAGTACTTGGTGAATAGAGAATGATTCAGATGCTGTAAGGACACGAAGGTATCATTTACTTCTGCCTCTATAGCGGTTGTCAGGTTGCTTTGTTCAAGCTAGCAAATAACTCTCCCAAATCAGAAAAAAAAAAAAAAGTAGAATGACCGTTGCTTTATTTAATGACACAGTATGTTAAGAGAGAAAATTCTTTGGATTTAATATCCCTTTAAAAAATTTTCCATTAATGGGTGAGTTCTTAATAGGAAAACTATTCTACTCTCAAAGAGTAGAAAGCACAAGTCACAACAGGTGCTTAGTTCCTTTGCAGATTCATAAGTAGGTAATTATATTTGTACATTCATTTATGGTAGCTGAACAAGTGAGTTCAATTATATTTAATAGTATCTTGTTTGACTTTGGCACTTGTAAAATCATGAGATATGGTTAGAGGTGAGGAGATGCACTGCACGCTCCGTGCAAGCTTGTCTGATCCGCACAGTGGTTAATTGTGAGAATAAATCACAGATGAAGCCGGTGCTGTGCTGTGGGAAGGCCCTTGGTCCAGATGCTCTGTGTACTGGTAGAAGTATATAGCCTTCATAGCCTGTACAGAAGAAAAATAGTCTCTGCTGATAGAGTGCTGCTGTTTTCAGACTTGCAGTGTGCTGGTAGCCTGCTCCTGAGTGTGACCCACAGAGAACCTCATGCACAGTCCAGTGTCATCAACGCTCTTTTATTAAAGAAAAACCAGTGATGAGGAAGTGGACATGTTTGCAGCTGAGAAGATGAAGAAGCAGTGGGGCAGCTGTGGGCAGGGAAGGAGAGGCCCTAGTGGAGCTGACTGGTCTGCCTCTTGCCTTGGCAATCTGTTCTTCGTTTTCCGTAGGCTCAAAAGGCGTTACGGTTGGTAGCAGTGAGACTGGCCGCTACCTGCACTGGTCGCTGTCAAAACTCTGATGCTTTTGGGGCTATTGAGCAGTGCGACATTCCAAGCAAGCCTGACTGCAGCTTCACCAAGTTCTCCCCAAGTCTGGCCTCGGCGTGAACCTGTATCTGTGACCTACCATACAAAATTGTGTCTGTTCCTCTTCAGGGCATCTACAGTTGCAACAAAAAATTCTCTCACTTGTTCAGCAAGAAAGGAAACTTCCTGTTGCATCAACAGGGGATTAAGTTCTGACGTCTGGAGCTTGCTTGAGCTGCCCTCCGAAGCCCGAGCCACAGGGGGCTGCAGGAGGGGAAGGGAGCAGGTTATGCTCTTATGCACAGTGTGAAAACACCAAGCCAGGGGGAACAGGCGAGGGCTCAGCAGGTGAGGGATCGGGGTGGTAGAGTTTGGAAGTTATCCTGGCATCTGATGGAAAATGCATGCCTTCAGCTGCACCACTTGGGTCAGATGGTTTAACACGGGGCTCGAGTCCAGCCTCGTGCTCTTCTGGGCAGTCAGATTGCAAGAGCTGCTGCAGGTGTTCGGCAAGCTCTGTCTCAGAAGGAATCCAACTGATTGGGCTGTTGCTGGTGTTACTGGAAGGCTGTTCCAGGCAGGGCACCCACGGAAAGCAGGCTGGGGCAGGAGGAGCTCCTGGGTTTGGTGCTGTCGTTGTGAAAGTACTTAGTAGCACCAAGGTTACATTTGGAGCATGGGAGTGTTGGATGGGGTGGAGAACCCCATGTTCCTGCTGGGATGGTCGGTGTGCTGCCTTGTAGGGCGTTGTAGAAACTGGTAGGAGATGAGAAACAGTGAGACTCAGCACTTGCTAGTCTTACAGGCATCTCTGAAGTACTACTCTGCTCTAGGGATGCTAAAATCTGTTTTTGCGTCATGTCACCATTTGCCTTCTCCATGTTGGGATGCTCAGCAATTTTAATATTCCAAGGGACTGGAGCCATAAAAAGTCACTTGAGCTTGGCTTCAAGGGCAGGGTTTCACTTGGATCTGGCAACCAAGAAATAATGACCTAAAGTTAATGTGATAGAGAACCACAAATAGGATGTGGCTTCTTGGATTACTGTGTACTTCTAAAGGGACACCCTGTGGTCTGGGTGCAATGGGTTTTCCAGTGAAACCTGCACCTAGGTGACACCTCCCTGGAGAAAAATAATCCATCGAGTCTGGCCTTGGGTATTGCTGATGAACTGCAGTATCCATATCTGCAAGGTGCTATTAAAGCCCTCATCAGCTGTCAGCCTTCGGTGGTTGTTTTCCAGATCTCTGTGTGAGTCCCCTCACAGAGGGACAACATCAGGACTGGCACTGGTGCTGACATTTGCATTGATAGCCCTTGTTTTTATTTCACATCCTTTGTAGTTTGCAGCTGTGGAGAGGGAGACTTGCACAAGTGGTTTTGTCTGCAATCTCCTTTCTCTTAGAGAAATGAAATTTCTGCTTTGTGGGTGGGTTTGCTGAGATCTCAAATTGTGCTTTCTAAACTGTGGCTGGGACAGTGTCTGGTGTCCATCACATAAAGCAGCAGAAAGGAGTACTCTGTGTGGACTCACTACCCAGGAACAAGTTCTCTGCACGAGAGTCTGTGTGTCACCTGCTCTGGTTGTTGCTGAAATGGCTGAATCTTTGTCCTGTGAGTGGAAGTGCCAGTGACCCCCCTGCTTGGAGGGCTGTGAATGATTGCAAAGGGCTCAGGCAGGGCAGGAGGGGCTGGAGGAACTGTTCTGCTGGAAGGGGCATGGGGGGCACTTTTAATGAGCTGTGCAAAGAGCTTGTTCCAACAGCTCCTAATGAACTCAATGTCTACAGCCTCTTGGCTTGGTAACAGCTGAGGCAGCCAAATCTGCTAAAAGGAGCTCTGAGCAGGCAAATAGGGCCCAATGCCTTCAGAAAACAGACTTGACTTCCTCGGTGGCCATAGAGCAATTTAAAATTAACTTGGACATAATGAGTCCTCCTGATTAGAACAAGGAGACTTTTAAGAACTTCCAGAAGAAAAATGATATTGCTTGCCCTCAAAAGCAAAGTACGTGAGCAAAGGTATTGTGGGGAAAGGGGGTGATGCCAGTGTAGGTGAGTGGGGTGGTGGGCTGGAAGCAGGGTGTCCTGGCAGGTGGAGGGGAGCTGGATCCTGGGCTGGAGAGCCCAGCAGGAGCATGGTCAGGCAGAGCGGTAGCAGTCAGGGGAGCAGCCTGGCAGGGAAAATAAGCAGTTGTAGCCTGATTATACATTTCATGCACAAAGTCCATCTCTTCTATTTACATGCTTGGTGATTTAGAAAGGCCAATTTTCATGAAACTGGAAGTGACAGTTAAGAGATGAGAGGAAGAACTTCAGTGAGGAAAGAGGGGTGATAACTGGAAGTAGGGTGACTACATTTTACCACACATGCTTTGAACTTCAGTCTGGAGAGTCAACAAGCCTAGTGAAGAGCAAGCTGGCGCAGAGAGGATGTGAAAGCAGCAATACTTGGGGCAAGAGGGAAGCTGAGAAGAGTCGATATTAACTGGAAGCTAAGAACCATAGAAAACATGAAAAAGGATGTGAAAGAATTGGGGAAGAAATCCCTGGGCAGGGTGTTGAGGGTGAGGAGTGGTGTTTCAGGTGCGTGGCACAAAAGGAGTCTGACCCATGGCATTCTCTTGCCAGGTGGACAATGCAGAAAGGCCATATTCAGTGAAGCATTTTTGTTCTGTACTCAAGAAAGTGCTTGTAGTACAGTTCTATATTATAAGAAGTTGTCAATGAAATATTTTTACTGTGACAGTAACTAAATGGAAACTGAAATACTTTCATTCAACCCTGGCTTCTTTAAAATGTACAGGTTTAGGTGACTTTCATGCAAGAATTTTGTAAGAGCTGCCTGAGGAGTTTTGTGAACCGATAAACCAAGTGCATTTTCACAAGTCCCAGGGTAGATAGAGATCACCGGGACTGCTGGCCACAGGTCAGGCTGATCTGGAGTCCCTCTTGGGAAGAAGATTCCAAAAAAGGGCTTGAGATGGCAAGTTACCAGACTGGCTGTCCATGGCCAAAAGGGTTAATGTGATATTTGTGCTCATGGACACGTGAAAGTTAAGCAAGAGCAGTGAGGATCTACCAGGCTGCCATTTGCTGATGTCATGGCTTTTGCTAGAACATCCTTCCAGTCTGTCTTCCACAGCTCAGAAATGGCTTTGGCAAGCTGGAGAAGTCTCGGAATGAGCAAAGGACTGGAAAAGAGGCCATGTGATGAATGGCTGTAGGAGCTCAACCTATTTCGTTGAAAGAATAAAAAGGCAAGGAGTAACACGATCGCTACCTTGAAGGCACATCTGTCATGAGTAGAGCTTGCATAAGAGCGGTTCAGGCTAAGGCATAAAGGAGGAGCGTATAAGAAGATGCAGAGGGTTAAAGCTGGCAGGGTCAGATTATCACAGTGTAATTTTAACAGTGAGGTTAATTAATTGTAGGAACAACTTGCTAAACTGAAAATGCTTCTTTTTTTCTAATAAAATGTGGTGAATCTATCTTAAAAAGAAACCTAAACCCTTCTGCTGAAGTGGAGATTCAAAAGGGGAGCCCTGTTAACCTCATCCAGGGCGTCAAATCATCACACCATGCTGTTTTAGCTTCACAGGCCGTGAGTGTTTGAAGATGTAGGATCCGTTGCTACCTCCAAGACAGAGTGTGAGCCTCAGACCACTGAGCCCGGGAAGATTTTCTCCAAGATGCCCATTTCATTTTTTTCATTAGTTTCCTATGTGATCTTGGTCGATTTGCCCCCTTCCTCTGAGCTTTGTCTGTCCTGTTTGTAAAATAGAGAAAATGATTCTGTTTTTCTGCTATCTACAAAATACTTCAAGAAGTTTAAAGACAAGTGTTTAATAAGCGTTATGGCTTTTTAGTGTAACTCCAGAGCAAAATACCTTCCTTGCAGCTCTTCCAGCTTGTGCCCCTGTGTTACTGGCTCCTTTCTAGCCACTCTGCAAACACCAAGTGGGAGCAAAACAACTCTGCTGGCAGGAAGGCGGGTAAACAGGGCTTGGTTTATGTCCAGATTACATAATGTTTGCAGGAGCTGGGTTAGTAGCAATCAGATTCACATATCCATCACATTGGCAAGCAGGCAGCCTGAGCGAGGTGGCCCGTAGCACAGTCGCAGCAGCAACAGAAGAACAGTTTGCGAGCGAGATGCTAAAAGCCACCAGTAGTTTTTTGTATTGAGTAGTTCTGAGTATTGCAGATAGGATGTTCCTTTGTGATAGCAGTGGGATAAAAGGGCTTGGAAAGCTCCAGTTCATCCAGAATATCTCTTGGTATTGGAATTGAGGTCCTGGAGGAGCCCTGTCATCTGTATGCCCCTGGTTTGCCTGGTCATAGAGTGGAAGGCTGACGGCACAGCCTGCTGGGGGGAGATGAGGCTGTGATGACCATGTAACATACAAAGGTTGGTGGAGAAAAACTAAAGCTTGGCAGTGCCGAGGCATGGCTTCTTCCAGCACTAGGTCTGTCTGGAGGGGAGGCTGTGGGCGCTGGGCAGGTGGCACTGGGCTGCATTGGAGACACCTGAACCTGGTGGAGAACAAGGTCCAGCTGTCACTCCTGATGTCCCCTTTCAGGCTGGCAGTGGGGACTAGTGACTCATGCCTGCCTGTGCCTTGGTGCTATGCCTGGGTGAGCTGGTTTGCCTTATCTGACCCACATTCCCTGCCAGCACCTCCTTTCCCCGGGGTACCTCATTTGCCCTCCCAGGAGACCTCCTGCTCTCTCCAGCTCATGGGAGACTACCCTGTGGCTTGGTTTTCTCTGCAGTAGCTGAGCAGGTCCCCCAGCATGGAAAATCCCCAGTACTTTCAGTGCAGTGAAGACAGGATCTGTGTCTGGAGGGGCAGAGGTCGTTCCCAAGGCTCTTGGGCAACAGGAAGGAGAGCTGCTGCAGTCCAGAGCAACTGAGAACTTCCCTGGAAATCATTAAATGGTTATAAAATTAACCCAATCACAAGACTCATTTTAAAGTTTGTATGTGCTACCATTTTCCCCCCTGAACTTTGATAAACTTATTTAAAAAACAAACCCAAAAACAAAGCTGGAGGGAAGTGAGAGAAGTAGAATGTGACAGAGCAGAGGGATCGAAGGATAAAGATCGTTGGAGATGATGGAGCTGCAGGGCCCATGTCCCTGGGCAGCCGTGGCCGTCTCCCTGAAAGACCATTCTTTTGACATTTGTTAGTGTTTGTATACTGACCAAACTTGCTGGGCACTGGAAGCGTTAATTAATTAACATTTGAAAAATATATTGAAAGCAAAACCGTCTGATTTTATATAGTTATATAGATATATATATGGGGTTTTAAAAATTATTATTCTAGGGAGTGCCAAATCCCAATCTGTTGTTCTAAAGTGGTCTTGTTAATTTTTTAACAATGGTACCATCTTAAGTGTAAAACTTGTTTAATATAGGTGCAGTTTGTACTCTTTTAGGGTAGAATAAATTGGATAAACGACACTACAGCTTTCTTTTTCAAGTGGTTTGCTGTTGATCCATATAGGTATCATAATTTTGGGAAAAACTTGCCGTATGGCATCTTTTTCTGCCCTGTTTTGTTGGCTTTTGATCTTGCACTGAAGATTAGTTATTAGATTCATGCAGTGTTTTCCAGAACATTTTCCATACACCAGAGAATAAATATCCTTTACTTATAATTAGTTTTCTAAATTGTAATTCATCTATTTCATCAAGTCAATTAAAGCCTTCACTGATATGCTCTTATATCAAGGTGTTGTTAAATATTTTTGCTTGTTCTACCCCTGTAAGAGGCAGAGTGTCTTTGTTTTGAAGTTGACTTTGGTGCAACTTTCCTTGCAGAAAGCTGAAGGATTTTTTTTTTTTACCAATAGGAGAAAAAAAAGAGTTGTATGGCCTTTAGAGATCAAATGGAAAAAGGCTTAATGAGAGCAAAGTTATTTCTTTAGTGTATAAAAAGAACCAGAGTAAAGAGAAATTATCAGTAGCCATGGGAATGAAATCAACAATCTAGTGCGCAAACATTTTTGAACATGATTATTTTTGCAAAGTTTAGCACTGCCAGGTTTGTTGCTCTGGTCCTGCTGGTTTGGAGGAAGTGAAGCTGCGGGGAGCTCCTGGGAGCTGCCAGGTGCCAGGGCTGAGCCCTGGGAATGTAAAGGGTTTATTTCACAATGTCTTGTCTGTCATTTTACTGGGATCTAAAATTAGGACTGGAAGTGGTTTTCAAATCCAGCTCTTGGGAACTTTGCATGAAGTGTTGGCTCCGCTGCTGTTAATGTATTAAAAATCAAAGCCATTTACTCTCACTTCTGTGGTATCCACATTTCCACATGCACCAAAGCACTGAAGCTTTAGTAAAAAGGCTGCTTGTGAAATGCAAAGCTGGAGTGCTAAAAGCAAATCAGAAATTCTGTCATTCTTGCCTCTTTTCAGACACTCACTATGGATGTATTGAATGATAAATCTGTATTGGTTTCATTTCACTTGGCTTTCTGCACCCAGCTGGGTGTCAGGGTAGATTCTACTCTTTGGCTTTCTCAATAACCATGGTTATCTTTTATCCTCAGTTTATGGGTGTGTTGTGGGGCTGATGTCAGCTCTAGGAGCTTGGGGACAACCACATTCAGTGAAGGCCTAGAGGGAATTTTTTGCAAGTTGTGGCTCTGCCATTCCTGCTCTGATGCCTTGCTGCACGCTTGAGAGCTGCAGCTGAGATCACGTTATCCCCAAAACATAGCTCCACACTGTTCCTAGCCCACGCTGTTCCCCATCCGGCCACGCCAGGGAGCAGAGCCATCATCTCCCTCACAAAAGCCCAAGGGAGCCCAGCCCCGGGTGCCTGGGAGGAAGGTCCAAGTGGAGGGACAGAGGTGCCTTTGAGTAACAATTCAACCTGTTCAACAAGCTGGAAAAGAGTGGTAAAATAAATAGCTCTGTGGCTTCCAAATGACTCTTGGCTGTTATTTATAGTGCTGTGGGCACTCTGCCCTATGGTTGCTGACAATATCCCTGTTCAGCCCTGCCATGACTGAGCCCAGTTTCATGCTGCGCTCCCCCCTGCCTCCCTTGGGGCTCTCCCCTCCTGGGCTTGGAGCCGTTCTCCTGACTTCTTTCTGTCACTTGTGATTTCAGCCGTGGCTGTCACGACAAATGGTTTTGGTCTGGTTTGCATCTCTTGGGCGGATGAATGAATTCACGGTGTGGGGGCACTGGGTTTCTGCCAGCCTTGGCTGAGGCTGGGATGATGCTGGGCATGGGTGAGCTCCCTGCCCTCAGGAAGCAACGTGACACCAGGGTGCTTGATTTACTGATTTCCATAGGGGCTGGGGTGGGTTGCCATGGGATGGTTTCTCACAGATCTCTTGGGAGGCTCTGATCCAAGAAAAGAAACCTTTCTGTGTGCCTCCTATTGCAAGTGTGGGACATCAATGCATCCATCTCAAAGCTGTGTTTCCATAGTAGTGCAAAGCATGGACTGTGGAAGATGGAGAGAAAGCACAAACATTAAGTGTAGCAGTGTCAGGTATTGGGACACCTAAAGATATTAGTGGCAGTGCCTGCTGAGGATTAGCACTCTAATTGAGCACAGTGTTCCTACACTCCATAGCTTCCTTGGTTCGTGCCCCACTGCCCTGCCACCCTGCAGCATGTAGGAAGCTCAGGCAGTTGAGAAGATTTGGGTTTTGCTGTGGTGTCAGGGGATCAGTGTAAGTCCTGAACCCCTACAAAGAGTAGAGGGGAAGAAATGATGGAAATAATTTGAGAGAAATACTGAAACCTCGAAGGAGTAATTGGTGCATTTTTCTTGTTTAAGTGTTTCCAAGTGAAAAGATGCCTCTGTAATGCCACGCGTCTTAATTTTCCTTTCTTCTCCACTTGCAGGAAGGAAGATGTCTCTATGTGATCCTGCTGATGGCCCTGTACTGGTGCACAGAGGCATTGCCCTTGGCCGTGACGGCACTGCTGCCCATCGTCCTCTTTCCTTTCCTGGGGATCCTCCCATCTAACAAAGTTTGCCCACAATATTTTTTAGACACCAATTTCCTCTTCCTCAGTGGTTTAATCATGGCCTCGGCCATTGAGGAGTGGAATTTACACCGAAGGATCGCGCTCCGGGTCCTCATGTTGGTGGGAGTCCAGCCAGCCAGGTAACTATGGGAGCAGGGGGATCTTCAGGGGGGATGTGAGCTGCAGGCACTCAGGAAGCAGCTCTGCTCTGGTGGGCCGTGATGCGAGTGTCTCCCATACCAGGGGGCTGTTCATTTCCCCCTTTTCCAGCTTCTTGAGTTTATTCAGCTGTTTGCCTTTGCTCAGAGACCAGCAGAGCGCAAGGACGATTGTTTGGTTCAGCCCCGTAATTGTGCTCCATGCAGTTACAGGATAGTCACAGAAGTCCTTTTTGCTATTGGTTTTGTTATCCCTGCATGTGAATTTGTCTCCCTATAGCTATAATACATTGGAGAGCTTTCCAAACTGAAGAAATTCAGCTTTTCCTTTTTTCTCTCTTCCAGACTAATTTTAGGGATGATGTTGACAACGTCTTTCCTGTCCATGTGGTTAAGTAATACTGCCTCCACTGCTATGATGCTTCCAATTGCAAATGCAATTTTAAAAAGCCTCTTTGGGGAGAAAGACACATCTAAGGAAATAAAAAGGGAAAATGAAGAAAACCAAGGTAATTGAGACAGGGCAGTAGTATAAGCCAGCTGAGGTCTGCCCTGCTGTTCTCAAATATGCCCCATTTTATTGACTTCACTGGCACAAGTACCAGGTTTCGTAGCTGCAACTTGATCTCAGTGCTGTCCCATTTTAATATACGCTTTATTAGCACATTGGAAGGGTATTAGCATAAAACTCCCTTTTATCCTGCGCATTCCTCATGTTGTGTAGGAGGCAATGCTTATGAGTTGTCTGGAAAACCCAAGAAGTTGTAAAGCCCAAGCAACCTGCTCCATAAACCTGCTGCTGGCACAAGTGAAACTCCAGCTCTGTGGGCATGGTGGTGATGGGATCTGTAGGGATGTTTCTCTACAGGGATCACTGGAGCCAGGAAGGGCTGTAGCTAGTAATGCCTGGGCAAATGAGTGCTACTTGATGGTGTATTGCTGCGGGGACAGGCAAGAGACTGGCCAGACAGCCAGAGCAGGGTGAGGACAATGGCCCCTCTGTGGCAGCACACAGGGCTGCCCTGTGCCCCTGGACAGGTGGGTTCTCCTCTATTTTGCTATTTCTTCTCCCATGAAACTGGAGCCTGAGCTGAGTGAGAAAGGGAGGGCAAAAGGGAGGGCTAGCCAGTTAAACACCTATTTATAAAGTGCTTTGTGGTTTCCCAGCTTGATGCTATTGCTTGGTGTTACTCCTGAGCAGGTCATGGACAGGCTAGCTCAGGTGTATGCAGTCAGGTAAGGTCTTCCTCCAGCCCTCTCTTCACAAATCATTGACCGAGACTTTGGGCTTCTAGCAGACAGGGGTGGGAAACAGCAAACCAGAAAGGAAGTCATGAAGTTCCCTTACAGCTATTAATGGTAGTCAAAGCAAAAGCCACAGCTTCTCTTTCTTGCACTAACTAATAATTCTTCTGCCATCATGATCTAAAACCAGTGACTTTTTGCTTTGCACTAAGTCCTAAGGCAGAAAAATGAGCCCCCAGAAGAAGACTCAAACATGTGCATACTCCAATGAAAATATAATTATTCATTCATCATTAGTGTCTAGCACTCATGAGTTATTTGCACTCCAGGTTGCTTTATCACATTCTCGTTATGGATTTTTTACCATTCACATCTATTAAAATCAACCCCACTGACCTTCTTGCTATAAATTCTTATTCTGTAGAAGCATTGTGTTTTGTCAGTCTGGTTTTAACCTTCTTGACCCCATCCTCTGAAATGATTCGACTGTGTAGTTGTGATTGTAAATACAGTGGAGTTTGGGAACACAAAAAATCAAGACCGCCATTGTCCTAGACATTGGCAAGCACAAAATTAACGTCCTTGTCTCACAATGCTTGCAGCGGTGAGAGCAGCCAGGAAAGGCAAAGGGAGAGGCATGCAAGTAGAAGAATGAATAAAGTGATGCTTTGCAAATATCATGTGATGGTGTGATGATGTATTTTTTTTTTGAGGTGGAGACTTTTCAAAGTAATAAATACAAGTGAAGGAGGAGTTGTCTGTAAAATAACTCAAAGTGCAGGTGTTCCTGTAGGCTTTTTATTTGAACTTTGGTGTCCCAAGGTAGACTCATCCATTTCTGTAATCTTGGTGAGTAGATGAGAAACGCTGAGTTCCTTGAAGGATGCCCTAAACCTGAAGTCAGTCAAAAGCGACGAATCTGATGTTACACATGGGAATGGAGGAATGAAGGTGAGATTGCTGCAGGGGCTTCCTGTCTATCGAGTGTCATCTGCAGTCAGGGCTGATTGCACATCTCCAATGGGGTTGTTGCAGTTAGTTTTTCAGAAAAGGTATACTCATACCATAGTTTACTTCATTTTTGTGTTCTAACTGAAGTGTAATCTGTGTCGAAAAAGACAGGCAGATTGATTTGCATTTTGTATGTGGAAACGAACTGTTACAATGGCATATGATGAGGTCAGCTTGCAAATCTGCTTGGATATGCTTTAATAACACTGTAGTAATGTCCAGGAGGCTAAAAATACTTGAATGGCTAAAAAAAAATATCGAAACACATATAGTGTGTAAAAGCATTTGATTTTTCTGAAGAAATCTCAACAAGTGTATGAAGGCAGCTTTGTGAAGGGCTTTGCTTACACACACAGTGCCAGAATTAAAGTGATGTCTCTGATCAGCTGGTCACACTTTTTTCTAATGGTAGAACTTCAAGGTTGCCATCACTTTTGTCCATGCTCAACTGTGTGGGCAGCATGTTATAGATCAGATAATACTTGCATGCTTCTGTCATTGATAGCTAAAATTTTGTGTAGAGTTTTGTTCATTTTGATGCTGTTGGCTACTGATGTAAGAATGCAGTTAGATGAGCTTTGGCAGCTGAATCTCAGCTGGTTCTGGTTGATAGAAGCAGGATTATAAACTAAACACCAACAGGCTTTTTTCAGCTTCCAGAATTTTCCTTTTGGAGGTGGGTTATAGATGCCCTGCAATTCTATCTAACATCTCCAGCAATAGGTGTGTGACAAGCTGGAAACTTGCTGTGCTAGTGAGCCTGACCACCTCTCCTGCTCTCTGCCCACTAACCCATCATTGGCAATATTTAATTTCTGTGAGCAGCTTCAGTATCTCCTGCTAAAAATCATGAGAAAGTATTTCCATCCTTTTTTTCCTGCATAGAAAATTCTTCAAATCTGAGATAAACTGCAGTGTGAGATGTTTTGTTGGGTTGCAGACCTGGAAATGGTGTCTCTGAAGGGGCAGGTGACAAATGTGCATTTTTGGACACCGCTGCCTGGTTTGGCTGCCTAACCCTGCGTGTGATGGCAGGGTATGGCCCCAGCGCTGCTGCCTGCAACCGTTGGTGGCTGGAAATATTCCTTCCCAGGCCTTTTCAACTTCTTAGAAACAATAGAAATGTCAATAAAGCCAAACTTACCTAGGACAAGCCTTTCTGCCTGTAAAGGTATATGAGGTATTTGGGTGAAATGGTTACTGAATCCTTCTTATACTGCTCCATGGGAGGCGTGTACAGCCAGGTCCTACTTCAGTGGTCTTTGACCTCTTCTGACTTATGGACCTGTAGCAATTTTCAATTCCTTTTTACAAGTTTCATAGGAAAAGTTTGCTGTGCAGCAACTCTAGCTTTTCTTTGCATGGTTACCTTCTACAAACCTTCCTTGAGAGGTAACTCACAGATGGTCCTGGCATGATGGAATGAGAGTTTAGGCTTAGCAGGGGCAAAAATTTGAAAAATGTTAAGAGGTTGAATGAAATATGTGTCTTTGCAAGCCAGCACTGGGTTTGAATGGGACGACAATGGTAAGAAGCCTTGGGCTAGATGCACTGGGGGATCAACAGTCAACCATGGGTTAATGTTTGTCCTTCTAATTACATCCCTCCATCATAGCATTGTTGGGATGAAAGCTCAGCATGTGTGTCCAAGCCAATTAACTCCAATTCGGTAAATTAGCGATGTGTAAAACATGACTTTGCAAAACTCCTTGGTTCACTGAGCTGGAATGAGCTCAGTGTCTTCAGTGCACACGTCAGCGCGTCCAGAGACTTTGACCACTGACCCCTCTCCATGCACTGGTTTTGGTCTCCAGTGCATATATGGGTTGAAGAGGATCGTGGTTCAGACTGAGAAGTGCAAGGAAATCTGGGGGCTGCTGGGGTGGTAGTACCAGGAATTGGGCTGTGCATGCAATGGTCTGCAGAGCCTGGGGTGGTGCAGGGACACAGGCCTCTTGACCCAAAACCATGCAAAAAACCCAAGGAAGGACAGCAGAGCCAGTGGTGGTGGGGAAGGACCACTTGAGCTGAGGGTGGATAAAACTCACAGGTGCTTCAGTCCTGAGGAGGAATATGGAAAATGGGGTTTAATAGCACAGCTCCCAACCTCAGGAGGATGAGCCAGGACTACAAATGCTGCAAGCTTTAGTGTGAGATCTGGTTAAAAAGAGTGATTGTGTTGCATTTCTGTCTTTTGATTTCTGATTTCTGCCATACATATGTGCATTGTAGAGTGATGTACACCTCCCAGTTTACTGCCAAAGAGAACATGGGTCAGTCTGGTCAAAATTATACCCTTTCCTGAAATCTCCTGAGTCCGCCTTGTGTTCCCTGTAGTTGGTGCTAAGGAGGACAGTGAAGGCAGAGCCCGTGTGAAATATATAGGAGGGTCCCTGGGAATTGGGTGTGCAACAGAGTCCCCTCTGGCACATACCTAAACTTGTGTCGAGGACTAGTCACTCAGCATCGCAGAGTCTATCGTTTCTGGGAGGGTACGATGGGCTTGAGAATGGTCCTTGCTCTTGGGGTCGATTTCAGAGGACCTGGTACAAAGCCTAGTCTGGAAATGTGCCTCTTGTCTTTAAAGATGGAATTACAGCTTTAAGGTGGCTTTGTACTAGGTGTCTGTAGGCGGTAAAATTCTCATCGCTTGGGAATGGATCTCTGTGCAGGGAGTGCTCCTGCTGTACCCAGGGGAACGTGCCTTATAGGTACATCAGACTCAATGGTTTTTCTTCCTAAGAATGAGCTATGGTTAATCCTTCCCTGAAAAAACCCACCCTGAACCCATGACTTGATAAGGGACACCCTGGAACTCCTGGTCATGTTAGAAGATCCCAGAATGCAACTAGTGACAGAAATAGCAAAAGGTCTGAGTGCCTCTGGGTGTTGGAGGAGAAGCTGGGTGCTGAGGGACTGGAGCGGTGGCAGGAGGAGATGGGCTCGTTCATCCCTGCTGGGCGCTCCTGACCCTGTCCCCTTGGTGTGAGCTCACCCTTCATTTGAACAGGCCCACATCTCTAAATGGCAGTTGTTTCCTCTGTTCCTCTGTTTGGTTCAAGGAGAATTTTCCAGATGCTTTGAACTGTTTTAAAGTCCTCATCTTTCTTTTTCAGCATCTTTACAGCAGAATAAACTTTACACTGTACCAACTGAGATGCAGTTTCTGGCAAGTACTGAGGAGTAAGTTAACTATAAAGTTTGTATTGGAGAGTTGAGAGAGAATTATCCCCTGAGCTAGACCAAGTTTTAGGAATTTGAAATTCAATAATTGAAATGTTTTGATTGTACCAAATGTCTCAATCACTAGCAGCCTTATGATAGAAACCCTCCTTTGTGTGTCCAGCATCCCTCTGCATGTCCAAATTGTTGCAGAGATTTTCCAGCCACTCTGAAATGGTAGGCAGAGGTGTCTCCTGCTGGGGAATTGTGCCTTGTTTTTTTTCAGGAACATCAAATGTGTGAAGCTGGTGTTGTAAAACCCACCAGGATTTACACACTGGTGATGGTCCTGCTTTGATAACAGTGATGGGAAGGAAGCATCTTTTAAGGAACAGATGTTTCTTTCCTCTCGGTGATATCAACTTTTAATTTTTTCTCCTTTTAGCAGTCCCGTGGACTTTATGCTAAGTGTTCCAAGTTTCAGAGGGGCTAGGCAAGGCATGTGCACCCTCAGCTCCTACAGATGGATGCTGAGGGTACTCTGTGCTCTGCAAGGCTGTTGGTCCTGCTGGCAGTTCACCAAGCAGACCCCTCTGCTGCACTAAGCTGCTTAAGTGTCCTTGAGGACAGTGTTAGCTTGGATTTCTAAAAACTGGGAATTTTCCTCCTGTCAAGGCTCTGAAGTGGTTGCACTGTATTTAAACCAGGGCTTTCACCGGATTCTCTTTTGGACTATTTTAAAGCAAAGATCTGACGGAGGAGAAGGAAGTTGCCAGCGATGCTCTCTCAGACTTAAAGAAGGAGGAGGAATACAAGGCAAATATATGGAAAGGTTTCCTCATCTCAATCCCATATGCAGCCAGCATTGGAGGTACAGCAACACTGACGGGAACTGCACCAAATCTCATCCTTCTAGGACAGCTAAAGAGGTATGGGAGGCTGTCCCAGAGAGCTTTGTAAATCCGGAAAATCAGAGACGTGTTCTCCATTCCTGTAGGAAATTATCTTCTGTGCTGAGAACTAGTCTGGAAAATTCATGCGTTCCCAGAACATTTTGGAAACTTTGTGAGCAGATGAAAGCAGAGAGTGGTTGCACCAGCCATAGCTGTAATCAGCAGGTTTCCAGCGTGCCCAGCCAGGCTGTCAGCCCAACTGGTGCTTATGTGCTTCACCTTACTGATGCTCTTAATCTCATTCAATTTAATGGGACTTGACCACATGCTTATAATTAATCTGGTAACTGTTTTGATGAAACAGGCCATGTAGTGTTTTGTGAGCAATTATATGTACTGCTGGGTGGCAGAAAGGAATATAAGGAACTCACCCACAGGCTTCTGGCTGCTTTTATTAGTCATAAAAGATGCCTCCTATGTGCATAGGATCAAAGATTTGTGCCATCCTAAGTGCCTACAGGTATTTCTTTGCTGGCCTCTACAAGTAGTGCGTTCAGACTCTCCTAGGCATGTTGACCATCCTTATGAAGTCCATGTTCAGAATCTCCAGCAGTTATTGTAGCAGGATTTAATCCTGGGTGTTTAGGTGTATCATTGTATGAGAGCATCAGCCATCTGGAGAGAGATTTTCAGATCTTCCTATGGAGGCTTGCAGAGCTGGACTGAGAGAGTTGTGGGTAGCAGGGTGGCCTGGGAGAGGTTGTCCCAACACAACGCTCCCCAGATCTCCTAGTGCCCAGATAACGGCTAATGCACACAGAGGAGTAGTTTTTAAATGCACAGCGGGAAGTTTGTGGGATATTGTGCTGCTGATTTCAGATGTTTGTTTACCCTTAAATTGAAAGGCTGTTTTCCCTTCTTGCATTAACTTGATTTTTCCCGTTTGCTTAGTTATTTTCCAGAATGTGATGTGGTGAACTTTGGTTCTTGGTTTATGTTTGCATTTCCTTTAATGCTGATTTTTCTTCTCATGGGATGGCTGTGGATCTCCATCCTGTATGGAGGAATTAACCTGAGGTACGTTTATATTCACTATACATACACAGAGTCTGGTTATACCAGCATTGTGAAATACAAGTTCATTGCAATTCTCATATGAAATGTACTAATATCACCTGGGATCATCTCCTGGACAGTGCGGAGTTTCATAACTAGCTTCAGGATGCTCATACTGTAACATGTCATCTATTTTTAAGAAGCTGGTATGCAACAGGAAGGTTTTAAAGATATCTCATAGTTACATATACTTTATCTAACTGAAATACATATGTGTACAGAGTATGTATTATATATTCATTCGGTTAAACATACAATTTTTAAAGGTTGTTTTACTGCCTGACCTGGGCAGTAAATATCAGTGGCAGATTTTAATTGACAGAAGGGAAAGCAGAATCAAACTTTTGAAGACACAAATGAAATCTTGGTTCCCTTGGAATTAGTACAAAAATTTCCTAGGACGTGAAAGAGGCAGGATTTGTTCCTGGGGCAGAAACTTGGTCTTGGAACAGATTACTTCACAACAGGGCTTAATTTTACAACAATGTGTTAATCTGTAACTGAGAATAACATGTTATTCTGGTAAATCTTTGCTGCATACATGCAACCCCTAGTGTACACCACTTAAAATGGTTGCAGCATTGCCATACTGGTTCATTTGGAGCCCTTTCTCCCCCCGCATGCTCACATTCATATGTGATAGTAACAAACTCACAGTCTTGCTTCCTCCAGGGACCATACAGAATTTCTAATATTTAGAAAAGTCTTTAATTGTTATTTTGAGTTTTAAATGCAAAGAGAAGTGGGGAGGAGGGGGAAGGAACAGGTGTCCAAATATTTACATTGTCTCAGAGACAGGAAAAAATCAATGGGAAAGTTTCAATCCAGAAAATGCTGAACACCAGTCCTTGAACTGCTTCACAGGAGGCTCTTCGTGCTGCCACAGGATGCTCTGCCAGTGCGCAGCCACAGTGCGTCGTATGCCCAGGGCTTGTGCGATGCAGAGCCTGAATTCCCATGTCCTACGGCAAGGGTTGAGGCATGGTCCTGGTGTCCTGCTGGCACAGCCGCGGATGATCAGGAGAGGGAAGAGGTAGCTGTGCTGGCCAAAGCTGCTAGTGTAACGCAAAATTGCTCTTGCGCTTGGGGAACGTGATGCTTTTTGTTTTGTTTGGCTCATCTCTGTCAGCACAAAGACCAGCTTTATTGGGATAGCTGGGCCAGTGCAGATACCAGTATTCCCCAGTGGCGAGATGCCTCGGAAGCAACATTGCAAAGCCATGCAAGTACAACCAAGTGTCTGCAGGAGTTTGTTGGGCTGCTTTGACTCTAACGGCTCAGGGATAGCGGCTGGACTTTCTATGTGGGCAAGTCCTTGATGTCTGCAGCACAATACAGGTAGATGAACGTTGCTCCAGTAGCAGGTCAGCTTTGCTTGAATCTGAAAGACATTAAAAGGCTTAGTTACAGACTGACTGAGCTGAAGCTGCTGTTACAACACCTCCTGCCAAGAAACCAGAAATTGAAGGGTCAAGTATAGCTATCCAAGGTTCAGGAACTTCTGAATGATCAACTGTTCATCCGTATAGAAGATCCAGCCACAATATCCCTTTGAAACTGAATGAGTTAAGGAAGCACAGACACCACAGAGGGAGGTGGATGCATCCGATGCAGAAGGTTGGGTTTGTGGGTTTAATCAAGGTCACAGGTAGCATTGGAAACCAGGTTAAGTGTCATGGGATGTGATGGGAGATGAAGTGCAAGGTATGAATATATCATTTGTAAGCACATACTCCAAAGGATCAAACAGTGTGTGTGGTCAGCGTGGCTGGGCTAAGAGGCTTAGCCAGGAGCACATTAACATTCCTGGCCAGTTACAAATTCCTCACATTTTTGTTGATCTGGCATCACCCTGGGATCCAGCATCCTGGCATCACCCAGGAAATTGCAAATGGCTTGAGAAGTGAAGGGACAGATTCATTTTCCATGTCACCCTCTTCCTAGTTTTGTTTTGTTTTGTGGAAATCCTGCAATGCTGGGACTTTCTTTTGGCAATCACAGCCTCCATGCTGGAGGAAACAGTTGAGAATATAAATGAAACTTCCTAACCTCTGCAGGGTCTCCTTTGTGTGAATGCTTAAAGAAAGGATATATAAAATAGGGCCTTATTGCCTTTATTATTAGTGTTCATAACCTGAAGATAATGCAAACTGAGCTGCCAGAGATTTGCAGCTCTTTCAAACTTGCAGAACATGCAGTGGAGAAGTCCTCTGAGTCATGCAGATGCTGAAGTAGAAGATGCAGCATTTACTGTGTGTCCATTGTTACAGGCATGTAAAAATGTAACCGTGCTTCTTGGCAGGGGCTGGAGAACAAAAAAGTCAAATATAAGAGTGGATGCAGAAGCCCGAGCCAGAGAAGTGATAAAGGAGGACTATCAGAAACTGGGTCCAACCAAGTGAGTCAAAGTTGAGACTGAAATGCAAAAAAATAAGTGATTTGGAAATGTCCTGTCTTAAGAGTGTGGTACTGGAGGAAATTGAGTGGTCTGGAAGAAAATGAAATAGACTTTTCTGTTCAGCGTTTGTCACCTGCTGAAGTTTGCTTTTTGCATGCTCCAGCCTCTCTACCTTTACTAACAGGAATAATTTCAAATAGCAGCTTGTACTCAAATCTTCTCAAGAACAAAGTTCGTATTATGAAGTGAACTCATGCTGGGTTGTTTAATTACAGTTTGTAATTTTTCTACTCCAGGGACAAAACCAATCCTGTGTGTGTTATGTACTAACTAATGCAGGCTGAACTTCAAAGGTCTGTGCGTACCTGTTCTGCAAAGCAGGAAGCACTTGCTGGGAAGGCTGATTAATCGTATGATAGATATGAATCATATGGATTGTGGGTATACTTTAAGAAATCTTAATAGCTACTCAAAGAAAGTATATGGAAAGAGGTCAGATCCATGTCATGAAATACATTATTTTTTCTGAATAACTCCTTCAACTGTATTAGAAAGAGCAAGAGACTTTTAATTTCTTATTGTAGTTTCTCAAAGGTCTTGTCTTCTGGAAAAAGCTTGGTGCATATTGCAATGATGGGGATCATATTTTAGGGAAAGGAACAAGCAGTAAGAAACATGAGGTTTAGACTTAGGAGAAATACAAAAAAGGAGGAAGCAGGAAAAGTTGAGTATCTCTACAGACCAAACCATAAGTCTTGGTTCAGTCCAGTCCATAAGTCCAGTCAGCCACCGATATTCTGGGGAACCAGGGCTAGTGAAAGTTTTGAAACTGTAGAACTTAACCTTAAGTGATCTGTTTTTCTCCATCTGTAAAACAATATTTTCATACTCACAGCAATGCTGTGAAGATTCAGCGATGTTTGTGTCATGCTATCGACATTGTAATTATTGCTGTTGTGTGGAAAATGGAGTGGTTCTTCAAAGACAATTTTCTGTGCCTGTGCTGTAAATGAAAGAAATTGGTTTATTTGTTCCATTCAGTACATTATCGAGCAGCCTGCAAAATGTCTCTGAAAGAATCAAAGTCCCACTTTGAGGTCTAGTAGTGAGAAAGTCCATTAAGCCGTACTCTACCAATTCGATTAGCAACCCCATAACTTAAAATCAGTGCAAGTGGCCTCTTCCCAGTGGTTTCAGTGCTGTTCCTTGTGCTCAGAGAGATTTTGAACAGTGTTTTGAGGCATTGTCTTGGTTAAATCTTGACCTCACTAGATACTCAGAGAATGATATTGCCATTTGCCGTGCTGTTTGTCATGTGTCTAAGGGATACTGTTTAGGTTTTGACCTGGAAGTTTGTTCCTGTGGTGTCATAGTTGATTTGAACCTCAGCCGTCCTTTTACATTGCTTGAACTGTAGTGAAGTCATCCCTAGGAGACTACCACACCTTAGTGACATCCTAGAGGGTGGTGGCGAGAGAAATGGCCGTGAGAAGCTGCTTGGCCCTTTCTTTCTCTGCCACAGCCAGAGGATCAACCTTGTGTATGCCTGTTGCGACATCTGGGCATTCCTAATGCCCATCTTGGCTCTCCTTAATGTCTTCCAATAAGAGAGAATTGCTGGGAAATATCAATATTTTCCAATAGATTTACAGTCCATTCCAATGTTTCACCGTAGCTATTTTTAGAAAACCAGCCTAACTCTCACCCAACCTGCTGCAGCCTAAGCTCAAGACTTGTCTTAGCTTGGATCCACCCCTTTAGCACATCAGCATTTTAACTGCATTCCTTTTCATTCTAGGTTTGCAGAACAGGCAATTTTCTTCTTCTTTTGCATGTTTGCGATCATGCTTTTCTCCAGGGATCCCAAATTCATTCCAGGTTGGGCAAGCTTTTTTGCACCAGGGTAAGATTTTATTTTCATTCCACTGTCACATTTTTCAATAGCATTTCCAAGTCGTTGAGATTCCTGGGTTTCTGATTATATTGCTTAACACTATTACTCAGGTTTCCTGGAATAAATTAAACTGAGCTTCAAGTAGTGCCAGCTTTATTGTTTCTGTCCCCTGATGGATATAGATGAAGCCTTGTGGGAAGTTGGCATGTGTCTATCTGAGGCCATCCCTAGGGTTCTAATGTTGGGAATGCTGTTTATAGGTACATTGACAGTGAAATCCTGAATTCTTTGTGCATTCCACTGATTTCACTGGATGTCTGGAGGCTAAAAAGGGATGGCAGGAGCTGACCTTGAATGCTATCCTGTCTGTTTGGCAAGTTTGTCTCCCCTGTGACACCTGTAGCTTGGGAAGATGAATGGGTATAGCAGCTGAGGAATGCTAAAGCTCAGAGAGGATGTTGTTATTTCTTAACAGAAGATACCTTCATAGTGGTTTGGTTTTGTTTTGTTTTGTTTTGTTTTGTTTTAAATCAAGCCCTGGCTTAATACATGATTCCTTAATACAACAAAGGACTTTTATGGACTTTTTCCTCATCAATTAATAGCTCCCCACAATCAAACATGTGCTTAAGCTCTTTACTGGATGGAGACTGCCTTTCACCTAAAAGTCTGAGTATTTTTGCAAAGAGCTCATATAAATAAGATGGTCTGGGCTCTGCCTGTCTTCTTCCCCGTGACAAGCTGAGGAAACTTGCCCTCACAAGCCCTCATGGACTGACCATGACTGCAATCAGAACAGCCAGAGCATCGGTGTGTTGGGGATTAGCTCCTGGTCTTTACATTTGTAGGGCAGCTTTTCTAGGGGGTTCACAGGCCATTGTAGAAATGTAGCTCAACTGGGAATTAAAAAGAAAAGAACACTGAACAATGAGCGTTGTTCAAACCTGATTGGAACTTGTAATCTTCTTTGGTAAATCCCTGTTCTCATAAACTTTGCAATTCTACAGGCTTGTACTTCTTACAAGTGTTTCTGCTGCTTTTGGACAGGTTTATCTCAGATGCGGTTACGGGAATCACCATTGTGATTATACTGTTCTTCTTTCCTTCACAAAAACCTTCCTTCAGGTGGTGGTTTGACATGAAAGGTGAGTAGAAGATCCCTCCAGGTAGGGACTCTGCCATTACCTGTACTCTGACAGGGCAGGCACAGCGCAAGGGCCAAGACTGTCCCCCCTTGGACCTGCACCAGCCTGCAGCAGCTGTGCTTTAAGACTGAAGCAGCGTGGCTTCAAGGTGCAATTTGATCCTACGGAGCCTTTATTTCTGAAGTGCCACAAGAGGTTTAGCAGCTACTACCCTGCTGCCGATTGCAGGAATGACTCGGTTGCTCATGTAGCTGTCAGAGATGATGTCATTGTGGGTTGAAGCGAACTGAAATCAGTGTTGATTTACCACAGCAGACCTGGTTGTGAAACAGTCTGGTTGCTGACTCCCAAACAGCTCGTGTCCCTCAGGGGGAGCATGAACCTCAGAGAGGCCAGAGCTGGGCAAATTGTTCATACTCAGAAATAAGAGCCCTTCCTCAGTTCCTAGAATGATTTAGAATTTAAACTCTTAAAGCCCATACTCTCCAGCATGTTTTGCTACCAGGAGTCTTTTGAGGTCTTGGGTCTGTCCTCTTGAGTAGCAATGAGATACCAATTTTAATTCATAAGCCACTTGGAATAAGAGATGGTCTTGATGTGGAGATGCAGCTGATGGCCCTTCGTGGATGGTGCAGCACTGCCTGGGGTCTATGGGAACAAAATACCGGTTGCTCTCAGACATGCACATTTGTTGTATTGTCCATATGCAGGAAGATGTTTAATCAGGCCTCCTCTGGATAAAATATGTGTGCCCTTGTTCAGAAAATTACAGTCCTATTAGTGTATCCTTCCATATGACAGAGCTCACTTCATCATGTATTAAGACAAGGCCTTTAGGGGAGATGAGTTCTGTGCTATAAAACTCACTGGCTGTTGAACGGCAAGTGGAAAATTAATAACATCTTCATAATTCAAATGGTAGAAAATTTCCTCCTCCCACAGACTCCCATTTGTTGAGAACAATGTTTTTCTGTTACAGAGCGAAAATTAACCTGATATTAAATGTTCCCTCAAGAAAGCCTCAAAGAAAATTAAGTGCTATGATTTTTTTTTCTTTTCCTTTTTTTAAGATCCAGTATTAAGTTAAATGATCTTTTGTCTAGCTTCAGAGACTCCATAAGTATGTTTTAACCATCAGTAACTCATGGTTAGTGAGCTTTAGCACTGATGTCAGGCTCAAGATATCCCTCTGTCAGATGATGACTGATGTGCTTCTCTTTGGGTGGGTGTTTTACATGGGGGTTTTCTCTTCATGTAGCACCAAACACTGAGATGCAACCCTTGCTGACTTGGAGGAAGGCCCAAGAGACAGTGCCCTGGAACATCATCTTGCTGCTCGGAGGAGGCTTTGCCATGGCAAAGGGCTGTGAGGTGAGGCCTGCCACAGATGCCACGTTGCGATCATCCTGCCCAACAGAGTTGGATTTTGTCAGCATGTCACTTGGGGTTCTCATTTGGCTCTGGGAAATTTGCATCTGTGGGGTCACTACACTTGAAGGACATGTGTCTTAACTCCAAGGGACAACCATACGCAGCAGATAACGAAGGAGGTTAAGAGATCTTATGGCTCTTTGCAAACTGCTTGCTGTGCTGAGGACACTGCACATAGGTGCTTGTGTAGGTCAGCGAAGGGATGCACGAGCTTGTTTACTCTCTCCTTCTGCAGGAGTCTGGTTTGTCTGTCTGGATAGGAGGCCGTCTGCATCCCTTGGAGGGTGTACCACCACCCGTGGCTGTCATCCTCATCACAATTGTCATCGCCTTATTCACAGAGTTTGCCAGCAACACAGCCACTATCATCATCTTTCTGCCTGTCTTGGCAGAGCTGGTAAGGTAGTCCCATGGCAAGTTCAGCTGCTCCTTTGCTCTCCTCCTTGCTCTGCCCCTTTACTGGCAGGTTTGTCTTGTGTCTGTGCTGCGACAGGCATCATATGGTTCTCCTGCTCCTGGGCTTCAGGCACCTTGAAATCCTTGGGAGCAACAAAGCGAGTGCTTGTAGCATAATGTGAACACTGAAGGATAATAATCCTTCAGATGTTGTTGGCGAGGTATGTGATTGTTCATCAAGGAGTGTGGGATCCAGCTCTGCACAGTGCACTAGCTATTTGCGCATTCTTTGATATAGCTGCTTATAACTCCTAATCTTCAAGGTACAATTTCTGTTCCTTTGTTTTTTCAAGGCCATTCGTCTGAAAGTAAATCCCCTCTATTTAATGATACCAGGGACTATAGGATGCTCCTACGCATTCATGCTGCCAGTCTCAACACCTCCTAACTCAATTGCATTTTCTTCTGGACACTTGATGGTCAAGGATATGGTAAGTTCTTGTAGATATGGAAAATGCTGAAAACAATCAGCCTGAGTGGAGTGTTTAAAAAAGGATTTTTCTGTGTTGTTATTAGTTGAATATGTAGTAAAATGAAAAGACAGAAGTCTGACACTGTTCCCAGCAGTGTTTGAAGGCACAGGGATATGGAAGGAGCGTATATTAAGCCTGGCCCTGTGAAATTTGGAGCTACCATGGCTCCAGTGACAGAGATGGTCTTGAATGTGCCCAGCATCTCTCAGACCCTGCTTCTCTTCCTGCTAGTGTCAGCAGCTCAACTTTTGTAGCTTTCTGGATGCAGGAAAAGTTCCCCAGCTCAGTGAAATAAAGCTTATGAGTAAAATTAGGCTCAGTCCCAGTTCCTGCTCACATTCCTAAGGCTAAACAGATGTTAATGTTTTTGATGGATCAAAGCTTGGTAAGCATCTGCAGATGGCCTTTGTGGCTAAGAAAGCCTGCTTAAGATGTTGCTGATATTAATGGCAATCAAGCCTTCCATTTTTATGATGTTTATATTTAAATAGCTTCATGCTTCACATGCTGTAGTTGTCTAGTCTAAACTCAACAGTTGTCTTTGTATTTCTTTTGTAGGCAAGAACTGGGTTGCTCATGAATCTTATGGGAGTTCTGCTTCTTAGTTTGGCTATGAACACATGGGCCAAGAGCATCTTCCAGCTGGGGACCTTCCCTGCATGGGCCAACATCCATGCAGAAAATACCACCTCACTCTTGCCAGCTGTAGAAAATGTCACTTTAAGTGCACTAAATAAAATATGAACAAAGCCACCCACAGGGAAGGACTCGCTCACTTAGGACTTGGGCACTGGAATCATCAGAGTATGCACAGGAGGAAAGCCACGTGGCTGCTCGCACTGTGTGGGACCCTCTGGTTTAATTTTGTTTTTAGAAATACTGGTCAGTGTCACAACATCCATTTGTTATTTTCTCTGAAGATCTTTTCCCACCTTCCACAGGTACCAGTCAGACTCTCCTAGAGTCCATCTGTTGTAGGTGGTTAACTGGACAACCCTGTAAGCATTTAGCATCTTTGGTGGATGCATTTCTCCCCATGAAAGCTAACGAGCTTTGCTGCTCTAGCTTCTGATACCCTACCTCATTTTGGAGAGTAGTCCTGGGAACAGGGCAGAGGCAACTGGATTATTTATGTGCAACCCAATGTGAGTGAGTGTATCAGAATCTGTTTTGGGGGGAAGGCGACGTGGTCAGGTGCTTCTAGCAGGGTGTGAAGGATGGGTTCTGATTGCCATCTCATGAGTAATTTTCTCATGGAGGATGAAGATTTTTTCTCCAGGTTTGTGCATGAAGGGATGATTCAGGAGATATGCTGGTAGGACTTGGTGCATTACTCCATGCTTTGGAAACAGGAAGATAACTGTTTCCAAACATGTTTGGTGTTTTGAAAACGTGGGACAGTAATTGCTGTCTGGTTCTTTGCACTGAGTACACAGATGGGGGTTTGGGACTAAATTGATTTCTGATGTAACTTTAGACATCGGTGGTGTTTCACCGTTGGTGAATGTGGCCAGTCTTAGGTTTGGGAGATTGACTCACTCATGAGCGACCACTGAGTCACAGGTCAGTGGACAAGTTGCATTGAATATTATTGACATTTCTGAAAAACAGGCTTTGATTCTTAACATCTTTTAAAATCAGATTGCTTGGGTACTTTCAATGAAAGCATTGCAAATTGACTGTGATTTTAATCACCATTTTATCAATTTTTTTATTTTCTGTAAGAATCTAAAATATTTAATTTAAAAATCGGTCACTGAAATAGTGGATTGAATTATAAAGGATCTGATTGTTGGTTTAAGGAAGGCGAATGACTGGATCCCTGTGCTGGGACAGATTTCTCTGATGATGTAAACTGGTGGAGCTGGCGAGGTGGACTGGCCTGGGGTAGGGATCCAGCAATTCCCCTGCTCCTGTGCTGCTGATAAACCCCGGGGCAGGTGGGAGAGCTGGCAGGACAATGCCTCCCAGCCACTGCTGCTGCTGCGAGGGACTACCCTGGGTTAATGGCATAGGTAGGAGGGACTGGGTGGGTTGAACCGAAACTGCCAAAACCAATTGAATGTGGAACTTTACTTGGTCAAGTTCAAAAAAATCCTCAATGTTCAACAAAATCCTAAAGTCCAACAAAATTCTTAATGATTGTGGAAAGCTTGCAATAAAGCACATTTGTTAGCACATAACATCGTCCTGTTTGCTCTGTCAATTAAGGGGAGAAAAGCAAAGCCCAGCCCCCCCACTTTTAGCTTCCCCCCCTGGTTTGGGCAGTGGTTCCTCAGGAGGCCAGTGAGGTCTCCCTCCTCGTCTGAGCAAACTGGAGCCCCGTTATGCAGTGGAGCAATGGGAAAGTTCCTAGCCCAGCCCCTTGGTGCTGCTCCACTGTTCTGCAGGGAATACCCCATAGCACTGTCCCACTTCCCGAGGACAGCTCCATGCTGACTGCACACTGGGCTTAGGCAACGTTCTGCGTGGATGCTTCTTGTCATGCCTTAGATGGGCTGAATGAGGAAGGGAAAACTGCTCTGTGCAGCTCCCTTTCCCAGCTGGCTGTCCCATGAACAGCACAGCGTGGCTGTTCTGGGGCCAGGGAACAAGCTGTACCCTGCGTGGTCGAGCGCTGCAGGATGGAGCCCCGCTGTCCCACTGCCCTGCCGTGGCTAGAGCCGTAGGGGATCAGAATCAGTCACTGGAACAGAGCTGCCTCTGTCCCTGCAGCCTGGAGGACAGGCGGTAAGGGACTTTGGATCATCTAATTTTGAGGCTCGAAAGGTAACATCTTGTCCAGCTCCGTTGCAGGTGCAGGAGTCCCAGGTTTACTGATGGTCTCGGCTCTGGCTTGGTGCATCGTAGCTGAATCCAGGAAGATTATTTTACTTGGGCATTAAAGCACAAGTGAGACCGCCAAATTTGTGCAGAGGTCTCCTGTGGCACTGTCTGTGCAGGGATCAAAAGGTATTTCACAAATGCAGCTGGGGAAGGTTTATTGTCTCTGTGCTGGCATGGGAAACTGAGGCAGAGAGGGGACTGGTGACTTACCTAAGGTCACACAATGGGGCCTTGGCAGACCTGAGAGAGGTGTGAGGAGCACCTGGATCCTAAACCTCTACTTTAGTCAAAGACCTGGCTTCTCTGCCACCAGCCCTCTATCTATCAGACCCAGCTCTATCAGCAGCCCGTGTGCTTCCCAGGGCTCCCCAGAGGATATGGTTTAAGGTGTGAGAATGACAGCGTTACCTAATTCTGCTTTTTCATATCCAGGCTTCTGTGAGAGCAAGACTTGCCTGGCATGCTTGGTTTTTATGATTTAGTATTTCTGGAGTTCAGGGGTGAACTGGCCTGTGTGAATAGTTGCTGTTCTAGTACTGATAGTACTAAAATTTGCCAAAAGCAGCTTTTCATGGTAAGTCAACCCCATTATTCTTGAAGGGCCTATGATGTGAGTAGAGATATGACAATTCCCAGGAGAGGGCATTTCAAGTGCTGTACTAACCTTCTATAACTTCGACCATGTTATTTTAAATGAACTTTGCCTGCCTATGCAGCATTTCTCTAGGAATGTAAAAATCCAACAACCGTCACAAAAGCCATTCACATTAGCAGCCTGCTTGTGAATTTTAATTAGCAGGAAATGCCATTCGTGCATTGAAATTCAACATCCAGAATATCTCTGCTGTAGTCCTTTGATGTTCCCCATCCAATCCTAGACCAACATCCATGTGTTCTCCTGAGACACTTGGAGAAAAGTAATTCTGGTTTATTTACAGTAGGAAAGCATTTTGTAGTCTTTTCTCCCAGAAGCATTCAAGGTGTTTTACAAACTGTTCACAGGGAAGAGCTGCTATATGGGTCTTTACAGCAGTGAGTGATTCTGGGGCTGAGTTCAACTGATTTGCACCTGGCAGCGATGCTGGAAGTTCAGGAGAGAAAGGGAAAGATTCCTGAAACAAATGAAAGCCCGTGATAGGAGAAATTTAGGTTATTGTAGCCTTGGTTCCCTTATCACTTTTGTCCTTCATCAGTCACTGAAAGGATATTGCTGGGATTTTTCTATATTTCTATAGTAGAAACCTAAGAAGACAGGACCTGGCTCTGTATCACTGCAAGTCATTCATTTGCATGTGGTTTTAACAAAGCAAAGGCTCACCGCTAATGAGCTAGTCTTTCCCACACCCTCAAATTTCCTGAATTGGTAGAATAATGTGATCAACAGGTGCTGATGATATTGCCAGGGAGAAATACCTTCAGCCTTAAATCAGCCCATTTTCAGCCCCCTATTTTTCTTCTTTACCCAGCCACTCTTTTAAGCTGTATGGCTCCTGTACCCCACGCTGTTCCTGTGATACAGCTGCCCCTTTACCTTGCACCCCCTCCCGTCATCGTCACCACTGCGGGGTTACCCTGTCACTGCGGGCTGCACTTGCAGGTGTCTTGGCAAGAGACTCCTGTTTGTGCTGTCCTGAGCCCCACTCGGTGAGCACTGCGGTCTGCAAAGCAGAAATGGATTTACAATCTCTGTCCTGGTGGGTACAAGCTCAGCCGCTATCCCTAATCTGAGCGAAGCCAGGCTGTGCTTCCTGGCTGCAACACGCGTTAAACCCACCGTTGTCATCTGAGTTACAGCAGGCTAGTTGCAGGCATGTGGGTCTCCTCTTTGTCTCCTGCTGAAGTGCTGTAAAGTCTAAATCAGGGATATTAGGAAATTTTAGAGCTTGAGCTCTATGGGGACTGGAGCTTGTCAAGAAAGAAAAGCCTCTTTATACCTTCGGAGCATCCTGGGGGGACACAGCGTCCGCATCCCTGACACCAGCTCGCTCGTCCCTCCTGAACTCCCTCAGTTTTCCTTAAAACTCTCCCACCCATAGACTTCTGTAGCTTCTGAGCTGAAATGAAGCCAGACCTTGAGGTACTCTAGCAGGACGTGACCGCAAGGTGTCCCAGTTCCTTCGCTGAGATGCGCGGTCCTGCCCCTGTCTGCTCCCCAGGCTTCGTCCAGGATTCTTCCTGTATCTGTAGCTAAAAAATCACACTCTTAATTGTTTTGTGGGTTTTGTTGTTGTTTTTTTTTGGCAACGCAAGCTTATTCACTGTGTTCTGGAGAAAGTTAGGCATTGATGAGTCTAGCTTATTTAGAGGTTATCGGTTTGGGGGGTAAAAGAGAAGATGCCAGAGATCTAGGCTAGTCCAGCCTGCAGAGATCAATTTTTACTGGAGCCAGAGGCAAATCTAGATTTGACTATGCATACAACCACTTCTTGGTGCTACCTGGAGTTACTGGTCAAGGCTTCAGCTCCCCTTTGCCAAAAGATGCAGTGGGCTCAGAAAACACTCATCACTATGTTATGGACTTAAGCTTTTTTTGTTCTTTGTTGTTAACATTGTTTGCAGCCCAGAAAGCTGCCTGCTTAGCCTGGATGGGGTCCTGGGAGCTGACAAAATCAGTTAGCTCAGAAATACAGTGCGAGAGAAGTTTAATCTCAGAATAGTGACTAAGGAGAACATGATGAGTTCTGCAGAATACAGCTGTGGGCCTTTTGGGGTGGTCCTTTATAGTCTGCAAATTGAATTCAAGACCTAATTCATGGCCTGCGCAAGCAATTGCTATGGATGCTCCAAACAAATGGCACTTTCTTTCACACCCGCCTGGCTGGTGCCTCTTCCCGCCTGGAGCCAGTCAGAGCTTCTCATTCAGTGTCTGTGCTCCCGGGCACCAGGAGGAAACCTTTGCTCTATCAGACGTGTGAGAAAAAGAAAAACTGCAGCAATAAAGCAGAGTTGTTGAGTGAAGCAGCAAGGGTGGAAAGGACGTTGTCTGGTACCTGCAGGAAGGGCTGAGGAAGCAGGTGGAGGTTTTCTCTTCCCACTTGTGCTCATGATTTCTCATCCTCCCACAGCTGTGGCTGCCATGGGGTCCAGCCATGTCCCCTGGGGAAGGTGCTGCTCTCCCACTGGTCACCGGAGAGCAGAACCCTTCATGCTCCATCCCCAGGTGCAGCCAGGACAGGGCTGACCTCCAGCCCTTTGCCCTTTCCTGCCCAGGGGAGCATGAGAACTTCCTGGGGACCTAGTGATTCCCACCCAGCAGGAGGGCTCACCTTGGCATGGGATAACAGGTCTCTGTAAGGAGCGGGCTCAGCAGTGGCTGGGTGAGCTGTGTCACCTTTGCTCAAATGCGGTGGCTTAGTGTGAAAGCACCTGGCAAAGGGGCAGGTTGGAAAGGCTCCTGTAACCCTTGAGCTCCTTGCCAAGGGATAGGCAGCAGCATTTCTTGTGTGCCAGCTGATCAAAGGAGGGGGAAGCCTCTTCTTTGGAAACATAACTGAGGAGCAAACACCATGAGCTGGTCCTCATCTCCTGGTGAGTGGCTTTGGTGGCTGGAGCTCTGTGCTCTGCACATCCCCTGGATCAGGCGAGTTGGTCCTGTGGGGACCACACATCCCAGCTTGCATGTCTGGGAGCTTCTCAGCAGTTTGCAAATCTGGCCTGTGCCTTTCTTTACAGTGGATTTGCTGGCTGTAGGGAACTGGGGAAACGTTCAAGTTTGAAGCTTCATCTTCCTCTGCTAGGACTGTGAGATGAGCCTTTAAGCAGTTTATATATCCTGCACACGAGCTCATGGTTTCAGCAGAGAGCAGCAGCCTGCTAGAAAAGATAAATAATTATCAGTACATTGTTTACTGGATGCTACCATGCCCTTTGTGCCATGACTGGTGTCTGAAAGAGGAAAACTTCCCCTTCCCTCCAAGAGAAGTCTCAGCCTTGCTGTTCACTGGTGGGCAGTGAGAGGAGAAATCAGCTGATTTCCCCATGAGGGATGGTGACACCGCAGATTCCATGTGATGCTTGTTCCGTCTTCATCAGTCCATATATTGTTGACTCATTTTTGTTTCAGCTATGCGTCATTAAATAAGCGTTCTCTGCAGCATCAGTAAGACCAGAAGTGTAAAGCCCAAGCAGTGCTGTGCATCCTGGCTCTGCCCTGCAGTGGTGTTATTCCCCAGGCTTCACACAACAGGTTTCCCCACTCACTTCAGGACTTGACAGCGTTGCTGATCTGAATTGCCTTAAAGAGTCTTTTTGGGCGAGCGAGTCCTGGCTATCTGTGCCAGCTGCCTTGGTTTCCTCTCCTGCATCTCCCAGCAGCTGCATCCAGGATCCTCTCTCAGAGCAATAAGGCACCGGAGCATGGAGAGATTTCGAGCAAGACTGCGGCACCTCTCTGCTGCTGGGTATGTAGTGTCTGCTTTAATCCCTCTCTTTCCCTCTGTCTTGATAGCTGTTGAATGGTCTTTTTCACTGAAAGCCTGCTTTGCTAGTCAGAATTCTCCTTCAAAGGATAACTGAGGCTACTGTCTGGCTGGGGGAGATGGAAAATGCCTGGCTGGTTTTAGTGCTGGGCACAGGCTCCTTCTCCCAAACAGGTTTTCTGGTCTCTGGAGAGTCACTCCAGATGTGAGGCCTGAGAAATTATATTCCTTCCGGAACATTTGTTTTCATTAGACATTTAAATAGCTTTATGGGACATTTCATCCTGTCTGCAGTGGCCAAATTCTTATCCTTGGAGATTTCCTCTGGCACAGAAGCTTCAGTGTGAAACTATTTTCTCTGATTAGTTCGTTATTTCTCACCCATAAACCTGTGGATTTTTGTTTGGTCACCTCTTCAGAGGCAGGGAGAGCAGAAACTCCTCCTCAACCACCTCATATTCATTGAACATGTAATTACAGAGCTGGTCTAGCAATTTCCACAGCAGCCAGAAGCCTCCTCCTTCTCTCTCCAGCATCTTCTCAATAACCGCTAAAGCCACTCTTAGCCACTACCAAGTTGACCCCTCTGAATGACTTTATTATGATTTTTTTAGAATAATACAATACTTTCCTGTGCTTGCATTAGAGGAGGAGCAGTCACATTGTACTGGTAACTGATCTTTCAAGAAATGCCTTGAACTTCCCTGCCTGCATGCTTTCAGGGAAGATCTCAGTCCACGCTACTCAGGTTATCATAGATGTAGAGAAGAGTGAGACCAGAGGCACTCAGAGAAGGACGTTATGTAGACCCATGAGTGATCATCTCAAAAAAGCCACCTAGTTAGTGCATTTCTGTGCTTCCTCTGCTAACACCCAGGTACTTGTTCTTTTTACAGTATGAGAGCCCGTGTCTACTGCGAAGACTTTCTGCTCCCAAAATTGCTCAGGACTGCAGCAGACCTATGGTCAGTTTACTCCAAACCTGTCCCAGCAAACAGCAGAGAGCTGTGGACCTTGTTTCTGCAGTGTTCCTGTGTTACAGTGGTGATAGGAGGCCTCTTCTACAACTGGATGTTCGCTTCCCTGGAGTACTCCTGGCATTTCTCCATCTCAGTGGCCATCTCCTTCAGTTTTCTCCTTCTCCTGACCCTTTTCTTGGTGCATCCTGCCCGTTGTGTCTTCAGTATGATCATGCCTACGTTAGGCACCAAACAAGGCCGGAAGCTTCTCTTGTCAACCTGCATCATGATAGTAGTGGTTAACCTAACACCCAACATCATAAGCAACATTAAAATCATACTGCAGGTTATTCAGTGCATCTGCAAGAATTCCTCCGAGAGTCTCTTGAACTCAACTGCTGTACTTCTAGGTACAGCTTCCTGGGAGTTTGGGGATGCAGTCCAAGAAACGGGTCATTCCATTAACATATTTGAGCCTATGAATGGACATTTTCTGTTTTCATTGCTTCAGAACAGCTCCTTGATTTACCAACAAATGCACCTTGCTGGTGAGAAAATTGGTAGGGACTTCTTGGCTGTTGAAGTACTGGTCAAAGACTCTGTACAAGTAGGCAACAAGCTGGTTGCTGGCTTCTCCATGCTCTATCTCTGTTTTGAGTCCACCTGGTATTTGAAAAATTACCTCACCAAGCTCTGCTTTGACAATTTTTACATCACCAAGAAGCTGGAGCGTTTAGCTGTGGACAGAAAAGCATCTCATCTGCTGGTGAGCTCATCCAAAAACCTCATTCGACCAACAGGCTTGAGGTTGTCCCGGGAAGAAGTGATACTGTGCCTTGTGCAAGCCATGCTCCTCACTGTGGTCCTGATGCTGATGCTGGTGGTTGTGGTGATGGACCACTTTGCGTTTAGTGTGGCAGACACTGTGGTGAGAAAAGTGGCTGAGTTCTCCGTGGTGCCTGTTGTTCTCAACATCAAATACACTGTAAGTGCTGGGGTCCCCTGTCCCTTCCTGCTTGGGGACGCTGCTGTGCATCACAGGAGGCAGTGGTGGCATTTGCAGTCTTTGTAGCCTTATTTACACAATCTTTACTCCCCTTCCCAGGAGCCAGCTGGACAAAGTAACAGACTCGGAGGGGAGGAGGTAGAGGCACAACCCCAGTTACTCCTTCCAGTGCATCAAGTAGCAGCACATACCTGCTCCAAATTACAGCCCCTTGGCAGCAAGGAGGGGAGCAAGTAGTGCCTCACGCTGCAAAGACACATCTAGCAAGTGGCAGTCGGACGTCCCGTATCCCCAGGTCCCTTCCCTAGGCAGGGTGGAGGAACAGGCGTCCCTGCGGCACCATCCTCCGACCACAGTGTGGGTGCAAGCATGAAAGGAAGGGGGAAGCAACTGAACATGTGTCTGGGCTGTGAGGATGTCTCCTCATCTTACTGCACTGGTTGTTCTTTAAGGAGAAAGCTCACTAGCTTTGTTGTCACCCTGTGCAATCCTTTTCACAAACCTCCCCAGTTTCTACCTGATTTAATATCCTTTATCTGGAATAGTTCTGGTTTAGTTTTTTAGCTTTCCTCTCCTACCTTGCAGTCCGCCTCCCTCCCCAGCCCTGGGGTTCCTTAGCGCAGATACCGCTTATGATGAAATTACAGTAAAATAATCAGGGCTTAGTAAAAAAACCTCCAATATTCAAATACACAACCACTAATACTGTTGTCTGGATTATGTCTTTCATTGTAAATCTCACACAGCGAATACCTGTTACGATCTCTGAAACAGCAGATGAAGATGACAGGTAGCACTGGGTCTCACTGTGCCAAGTGCTCTGTGCCTACACATCATGGTCTACACATTGTAGACGTGGTGCTGAGGGACGTGGTTTAGCGGTGGACTTGGCTGTGCTGGGTTAAGGGTTGGACACGATGATCATAAAGGCCTTTTCCACCCAAAATGATTCTATGCTGTTAGTCTCGCTCAGCCTGAGGTGTATGTGCACTTCAATATCCTCCTCTTAATGCACCCAGCACACACCCCCAGGCTGATATTTTGTAGTAACCAGTTGATTTTGGTTTGCTCATTCCCGTTTAACTTTTAACTCTCTTTATTTCAGGCTAAAATGCAGATCCTGCCCTTTCTTTTGAAACTTTTTCCATTTCCTCATGAAGAATTAGCACTTCAGAACTTTGAAAGAAGCTACCACCATCATTTGACCTCCAGCTCTGCCCACTGCAGGATCAGCCCCCCAACACCTCCCAACCCCTCTGTGCTGCTCGTTGTGGGGCTGCTCTTCTGCATCCTCTATGCCACCGTATTCCTGGAAACCTATGCGCACCGCCTATGCAGAAAAATCGCAGGCTCCTTCTTCGAGAGCTGGGAGGAGAAGCGAGCACTTTACCTCTACAACAAGCTGTCCAGGAAGCACAAGGAGGAGCAAAACAGTGAGAAACTAAGGGCACTTTTGGAAATGCAGGGGATGCCTGAGACCTCTGTCAGTGGGTGGGGACCAGCTTCCGCAGTGGGATCATGCATTTAATTTTCCAGAATTTTCCATTAATGTTCTAGAAGTAAGAGAAGTGTTCAGAGTTTGGGGAAAAATATTTAAAAAAAAGAAAAAAGGTAAATTGTCACATTTTTCATTAATTTCAGAAAAATGGGCTAAATATACTTTAAAAAAAAATCTAGAAGGTCTGAAGTCAGCTGTTCCAGGAACGGTGGGAGATTGTTCATATGACTTGGAAGACATTTGCAACATTAGTCATGGCTAACTAGGAAATATGTAAGAGTTGGGGTGGCGAAAGAGCTCATTTATCTCCCTCACCACATCCATGCTGGAAGAAGAACACACTTCCTTTCTTTGTCAAGTTATCCCTTCAGGCAGCAAGTAGGGAAACTCAATTGAGTTGTTTAATTTTCAGGTATTTTTTCTTTCAGGTTTCATGCACAGAAACCTGCATAGAGTGGTTAAATATTAGCCTTTAGAAGATAGTTTATTGGCCAATGAAAGTGTAATTTCAGTTCACTGAAATAAATTCAAGACCAATATGACACTGAGGTGCACATCCTGGGCATGGGTGGTGGCAGAAATCAGCACATAAGGACTTTATGAAATCACTTTTGCAATGGCTCTTCAAAATAAAATATAAATAAAATAGCTGAAGGACCTCAGAAAAGGATGAGACCAGGCAATAAAGCCCAATTTGGATCTTGGTCTCTTTTCCCAAGTAACAAGCAATAGGACAAGAGGAAACAGCCTCAAGTCATGCCAGGGGAGGTTTAGTTTGGACGTAAGGAAAAATTTCCTCACTGAGAGGGTTGTCAAGCCCTGGAACAGGCGGCACAGGGCAGTGGTGGAGTCACCAGCCCTGGAGTGATCTAAAAGCTGTTTAGATGTGGTGCTGAGGGTCATGGTTTAGTGGTGGACTTGGCTGTGCTGGGTTAATGGTTGGACATGATGATCATAAAGGTCTTTTCCAACCTAAATGATTCTTTGATTCTAATTTAGGCCAACAGCCTGGAGAACCTTGAAAGTAGTAGGCAGAAACTTGATATTTGAATCAGTGCTCTGTGAGGAACAGGGAAGTAACAGGACTTAGAGGGCTGGACTTGCCTGAACTGAGAGCTGGTTTTACATGTTGGGTTGTTTCAAACTCAGAAACTATGGTATTGTACCCACGATGCAAAAATCCATCACTAGTGCAGCATCTGAAACATGCTACTTTGGAAACACAGGCAGATCGGACACCTTTGTAAGGTCAAGAGCCAGAGAAGGGGACGAAAAATCAGTGCCACATTAAAAATGAAGCAACTTTGCAGCTTTGTTTCTTCAAGGCATCTCTTTTATTTTCCTTCCTTCTCCCAATAGAGTCTTCATTAAAGTAATTATTTGACATAATGCACCTCAATGAGATTAAATTACAGAAGTGAAGTGGCAGCTTCAGCCAGATGCACCAAATTCTCTCAGCTCTGAGGTGCTTGAAAAAAAATATGTCTGGATAATTTTTATTTTTAAGCATCTATCTAACAGAACTCTGGTGCATTCATCTCCCCAGGTTTCTTAATTCCCTGCTGTTCTGATGATTAATCCAAGCACCTTTCTGCCTCTACAGCAACGAGGGGGCTTTGTCCTGGATTTTCTGTAGAAAATGCATTGTGCTGTTCTGTTTGGGGAAAGCAAAAAGATTTTCTTGTGCCCACTGAGTAGCCAAATTTGTCTGGAGCCAGGGATTAAAGTAGCTGGGAGAAGAACAGAGGAGCCCCGTCAGCCAGCAAACCATCCTCACAGCCTGTTGCCATCCAACAGGCATTTTCAGAAAAAGTTTTTCCTTGGGAAGACTTAGCTTTTTGGCAAGAGATGTTTAATCTTGAAGAAATATTTTTATTTTATGTTCAGCAGCATTTGAGGAAGTTCCTGAGCAATGTCCAGTTTCTCTCCCTACCTTCTGAAGGACTTCTTCAGAGAGGAGGCATCTTGCTAGTGTCAGAAAGGTGGGGTTTTTTTTTAAAATGTAGAAAGGAAAAAGTCATTTGGATACCCATGATGGCTATTTTAAAGGTGAAGTTGTACTGCTGTTAAAACGCATGCCAAAGGCTGATACACTTGAGTTTCTCTAAGAGAGCAATGCCCATGAAAAGTTGTTAACACAAGAGCCCTGTTGCTTGAGTTGATGTCATCAATATGATACAGGTATGTATCATATGTAGTTAAGTGCTGAATTTGTTTTGAGGAGGGAGGGTGTGTTGAAAACTGCCTCCTGGCCATTATGCCACCTCACCCAGAGTGCAGATTTTCATGTGAGAAACTAAACCCAGGGAACTGTGGTAAATGTGACACTGGAGCGGAAGAAGAGCTCTGAGCGGTTTCCAGCCTGAGGGACCAGCAAGGAGAGTCAAGGGAAAACCACAGGTATGGAGTTAAACCTGAAGAAGTGTGTCGCAAAGGTGAGACCCAGGGCAGCCTCCGTGGGGTGAGCAGAGGAGACCTGCCAGCTTGGCTGGAAGGAGCCTAGTCCCTGCAGTAACTTGCTTTTTCACCTCCCTAGGGGGTATCAGCAGAAGCCCTGGAACAGAAATAGGAAGGGAAGCCCTGAGGAATGGAAGATACTCCAGTGGTCCCTGCTTTGGCAGGAACAGCTTGTGCAGCGCATCAGACACATTGACCCTGAAGCAGAATTGGGCTGTGATGCTTTCCCTGGACATGGGGGCTGGCAGGAGCTGCTGGAAATCACTTTGCTCTCCTGTGAGGTGTTGTTCCTCAGCAAGATAAAGGCACAACAAAATAGAAAATGTTACCCATTATTGAGTCATATTATGTGCTCAAGAGGGAAGCTGCCTTGCCAGAGTTTGCTTAATGGTGCAACAGAGAAAGACTGAACAGACTTAACCAGCAGGCGGTTCATGTATTCACATATTTTTATTAAGTAGGACTACTTCACAAGACTCGTTATTTGCTATGGGATTTCCATCTCTCAGATCCCTTCCATACTCCCACCTTCACTTCTGCTCATTGTGTCTCTCGTTTCCTTTCTTGTCACTCAGCAGCACCCTCCGGTCTGGTAGGCAGGAGGAAGCTCCAGGAGACTTTGCTTCCACCCGTGAGCCCCTGGTGCTGTGCCTGGAGCCCACCAGGGCAGGTCCTGCCTGTCCACCTCCTCCACCAGAAAACACCTGCGGGGCAGTGCCGCTCCTACACGAGCACAGTGGCTTATTTACTATCTCTGCTTTCTGCAGGGAAGGTTTTCATTGCATCTAGCTTCTAAGTTTGGAAATTAATGAAGTTGAAAGACCAGGGTCAGATGTTTGTGTGCAACAGGCAGAGACAGGGTTGAAGTGTTCTGGAGAGGCTGGAGAGCACTTGGGGATGGGTACCTAGCCTCCTTGCTGTTGCTCATTAATGTCAATGCCAGATCATGTCTTTGCTGATGCTAGCCTTGACCCTGCTGTTGTGGCTTGTCTTGTAACTCTACTCTGTTTCAGCTGCCACCAGTGGATATGTTGCCATTGATTCTGGGGGAGCTGGAGCAGCTTGCTGTACCCACAGCTGCCCTTCCCTGCTGTTACAGAGCTGGATGCTGCAGGAACCCATGAAGGACATGGGAACCAGAGGGGTTTCTGGAGGGCTGGGCAAGAGAGGAGACTTGCAGCTGCACTTGGCAGCTCTCCCTGGAGCTCCTGTTGGAGCTCGGCTCATTGCTGGGGTCAAAGTCCTTTATTTTGGCCTTGGCATGAGGGTGACCCTGTCTGGAGTCTGGGAGACCCCCACCAGGTCACCCTGAGGCCATTTTCCGCAGGAGTTACTACCACATGCTGCCCATGGAGCTGTCTGGCAAGGCACACGGGCAAGGATCAGGCAGGACTGTTTGCCTGTTTTCTTCCTTGCAGTTGTTGAGGTTTGAGACTTTATTACCTAGAGAAAAGCATTAATTAAAAGAGAGGAAGGCCCATTTATTACTCTTTCCTCCACTGGTCAGTAAACCCAGGGGACAGAAAGACCCTCGCACATGCGACAGGATCTACCATGAAGCCCCTGCTTCCCTTGGGGTTTTGTGGTGTATTTTGATGAATTTTTGATAGATAAAATATATGCTAAGTTCCTACTTATGGCTAGCTGGCAGGCAACAATGAATGGCCTTAATATACTGAGGAGCAAGTGTAAACTGTTTATCTAAGGCAGTGCTCCAGGAAAGCTCTCATCCATAGCCACAAATCTGCATCTACCATGGCCGACAACCAAGTAAACAAAAACATTTCCCCGGAAGTATTTCCTGATTTTTAAGCAAATTCCATTTTTATTGCATTTATCCTATCTACAGTATTTGCAATGAAGAAGCAACAATTACATGCACCAGCCTTTAGAAAAGGAAATATTAATGAACATAAATAAAAGCTATTTGATAGCATTGTGCATGCTCTGCCCTGAACACGTGTCCTTGCTCACAGAGCCATGCAGCATAGCCAAGGAGGCATCAGCGAGCGCATGGAGGACCCCTCTCTGCTGGACACCTCCTCCTGGGGTGTGAGGTGCTGGTGATTTGTATCATGGTCAGAAGCGTCAAATGAAACATGACTGCAATGAAGGAAAGCAAAAAAAAAACCTAGAAGGGGAGATCTTCTCTTTCTTTGAGCTGACCACTGAAATCTCTTGCTTTGCAGAAGCTGATGCTGTGGCTGGCCACAAAGAATTGCTGTCCATGTCCCCAGAGCTGCTCATTGCAGTAAGGCTGGTGGCACAGTTGGTACCGCACAGGCACCCGCAAGGTGCTGCCAGCAGCACTGGTGCCCAGTGGGAGACCATCCCGAATGGCACATTCCATCTGCAGCTTCCACAGAAATATGCAAAAACCTCCCAGCAGTGATTTAGTAGAGATGCTTTCTATCAATCTGCATCTCTGGTTGCTGCTGAGATGGGGAAGCTCAAGATTATCAAGCTATGCCCTGCACAGGTAGGGAACAGGGTTAGCATTTATTTAAGGGAGTGCTTTGCACATGAGAAGCCCCATCTGAAGGCAGCTCCACCATACAGAGCACCGCATGGCCACCCAGCAAGGGCAGCTCCAGCCCAAGGTGTTTACCTCTTAGACAAGAGTGGGAAATTCCTCAGAGACAATTGGTGAGGGGGAAAGCCTCTTTTGGACAGGGTTTTCCCTACCTTTTCCCCAGGGACAGCCTGCTGCAGGGCTTTGGCTGGGCTGTGAGACACTGGTGCCAAAACAAGAGGTAAGGAAAAGAGACAAGATTCTCTTTAGAGGTAAGAGGTGATAAAAAAAGCTAAGTGCAAAAGTTGCCAGAGGCAGATTTGAAGCAGCAACATGATGTCAGCACCATGTTATCCCAAATCAATCCCAGTGTTGCTGAAAAGTGACTGTTTCCTTATTTGGGGCTGAAAGCACAAACTCATAAGCCCCCAGGACCACTGCACTCTGCAGCATCAGGTACCTACACTGGGCTGGCAGATGCGATCCAGGACTGTCAGGACCAATAGCTGATGACCAGGCATCCCATCACTCCTAAAATGATACCTGGTAATTATCCTGAAGCAACTGCCAGGAGATATGATGTGAATTGGGAGCTGACACCACAGCCGGTTCTTGTTCTTTTTGAACAAATTGTCTTAGAGACCAACATTTTTTCCAAGGAGAAACCAAAGTGTGTCAAAATGAGTGAGAGATGTGAGAAGTTGCAGAGAGAAGGGGAAAGATTTGCAGTTCAGAGGGAGAGCTTTTTCTTTTCTCAGGGCAGAGAAAAAATTGCTCCATGTCCTTGGTGCTTTGTGCTCTGCACTACGAGGGCACCAGCAAGGCCAGGTTTACAGTCCCAGGTAGGTGGGTGTGCAGGGTGGGGGCGAACTTTGGTCCCATCTAGCCCTATCCTAAAAAAGCTGTGTGGGTTTTGCTCTCTCAGGAGCAACTGATGTTGCATGGGAGGTCCTGGGCTCCGCAGGAGGGGAGCACAGTGCTCTTGATGGGGCTCATGGAGGAACGAGTTTTCTCTGGCATTAAAACACATTCAGAGGGTGGAGAGCTTTTTCCTCTGGCTGGACACTGCAGTGGGCAGTGAACAAAGATCAAACCCCACAATCAGCTGAAACTCTGAAACCACTAATTGGGTGGAGGAGGCTACCTAGCAGCAAGATCCACAGGAATTTTATCTGCTGTGTTTTGAGATTAACTATGTTGGCAGAATTAGTGGGTAAGCCATGATTTGAGCAGCACTGAGGCATGAAGGTAGGCGGATTAGAGATACTTGTTTGGGGGAAGCATCTGCAACAGCAGCACCAGACAGGTGAGCTTCAGCCAGATATTCTCCTGCACTATCATGCCCTAGAGAGTTAAGCAGGGTGCAGTGATGGAATTCAGTGATGGAGTTCAGTGGTGGAGAACTTTGTGGACACTAGTTCAAGTGGGTTCCTGGATATTTTTATCAACACTGAGGATTCAAAGCATTTTGCCACCTCCATGGTGAACATACTGTCACTACCTGGGCATTTCTACTGGGAGAGGCAAAGGATGTGCTGCTTGGTGTGATCCCCTGGTCACAGCATGATCCCTTGGACCTGGACCCAAGTGAGGGCAGCCTCATGTCTCCTGATGCAGATCACGGCTCTACGTGCTGGGTGGAAGAGGTATGGGAGCAGAGCTGAAGGCTGCTGTGCCTCTCCAGGGGCTGTGCTCATCAGGCGTGCTGTGCGGTCCTGCACCAAGTGTTTGTTGTTACAGCATTATGGGGTTAGATGTCACAGAATATGAAATAACATGTAATTACAGCCTAATTATTCTGCCAGGGTTTTCTTCTTTAATAATATTTCATGCAGTGCTTTTGTCTCCCCTCTGTGTTATCACTGCTATTATCTCCCCAGGGTGCTCCTCCAGCACCTCATCCACCCTGATTACTAGTTCTGGGAACTGCCTATTTCTGTCTCTACCCCAGACATAACCCACCCCGCATGTTGTCCTTAGGATGAGCACTGGGGTGGGTGATTCAGGTCGGATGTGATGCAGATGGTACCCAAAAGGCACATCAGAAGTTTCATGCTTGGTATGGCTTCAAGCCTTGCTGGTTTTAGCAAAGGCTCAGCTTTGGTTACCCAAACACAGTTTTCATGGGGAGTGGGAGACCCAGGAAAGAGAGGGACTCCTGGAGCTTCCTCTTCATTGTGCTACCCTGACAGCCAACACCTCCACCTGCTCCTATGGCTTTTTACTCTCCCAGGCAGAATTCCTTGTGGATTTGGCACACTGGAGCAGGTGGCAGAGCTTATCAGTGGCAGCAAGGGTTGTGAACCCCAATTCAACGCTGTGGGTGATGCCTCAAGTCCTGGATGGCCCATGGGGTGTGGAGGTGATGCCATGGGTGCTGGGCTCAGTGAGAAGGGAAGGTACACTTTGGGCTTCTTCTCCTATGGCTGAATCCCCTCCAGGTGTCCTCAGCCACCTGGGAGCCAGTGCTGCTGGTGATGTTGGGCAGGGCAAGGAATCCCTTGGCCTGCAGGACACAATGTTTGTCTTCACAGGCTTTGTAAAGACACACTGTACCCTGTGCTCACTTGGCTTTCCTCAAGCCAAACACCTGCAGTGATGGGGGTTTAAGAGTGAGGGGCAAGTGTTGCCCCAAGAGCTGCACAAAGCATCCTTTCCTGTGCCGTTATTCCCTGGAGAGCTGCACAAGTCCCTAGCAGTTTGGTTCCTTGCACTTATCAAATCAGTCCAATGCATACTACTGTGGAGTGATTTTTTTACTATTCAGGCTGCATGTCTAAGAGCTTAGCCCTTCCAGGAGCTACCTGGAACAGAGTATGAAGGATACACCTATTCAAATGTTAATAGGGACAGTTCACAACTAAGGTATACTCAGAAATGATGATTTAATTTGGGATGCTCATGGCTGTATGAGGCCGATGCTGGAGGTGGAGAACTGAGCTTGTGCCACAGGTAGGCAGCGTCCATCACACTTACAGCTCCAAAAAAGAGCAGCCTATTTCCTCATTTGTTATTAAAAATGTAGCCCTGTGACCCAAAGATTACCTTCTCATGCTCTTCTGCATCTGTGAACAACTGCTGCATTAGCCCATCTGTGCCGTATTTTGATTCAGTAAATGATCTGGGGGCTGGAGCACCTCTCCTATGAAGAAAGACTGAAAGAGTTGGGGGTTTTCAGCCTGGAGAAGAGAAAGCTGCAGGGAGACCTTCTTGTGGCCTTTCAGTACTCGAAGGGGGCCTATGAGAAAGATGGGGACAGACTTTTTAGCAGGGCCTCTTATGACAGGACAAGGATTGATGGTTTTAAACTAAAAGAGGGGAGATTTAGACTAGAGAGAAGGAAGACATTTTTTACACTAAGGGTGAGACCCTGGCCCAGGTTACCCAGAGAGGTGGTTGATGCCCCATCACTGGAAACATTCCAGGTGAGGTTGGCTGGGACTCTGAGCAACCTGCTCTAGTTGCAGATGTCCCTGCTCACTGAAGGGGGCTTGGACTAGATAAGCTTTAAAGGTCCTTTCCAAGTCAAACCAGTCTGTGATTCTATGATTGAAAGTCAACTGCATAATGCTGGCTGAGAGGAGCAGATGAGGTTGCTGCTCTGAGGCGTAACAGGTTACCTCCTTCCTTCAGGCTCCACAGAATGAATTTAGCTTTGCAATGACTCTGTGGTGGTATTTCTGGGGAAATATCAGTAAATATCACCTATTATTGTATTTAAAATCCTTGCCTTTTATTCTTTAGCAGGCAAAGCCTGTCAGTAGAAGGACACCTCCTGGAGTCTGCTCCCCACTGCTCCTGCCACCAGTGGGACAATTTACTCTGTCTGAGTGTTTCAGGTACCTGCCACCAGTGAGAGGCTGGGAACGGCTGGCCCTGGCCAGACTGCTCATTTGCAATATCTTTTTTCACCTATTTACTAATCTCTGCACAGTGAGCAGCTTGTTCCTTGAGGACTCAGGCTCTGAACGCAGCAGGGAAGCAAGGGAGGGGAAAAGGGATATTTCCCCCCCTGCCCCCAGTTTGTGAAAGTGGCCTCACTTTGCATTCTTTAAAAGCTAAGATTATACTTATTAGCTGAAGAAAAATCACCAAGTTCCTCAGTGCCCTAAAGGCATTTCCAAGACAGTTTGTCATAGGTTTCACAAAATATCATTAGAATAGATTATACAAAGCAGTGAGAAAACTACCCAAAAGTCAGGAGGCAACTCTGTGCTGGCCAAGCAGGGAAGAGAGGAGCCTGAGGCAACCCACAGAGCTGCCTGTTCTCGCTGAGCCTGGGAATAACAAACCATCCCTGCCCTCGTTTGGGGCTGGGGAAACATCAGTTCCCCGTGACAGCATTGCCCTGACCTCCGTGCTACTATAAGTGGTTGGAGCCCCTTAAGCCTGGCACAACCAGGCAGGTTTTCCCGTCCATCTGTCAGGCACCCACTGCCCCACGGAAGATGCTGCCTGCCCCACTTCTGGATCTAAGAACCTGAAGATATTCATTGTATTCAATCCTGAATTGTTTTTCCTACACATAAAACTGTATCACTGCCTTCCTCTTAATGTTTCTCCATTCCCTCAGTCTTGTTGTCATCCACAAGATTTTCCAGAGGGATTATATGCTGGTCCCTTCCACATCATTGGCACAGATGTGATGCAGCCCAGGTCCATGAGCTGGTCCATGTGGTGCTTTCCAGGAGCTGCATGCATCCAGGGATGCTTCCCTGCTCACGGGAGTCATTTGAAAAGCACCAGCTAGTTCACTGGTGCGCATGTAGCACATACCCGGGTCGATTTTACATTTTTTTAATTCCTTGACGGCTGCCTTTTTATTTGAGTTTGATCTCTGAGGATATTAACCTATAAAGCCCCACAGCTTCTAGGCTGTGACTCTGGAGCAGGTGAAGGCAGTTTTGACAGAACTCCCTCCTTTGTCTTTCTGAGCAAGCAATAACTGCTGCTTTTAACAGACTGAGTCATACCCCATCTCTAATAGCACTTGCCAGCCCTCAGGCTGCTCTGCAGAGCCACCGAGCACCTTCCTACCCACTCCATGCTGAGTTGCAGGGGTGCAGAGGTGGGCGTCATTTCCCCACAATCACTCAAAGTTCAAAATTCAGCAGTTCCCAAGGGTCCAAAATCCTGTAATCCCCCAAACCACTTGTGGCCTTTTCATGATTCAGCTTCTCCACATTCACCAGCACCGTGTGGCTGCAGCTTCTGTGCCCCAGCTCTAACAGCAGGAGTTTCATGGGTTTAATATTTGTAGGTTATGAAACATCAGAGAATGGAGAGGTGTTTATCACAGATTTGGGTAAAAAGATCACTTTATCCTGGCTTTGTTTGTTAAATATGTGAAACCTTAGAGGTCTTTTCTGTCCATAGGACTAAATGAGCTGCCCAGCAAGGCTGAGTGAGAGGGATGAGGTGCATGAGGAGTGTGGGGAGATACTGAAGCTAGTGCTGAACTTCCCGAGCACCCAGCCTGGGCACAGTGCTGCTAACCCAGCCATGGGGCTGCACAGCCACCCCTTCCCAGAAACTGCCCTGCCACAGCCAGGGACCCAGCCGTTCCCATCTGAAGACCACCAGGAAATGAAGACCTCTCCCTCCTGATGTTTCAGGCACTGGGTGGGTGGGTGATAGCATGTACTCACAGAGGACGGCGGCTCAAGGAAATGCCAGCAAAGAAGGAAATCCCAAAGTAAGTTTAAATAACCTAATAAATACCATTGAAATATTTGAATTTAAGTCAAGCTGGAAGAAAACATTTTATGTAAGTGTTAAGCTGGTTGGACTCATCTCAAATACACACCTCAGTCACATACTGAACATTATAGCTACTGAAGAAGTCTGTAATGGGAAATGTTAACCAGTCTTCACAGCAAACTGGACCATTTTGAAGTGTAGGAAAGGTCGCCTATTTGAAGTGTAGGAGATGTCACCCAGGTGTGTGGGGGGGACATGGACAGCCCCCCTCAGCCCCACCTTGTGAGGGACACACAGGTTAGCTCAGAAGCTCAGGCAGGAGGAGCTGCTTTAGCTGGGTACTTAATGCTGCTGTTATTGCTGTGTTAATAACTACTGAATTGTCAGTAACACAAAGCAGAGTGTCGAGGGAAATAATTATCTGCAATAATCCTACACAATGTTCCAGGTTTGAACCGAAACAAAAACTTTCTTCAGTCTCTGCAGGAGTTTGTTTTATTTTTGTTTCCTGATCCCACAAAGCCAATTCCTGGAATGGGTTTGATGAAGCAGATAAACCCCAAGTTCCCTCTCAGGACCTTCATGCAGGGTTTGTGCCTTCTCCCTTCCCATGCGTAGTGCCATCACGCTGGCAGCTCACCTGCTTGTGTTTTGCAGTCAGGGATGTGCCGGGAATGTGCCAGGTCTTTGCCCATCTGGAATGGCTGCTGGGCACTTCTCAGGGCTTGCAAGATTGTTAATGGAGAGAGATCAGATTTGGGGCTGTGTGGCCACATGAAGCTGCTGAATGCCTCAACGCATCAAATAGGAAAAGTGAGGAAAGGGAAAACACGACCTCATAGTTTAAGCAGAAGAGTAAACTGGAAGATGAGTCTCATTGTCAGCTCTGCTTCTGCTCGGCTGAGAGATCTCAAGGGTTTGAAAGGTCTCAAATCCTGAGGAAAAGCAAGCCAAGGATGCAGCTGTTCCGCAAGCGCTTGTCCCCTCAGATGTGAATTTATGAAGGTGCAGGGACTTGTCTTTTGGTGCTTGGGAGGCATTTCTCTGGACCTCTTTCGGTGTCTCTCTAAAAGCCTGTGGGAGCTTTTGTCACAGTGAACTTGTGCTTGGAAGTGGAGCGCCCTGTTGGGCACGAACTCAAGCAGAAGCATCAGACTGCTCCTGCAGAGCAGGTTGGCTTTGACCAAAGTATGTCTGTAACCTGGAGACAGGGAAGTCTTCTCCCTAAGGGGGATGCTGTGAATACCTCCAACTTCCATCCAGTCCATCCACTTGCTAGAGGGCAGGATTTACAGGGCAGACAATGCCAAATCCTCTGTAAAATAGGAGGAAGGGGAGTAGAAGAGGAAAGGCAGATATATGGGGAAAGATACTCCCTGTCCCCCCATTTGAAATAAATATTGTTTTCCATTAACTCATTAAAAGCAGGCAGTAATGATTGTGTTTCTGAGGGCTCAGCTGTCTCTGCCACAGTCTGCATCTGGAGGACTCCCAGCGTTGCTGCAGCCTGATGAATCGCTGGAAGGCTGGCTGCATTAGAGTCAGTCCAGAGCAGCAGAGTATGCAGACCCTTGAATGATGTGAGCAAACACACATGTCCACACTCCCTGTTCTCCCCACAAACACATGCAGTAAGATTGGATCTTGTCATTCCTCATTTATCTCCTGATACGTGTGGCTTCACAACTAACTACAAGTGCCACGCAGCAGTGAAGGCTGGTTTCTGACCACCATCATCCTTAGACCTGATGTTTTCCAGCAGTATCATGGCCAGTGCAGCACAGGGAGCTGCTGGTGCTGACAGATTCCCATCCATCGAAATAACTGTGTGCTGGCGACAGTAAGCAATATGCAGGAATAGAATATTTTTTCAGCTTGTAGAAAAGCCAAGGCCGATGGGAACGAGAGTGGGACTGGGGGGCAACCTCAGAGGAGGATGATGTGTCATCAGCTCTGCTCATGACACAGGATAAAGCAATGAGGATGCTGCACTCGCAATAACCAGGCTGTGTGCTTACCAGAGGACAGTGATGCTGATTATTGAGGATAATTGTAGTAGTGCCTTTTGCCTGACAGCTCCTTGAGCCTTGCAAAATGGTGTGTGATGGATGCCATCCAACTGGTCCTTACACAGAGGTAGGTGATGGGTATTTCTGTAACTTGTGCTGGAAGAGCCATGAGTACCAGGGCTGTGGTGGCAGGATTCTGGTGACAGGCTGCAGGATGATACAGAGAGAGAAGCAGGTGAATTTAGGCTGTTGGGATGACTAAAAAAGGCATTGCTTGGCTGCTGAAGAGGTCGCTGACAAGTCAGCAGGTGAATACAGCCTAAATAGTGCCATTAAACAGGTGTAATTTCTAGGGGAATTTTAAAGTGCATCTATTTTTTTTTAAAAAAAGAAAAAGTTAGAACAAAATACAGCCTGGGGAGGTTTCCAAGGGCAGGGATGGGACCTGCTGTGCCTCCCCAGCCCAGGGCCATAGAGCAGGTGTGAGGCTGGTTGAGGCATGGGCAGGCTGGCAGCAGAGCCCTAAGGAAAGGAAATGGAAAGAGAAGAAGAGAATATTTGTCCTTTATAACTGGCACAAAGGTGAAGGAAATGTCACAGAAGGGAGTGAAAAACTGGATTGCCTGCCCTCTGTGGAGCCAAATGCAGGCATAAGGTTTCCCAGAGAAAAGGGGAAAATGTTATTTGCCATAGCAAGCCAGAGCTTGGGGACAGACTGCTGCTCCCTGGGAGAGGGACACGGTGATGAGGCAAAAGGTATTTTATCCACTCGAGCAGCCCAGGCTTACAAATTTGTCTGTGAAACCCTGGACTTGACTCATTCAGCATCAGGACGGTCCTTCACATTTGTTTACGTGCTTCAGTGTCTGGGATTAATGGGACAGCTCTGCCTCTAATTGAAATCTAATGTAATAAAAAAGTGAGCTCCCCCCTTATCCTTTCCTCCACTTCACAGGTTAGGGGCCCTTTAGCACTTTATCTCTGCAGACACGATTGTTCTTTCAATTTGACAACACATATTCCAATAGACTGTGGAGATGCCAGGAGCAAGCACGGAGCTGGCAGCAGATTTGGGCTACTGCTGACTGTCAGGGCAATACTGGACCTCCCAGCCTGACCGTCAGGGGAATACCAGATATCCCAGTCTCTTTGTCGGGGAGATAAGGGTTCTCCCAGCCCAGGGCTGAGTAAGGCCTTTCCCAAAGGAGTGACACTGATGGGCTTGTTTGTGACAGGGGGTAGGTGGCTGTAGGAAAGACGTCACTGCAAAGAGGTCACTGCGTTGTGTTTGATGGCCCCTAGGGAAGAAACTCCCCTGCCCCAGCCCAAGGGAAACGGGAAAGGCCTCCATGGGTCTCCATGGCATGGTGGTGGTTCCATCCTCTTGAGGATGAGGAAAGAAGGACCCCTCACCCTCGGCTCTCCTTGCCCGGAGCTCAGCTGGTGACACCCACAGTCCTGGGTCCCGGAGTGGAGCTCCTCATTGCCTCTGCTCCTCTCCCCCTCCAAGATCTCCAACCTGCCGTCCCCATCCCCTGCCTGAACTCCTTCCTCCTCCTCCTCTCCGGCTCCGCGGTGCGCTAGGACCCGGCGGGCGCAGGCGGGGGCTGCGGGCGGGAGGCCGATGGGGGGTCCCGGGGGTTGGGGTAGCCCTGGGGGGTCGCGGGCCGTCCTGGGGAGCTCCTGGTGCTTCCTGGGGGTCCCGGCGGCTGGGGGAGGTTCCGAAGCGTCCCGGAAGCTGGGAGTCCAAGGAGGTCCCGGGTGATTCTCCGGGCTGGGGGGTCCTGGAGGCCCTGGGGGGCCTGGGGACGGGGGTGGTCCTGGCCGCTCCCGGCGGAGGCTCGGCGGGGAGTGTGCGGGGGAGATGGGTGTAAGGAGCCGGGCGGCTGCAAGACTTGGGGTGAATCGCGGGAAAAAAGANNNNCGGCTCCCGGCTGCCAGCGCTCCCCGCCGCAGGGTGCGCGGAGCTCCGCGGGAAAGGCTCCGGGGGCCGATGGAGAACGGCTCGGCCAGCCCGGGAGCCGCGCTGGGCGGCAGCGCCAACCAGACCCTGGGCAGGATGCCCCGGCAGCCCCTGGAGCTGCAGGTGGTCACCATCCTGCTGGTGCTGCTCATCTGCGGGGTGGGCATCGCGGGCAACGTGATGGTGGTGCTGGTGGTCCTGCGCAGCAAGCACATGGTGACCCCCACCAACTGCTACCTAGTGAGCCTGGCCGTCGCGGACCTCATCGTGCTGCTGGCGGCTGGGCTGCCCAACATCTCAGAAGTGGTGGCTTCTTGGGTGTACGGCTACGCCGGCTGCCTCTGCATCACCTATTTGCAGTACCTGGGCATCAACATCTCCGCCTGGTCCATTACCGCCTTCACGGTGGAGCGTTACATCGCGATCTGTCACGCCATCAAAGCGCAGCTCCTGTGCACCGTATCCCGCGCCAAGCGCATCATCTCCTCGCTGTGGCTCTTCACCTCCCTCTATTGCCTCATGTGGTTTTTCCTGGTGGACACGACGCAGGTCACCTTCTCTGATGGGGCACAGGTCAGCTGTGGCTACCGCGTCTCCAGAAGCCTTTATATGCCCATTTACTTCTTGGACTTTGCTGTCTTCTACGTCATCCCCTTGGGGCTGGCAACTGTCCTCTACAGCCTCATTGCCCGCATCCTCTTCATGAGCCCCCTTCCTGCCACCCCACAGCACTCCTGCCTGGGCTCCACGCACCAGGGCGGCTCCCTCAAGCTCTCCTGCCGGGGCAACAAGGGGGCCCTGAGCTCCCGCAAGCAGGTATGGGCTCCCCGCGGGGCTGGGACACGCTGGGCTGCAGGCAGCGCTGGCAGGGGCTCCGTGCCTTGAGGGGCATGCCGGCAGGGGATGGGGTGCCCAGTATTTTGCTTCCCTTTGTGGGAGCAGTGGAGGGGGTTGTTTTGCTGCACAGAAGCCCTCCCAAGCCCAGCTGGGGTTTGGGAGCACAGACGGAGTGCTGGGTCATATCATGCCAGGGGGACTAGCCTCCTAGGCAGAGTCCTGGGCAGGTGACCTCTGATTTAGAGGGGTGAAGGAAGGGGAGAGCTGATGTGAACCCTTGCCTCTGAGCCCAGCCCTGGCTGCAGCCCTCCCAGTCCCTGCAGCTGGGGATGACACCTCGGTGACACAGTGGAGTGTTCACCTCCCGGTCACTCTGTCATTCAGCTGCCTGCTTACTTCCATCTCCTTCTCCTCCCACCTCCTACCCTTGTTCCTCCTCTTTCTTTGTCCACATGGACAATTACTGTCTCTTGCCCAGTATTCTTGGACAGGGCAGCATCTGGGCATAGGACACTCTTGCCTGCTCACTAGCTGTTTGCAGGAGTCCATCCCATTTCTGCTTGAAACTGCATAGCCAGAGCCAGGGGCTATTTTAAAGGAAAAGGCTGAATCTAGGAGTCTGGCTTAAGTCCTTGACATTGCCAGTTCTGTTGTGATTTTGAGTGAGCAGGACCTGATTTCCAGACGGCCTGAAATAGACTTTGGCCTGTCTTAAAGTCCTTGTTTTTCCAACTCAGTATCTCATTGCCTGACTTGCACAGGGACCTCTAGGAAAGATGACTCAAATCACAGAGGGGAAGCAAACAGCCCAGAGAAAAAGTATTTCTTCATGAACTTCTAAGTCTTTCCAGTCCATCTTTTTGTTCCTTTTGCTCCAGCACAGAAAGATTTAAAGCACGTCCTGAATGCTGCAAAAGCACTTTCCTGCTCTCCCAGGGTCACTGGCTGCTACAGGAGCCTTGGGCAGGGTGTTTGGCCATGAGGTCTCTAGATATTCCAGGGAAGTACCCAAAGGTGCAATGGGTCAATGGATCTCTCCTTCCAAAGCAGCCGCTGCAGGGGCTGTGGCTCTCCCCTCGCATTGTTGTGCTGTGCAGTGGCTGTGCCATGCACAGTCTGTTCCAGCATCATTAGGACAAGTGGCTGATGAGCTGGATGATGGGCACTTCAGCTCCCGCAAACATCTTGTGCTCTCTTTCTTGTTGCACTGGGAGTTTTCTTGAGATCATCGTCACCTCTGGAAATATCTTAGCATGCAAAGACTTCCCCTGGGTGGCCTGACATTGCAGAGCAGGCATCATTAGGAATAAAGATGGTACTGAGTTTTTAAACTTTAAAACAGTTTCCCAGGGCTTCCAGCTATGGTTTGTGGAATGCTTGCTTCTGATTTCACACCAGCAGCTCTTCAAAGCAGGCTGTGTTGAGAGCAATGGAGGAAGAAACTTAAGGTGTTCTACCAGTGGCTTGTGGGCTGAATGGCCAACACATGGGTTGGTGGCTGTCAAACGGATGCAGTGTTGCACCCCAGAGGTCACTGCAATCTGGGTTTTTCCATAAACATCTTTCACAAGTTAGATATGATGTAAGATATGATTGCTTTGTATTGTATATAATCATAGGGAAGTTTATATGACTGTCCATAAAATCAGAAGGGGCAAAACCAAGATTGAGGTATTCAGCTTCAACAATTTGATTCATTGCTGAGGGGATCTGCTGGATGCTTGCTGCAGAAATAAGTCATCTGTGCACTAAAACCAAGTAAATCCACACAGTTATTTTGGCAAGAGTTTTGGGCAGCGTGAACAGGAGTTCTTAGAGCATAACGAATCTGGGTCCAGTCAGAGCATCTACCTGAGCACTGCCTGAAATCCAGCCAGAGGCTTTTGCTGGTGGTGCAATGGGTTGAGGATCAGAAACTGCAGTGAGTCATGAGTCTGCATATAGTTATGAAGGAAAAACAACCACCCAATCATCCAGGGAGGAAAGAGGCCTTCAGAGACCTCAAGGGGTCATCACTGGATTCTGCCTGGAATTTGTCTCCCTTATCAGGGGCAGCCAGGGCCACAGGAATGATATTTTGGGGGGAGATGCTGCAGCGCGCAGGACCCCAGGGGGACGGTGGTGGCAGAGCAGAGGGGAAGTGCGGGCTGAGTGCTGGGGAATGGACAAATGATTAACAGAGGGATTTTAATGTGAGAAAGAAGGTACCCAAATCCATTCATGTCAGCAGAGCTGGCAGATGGAGATGCTGGGCAGGAGAAGGGGCTTAAAAGTGAGGACAGAGGAAAGTATTCCTGTGGCCAGTGGGGCCTCACAGTGGGATGTGGGTGATGGAGAAACATGCATGTGCCCATGTGAAGGGACAGGGCAGTGTCTGGGGGGAGCATGGCCCTCCCAGCACCTGGGTTTGTGGGGCACTTCACCAGCTTGACTTTAGCAAAGGTGGGAGAGAATCTCAGAGGTGCCCTGAGTGGTCTTCTCCAGGAGAGATTAATCTCCAAGGAAATCAATGGCAAATAGCCCCTGTGCAATGGGCAGGTATGAGCCCTGAAAGGGAGCAGACTCGACACTGTGTTCTGTGTCATCTTCACCAGAAGAAAGGTTTCCTCTCTGATTTTCTGTTAGCCATGGTATCACTGCCCTCAAAGCCAGAGGCAACTTGTGGGAAGAAGAGACACAGATGGATCTCAGCTCGGCTCACTGGGCACAGCTTTGCAATAGCTGATGAGGAGCTCATAAGCAGGTTTTCTTGCTCATTAATCACTCATGGCCAGGATGGAAAAGAAAGGGTGACCAGCCAGGTAATGCCATCTACCTCTCACGTTCTCCTGAGAAGAGCTGACAGGCCTTGAAAAATGTCACCATGGGGTCCCTTGGTAAAGGGTCCTGTCCTGAGCGTCAGAAATGAGGACACAGCATTGGAAACTTCTCTAATAACAAATGCTGATCGTCTCCAGTCTTGCAGGGTGATCAGGAGGCTGTGAAAGTAAGTAAGTGCCGCATCTGTTACCAGTAGGGAAAATTGAAGTGAGGGTGCAGCTTCTTTGAAATGCAATGGCCACATAGACTAAACCACTAAAGGCATCATTAGAAATCACACTTGCAAGTTTGGTCCAAAATAGCAACAGTGTTGCTATCTGACAGGCTTCCACACACGCAGTGAGAGCACCACCGGACGCTGCAGATAGCAGGTTGCATCCCAGCAGTGTGGTGAAATGGCATGTCAACCCTGCAAACACCTTTGGGTTTGTGGGGATGATGGTGCACAAGCATCTTCCAGATTCCCATGACAGACCAGTGGTGTGAGGGTGGTTCGGCTCCTGGAGGATCTGTCGGCCAGGAGAGCAGAGTGGGGTGGGAGGAAAGGTGTTGGGTGTGTGTAGCTCAGATGGTCCCTCTGACTAGGGCACAGGCACCTCCCCTGCTCCTCCCCTGGCTTCTGTTTATGGTCAGAGGGGAACCAGCTCTTCCAGGCCCTGTGCCCAGAGTCCCATGGGAGATAACCAAAAAGAACTACTCCAGAGGTGCTTTTTTTTCTCCCTTGACTCTAAAGAACTTGAATGGCTGGGGGTGTTTTTCTGTGGAGATGCAAACTTCGGAAATAAAACTCTCACTGTGTGCTGCTACACAGTCCTAGCGCTGCGCTGCTTGCTTTGCAGAGCATGAAGATGCTGCTGTTCCCTCACTGGTGCCTCTAAAACACCTATGTCCAGAGCAGGACACCACAAGGCATGAGGTTTTGCCGTATTTATCACCTGTAGAAGCAAAGCACCACAGGTGCAAACACCGGCTACCTCCAAGCACGTATTTCACCTGCCGGAGGGACCACTAGAGGGAGCGGGATTCCTAAAGAAAGGATGATAGCGCAGCTTAGGATGGTGGTTCCTGGACAAGGAAGGGTGACACTGACTGGGGAGAAGCGTCTGTGGCCTCGGGAACAGAGGCAGAGGCTGGACACAGCTCTGCGAGAGGGGATGGTTTGGAAGAGCTGTGCAGGGATGCAAGATGTTGACTGCCTCGTATGGAGCAGAAGGATGCTCAGCATGGGTTTGCTCTGGAAGTTACACTGGGCTTGGCCCATGGAGGTGCCTGGTGGAAGATGAGCTGCCCTTTAGCTTTGACATGATGACCCAGGATGTAGTCAGGGGTCTGTACAGCAGATACCTTTGGCCATCCAGCAACAACACTAGCTTATGTGCTCAAAAGTTACACCAACTGTCCTAGTAAGACACCCCTTTCTGCCTACAAACCCTTGTCTGGCTTCTATCCACAGCTCCCTTACAGCTGTTGTGCACACAGGGTGCAGCAGAGTTGTTGCAAAACACTTGTCGGAAAAATTGTTGTCCCTGAGCTGGTGCTTCCCTGAGGGATGCTCTGAGACTACAGCAAAACTGGCTTTTCTGGGTGCAGCTGTTTTTAAAGGGGCATAATTCAGGACTACTCCAGTTCGGGAAAAATGTCCCAAGATCTTCTCAGTGCTGATTAAGTTCGTTTTTCACATGAGCACCAGAAGTAACTTCAGAGCACCTCAAGTGTGTTATAGTCACTTGCCTCAGCAAGGCAGAGTGAGGAAAGGCATGGAGAGAGGTTTCAGCCATGCATGCAGACAATGTTGGAGATTTCTGTCCCGACTATGGAGATAGAAAAGTGAGTTTGAGATAGACCGTTAGGTTTTATCCAGAGGAAACATCCTGTGTTGACACAACTTTGGTAACATTGCACCCAGCAGAACATGGTTTGTACTGACTGTTGGCTTTAAAAGGCAAGTTTCAATCTTACAGCAAGCTCAGGGCAGGGCTGCCAGTCCCAGCTTGTGGTCTGGATGCAGTGTCCTCAGGGAGCACTGAAGGCATTTAGTGAGACAGAGGCAATAAATCCTTGTGGTGCTGTTTCGGGCCAGTTTCCCCTCCCAGGACAAACACAGTTTTTTCGCAGGGCTGTAGGAGTGTAGCAGGAATTGCTCTTTGGATGACAGCACTTTGTGGTCTTCTGTGGTCTGGAGGGAGGTTTTGGGAGACTGCTCAGGCAGGAGCTGGGGAAGCACTTGCTGGCATTGCTGTAACCAACAGCTGAAAAGCAGGAGCAGTTATGGCTGAAAAGCAGATGAATCACTGGTTCTTTCCCAGACTACATTTCTTTTCATCTCAGAAAGGACCGCAATGAACTTGCTTTTCAGCAATATTAGGATGCACTCCCCCTTGGTGCTGTCACTCGGGTGCAGAGTTCAGATCACTGCTCACTACTGTTGTGGGTTCCTGAACCATAAAACGAGGCAGAGAGTTACAACAGTTTGGAAGCCAAAGATGTTTCAGTCTCAGGAGAAAGCACATGAGCTGTATTAATGTGTCAGCTTTAAACAAGACATTTCAGCCATACGAAAACCTCCCAGCAGGAAGGGCCACCTGCCAGAGAGCACAGCTAAGGGTATAAAAGCTCAAGAGTTTACTCTCCCCAGCCCTGTGGGGAGTAATTTCCATCTTGGGAACTGAAACCACTGCTGAGTGAGGAATGCCCGTGTCTCAGTGAGGACCTGCAGAAGTGTGGTATTTCATTTTCCCAGGACATATTTTGCAGCAATCCTGTTGCCTAGGAGTGCTGAAGCTGATGGAAAACCTCCCACTAACCTTACCCCCAAGACAGCCCTTTAACATGGACCCTTCCAAGGCAGGCTGGCATTCTGGGAGCTCTCTGTTCCCAGGTCTAGCAGTGCAGATCACAGCGATACTATCTCACCACTGCTGTCAGGATGCTCCTTCCCTTGGCAAGGGGTGGCCAGGCCTGGATTGCCTTTCCAGTGTCGGCGGAGGCAATGGCTACAACCATGCTGGGACATAGGGATTTTGATCACGGCCAGCTGTGTGCTGAGCAGTTGCTGTCTGCTCCCAGCCTGCTTGCTCAGGAGCATTTCTATAAACCAGATTATCACCCTAGCTGTTGCACACTAGATAGGGTGGCTTGAAACCAAAAGCTTGTGAGGTGGCTCTCCGTCTTCTGCATCTAGCCAGCCTTTGTAAAAGGCAATGAAAAGCTCTGAAGCTATGTTTTACTGACACAACTTGTACAAACTATCATATCTTTCCCAAAAGGCAACAAACTGATGCAGCAAAGATGCTGCAGTCTCAGCAACAGCCTCAGCACTCACTGTATCACTGTAAGATCTTGTTCTGGGAAGTGTCCTCACATTCCCATTAAACCACACACAGCAAAACACTTCTATTTTGGCCTAAGCTTGATAACGGTCCCTTTCTTGTAGGGAAAGTTTTGTTGTCACTACCAACCACCCCCGATTTCTACTCACAGCATTACAGGAAGGCATAGTTGCTTGTGACGAAGTGAAAAAAAAACACTCTAAGAAAAACTGAGAGACTGTTAACGTGATCTATGTGCTTATTTCCATGTTAAGACCTGGAGCCATTGCACAGCTCCCCTTTTGATGTTTGAAATGCCACTGCTTTAATATGCGTGTGACATCAGTATTTATTCATACTTTCCTCCCTGGGGACATGTATTCTTTAAGTATTTGGTAGAAGATGATTGTCACCTACCAGAAATAGCTGTCAAAATTATTAGGATCACTGGAGTTTCAGTCCAAAAACCCCTTTTCCTTAAACAAGCTGGAGTCGAGCTGAGGGCAATTACTGCTCACTTCTGAATTCTCAAGATCTTCTTGTCCCTAATATGTTAACACAATACTTCCCTAGTGTGCTGCAAATTAAAATAGCCCATACCAACCAGTCAGGTAGCTCACATATCAGCACAAGTAGGAATCAGCACAAATGGAAGATTCCAGGCAGTCTCCTCTGCTCCCAGTGCTGCTCTGTACCAGTTGCCTATTCCCTGGAAAAATAGAGCTGGTGTAGGAAACCAGGAGATCCTAGGCAAGGAGCTGATATTTACCCCATGGCACCCTCAAAACTTAGGTCCCCAGTTTTGCACAATTTATTTTCCCCATTGATTTATTGTCATGTACAATTTTCAAATTCGCTTTCTGGTACAGAAATTCCCATGATTATCCCAGCCTGTTTCCAGGCTGGTTGGTGCTTGTCCTGGAGTTTTAAAGGCTCTTCAATGGTAGGTGAAAACCTGTAATTTAAGGAGTTTATTAATGCCAGATCGTTTTGTGGAAAAAAAAAACGGATTCAGAGCAGAATAGCCCTATGGTTTAGGTGCCAATTTTAAACACTTAATCATAGGATCATTTAGGTTGGAAAAGATCTCTAGGATCATCAAGTCCCACCTTCATCCCAACATTTCCCTGACCACTAGACCATGTCCTGAAGCACCACATCTACTTGTTTTTTGAACACAAAGAGAGATATAAGCAATATGTAGGCTGAATTAGCTGTCTGCACCATTTCTCCAGATGGAATGCTCTGCTAGAGATTTAGCATCATCTGACTATTTCTCTTTTTTGTATATCCCAACTGGCAAGGTGACCAAAATGCTGGCTGTCGTGGTGGTTCTCTTCGCCCTTCTGTGGATGCCTTATCGTACACTGGTGGTGGTGAACTCCTTCATGGACCCTCCGTACCTGAACATCTGGTTCCTTCTCTTCTGCCGCATATGCATCTACCTGAACAGTGCCATCAACCCCATCATCTACAACCTCATGTCACAGAAGTTCAGGGCTGCCTTTAGGAAGTTATGCAAGTGCAAAGAGAAGAGTGCTGAGAACCCTGTGCCATACACTGCCCCAGTGTACTACAGCGTTATGAAAGACTGTTCTCATGACAGCTCTGACCATGTCACCATACAAGAAGATCTGAACAGTCTCCCTGCAAGTGCAAAAAAGAACAAGCCTGAAAAATAAATCCTGGGACCTTGAGACAACGCAGGCAGTGAGAGCTATGGGGCTGTATGCGCTGTGTAGAGAAAGTGCCAACAGAAATTGCTTTGCCATTGCAGCAAACTTAATTTAATACCTCTCCAGGGCATTTAACAAAACATTCTTAGAGAGAAATTAATTTGCTTTTACCTAATGCTAGTTTATTCTTGTTTGGTGAAGTGTTAGCATCTTTAAGAATTGGTAGTTAAATATAGCAGCAAAACGCCATTCTGTGTTAGGTGTAAGTGCAATTGTTTGTTGAATTGTGCCAGAGCACTGAAAGGAAATCCAGGAAGAGAAGGGCATTCGAGGAAAAAAATCCTCTTTCTGCTGGACCAGTTTTCTTACAGAGTGAGATTCACCTGCCCAAATTTACATGCCTATAACACAGACACCCCATGTAAGCTGCTCCTCTAGAGTCCTTTTAGAGTTAATGGGGAAAATTTGGCCCTTGCAGGAAGCGGCTCCTCTCAGCATAGTCCTTTGACGAATACACACACCCCCCTACTGAGGAGATGAATGCCTCCTGAGATATGGCTATTTCTGTCCATTGACTGGAGAGGGACTCCCTCAGATGGACACTCCTACGTTAGGAATAACCGAAGTTGGATGTCCTGAACCTCACCTCATGCTTCTGGAAATACTGCGATGCTGGTAGCACATAAACCCAAGGTCCGGACTAGTTGGTTTTTTTACAGAAAAATGAATAAACCAATAAGGTGTGTTCCCTGAGTTAATGGTAATACTTCCAGCATTGTGGTCTAAGCTTTTTTAGGGCAATTTTACCTTTTCTGTCCAAATTCCCCTAGTTGCTTCAGCTGGATACCATCGCCTTGTCCTGTAAGCCCCAGTGTGGTGTAGCTGCATATGCCGATCAGCATTGCTCTGTGTCCCAGTTACTGTTGCATGAAACAATTCTCTTATTTCCTGAGAATAGTTTGTGAAAGTCCATCAAGTGTTTTGTGACAAGTGACAGGATGACTATAAGACATTAACAATACTCATTGCTGCTATCATCCTGTGAGCAAAGCAGATATTCATAACCTGCGGCATCCAAGAAACCAGCCCAAAGACACTTGCCCCAGACTTGCAAGAGACTATCTGGTCTAGGAGTAAAATGGAAAAAGATTACGCAGGAGACAAATGCTAAGGCTCTTGCCAAATAAAACAAGTGTCAGCCGCCAGTAACCCTCAAGTGACTGTAAAAAAATTTTTTAAACAGCCAATTCACCCTCACTAGTCACTGTTTTTCACCAAACTACAGTGTTAAAAGATCTTACAATTTTGCATCCACTTTGGAAAAGATCTGCGTAATACTTTTAAAAGTACAAGATAAGTAACCATTCTGCATCTATGGGAAACAACTTCCCTGGGTGAGCCAGAACACGACCCGATGTGTTCGGAACTCTCCAGGACCTATTACATTTTGGTGTGGGGTGGCTTTGTATGTATGATTATTATATTGTAAGTTATTAAACTATCTACTTTGCCCCCCCCATATAACTGAAGGATGAAGGAAGAAGGAAGAGAACACAGTGTTTTGCAATTATTTGAAACTGTGTGCGTTTGGAATTTAAGGATTCATGCCATTTTTTGTTCTTTTGTGTATATTGGGAATTTAGGAACACAGTTCCTCTTTATTGTTAAGGAAGCTCTGCACAGAGATCTGGGATTTGCTTCTTGAAGAAAATGGAAGTGTTTTTGTTATAACGTGAGAAAATTGCTCCACTTAGCATGAAATGAAACTCTCTGCTTGTAACAACCTTTTCTCTAGTACAGATTTCCCTCCCACCTCTTAGAACAGGTTTTTTCCTTAGCAGCTCAGAACAAGCCGCTGATAAAAGCAACTGCAGACAAACCAGAGCTGTGAGGATCAGGGAGCCTCAAAGTAACACACAGGTAAGGCAGATAAGGAGGAAAGGGAGCCCTGGAGCAGCTGCTGGTCCCCTGAAGGTGGCAAAGTCCAGGGCTGAGGTTTGGATGTATCAGCTCTTACCTCAGATGCATCAGTTCTCACATGAAGTTAACAGGAACAACTTGTTACATAGCCCAGAGCTAAGCGGGGCTCTTGTGCTAATGAGTCTTTCTTCCAATGTGTCAGAGTTATCTCTTCAAAACATAACAGCTTCTTCCCCTTAAGCTGCTCCATGCCCTGCCTAGCCAGCACAGGAATTGTCTTCATCTTCACAGCCAACTGTGCTTGGACCTCCCTGTGGCGCAGGGTCCTGAGCTTGCAGGCACCTTTGGGTGCACACACATCATAGCCAGCCCCAACAACCAGAGACATGCAGGGAGCAGCAACCCACCCTCTCCTCTCCCCTTTCCCTCCCTGCGCTCCAGCCGGCTAATCTCTACAGCTATAAGGGGATGCGGGATGGCAAGGAAGGAGGAGAGGAGAAAATGAACCTTTCTTAGCAATGCAGTAAATTGGTAACACCCTGTAAGCACAGTGGGGCTGGAGAGCCAGGACCAGGACTCTGCATCCCTGTGCTGTTTCCTTTGGTACAGTAACTAGCTCATGGCAGCAAAGCAGAGCCCAGATGCCCTCAGGGCTGGGGGGCTGTGGGTTGTGGAGGAAGTTGCCTCTGCGGGTCCCCGAGCACGGGCAGCATCTCCTCAGGTCAGGCTGTCCTGTGTGCCCCAGCCCTTCACACTGCGGCTGTGGGTGCAGAGAGCAGCAGGAAGGCCAGCTTTGCCATGAGGCCACATGGGAAGAGGATTTACTGTCTGAGCTTGGAAACCCACCTGCATCCTGACCTAAGGCATTTCTCAGGAATGGGATGTGCAGTTTGACAGACAGCCTTGATCTCTTCTGTGAACCCAAGCAGCAGCTCAACTCTGAGGCATCTCCAGCGGGATCTTTTCTGCCTCCTCCCCACATTTCCAGTCTTCACTGTTCCCCTTTATACTTTTTTCCCCCAGAGAGAGATATCCTAAAAGCACTATTCTCTTAATTAAATTTCAGCACTAGGCCAACACCTAATTGATAGCTCTGATAGCTTCTGTTCAACATACTTGGGATTCTATTAAAACCCAGTTCTCTTCTCCCCTTTCTGCCCTTATCTGCCAAGTACTGCATGACCCTTTGTTATTTTTTGAGAAGTAATTGGCAGATTAATTCCCCTGGCACCACAAGATCTCCAGCAAATGCACCAGACCATTACACTCTGCAGATGAGGAATGAGTTCCTGCTCCTTCTCCCCGCATGTGTTCTGACAGGTTAGGAGGAGTTGAGAGAGTTTTAGGTGAAAGTGGAGGCGGAAGGTCAGCACTCAGCTTGCTAAGGAGATGCTGGTTGAGAGAACAGGCAGCTGTGTGTTGTTGGAAAATAAAACACCAGCAGAAAGGAATTAAAAGAAATAACTCATCCCTGTAAATTCCTCTGGATATCCAAGGTCTGAATAAAAACCTTAATTCCTTATATGAAATCAAAGAGTCCCCATAAATCTTGAGCCTGGATTACCTTGTACCCTGCAACATCCCACCCTGCTTGTAAATATGAGGCTACATTTTACCCTCAGCATTTATTTACTCACAATAGCATAAGCATAAGCTGTGAGTTTATAAATGTATCACCAAATAGAGAATCTATTACTCCTAAATAATTTACTAGATTGAAGTGCGCCTCAATTCCATCTAACCTGTTAGTTTCTTAATTAAAGCCCTCCCAGTGCTTGTTGACCTGGTAAAATGCCATCTGCTTTCTTTGGGGGGACCTGGCATTGTGACAGAGCCCCAGAGAAGGGGAATGAATCTGTGAGCAGTGGAGAGAGAGGGACAGTGGCTTGGGGAAGGGCTGGTGGGAGAGGGATGAGTGAGTTTTATGGGCTGGGAGAACCATGGGTTGGCTGAAGCTCACAGCATTCATCAGAGATGCCCAATGTAGGAGGCGCCATGTCCAGCACGTTTACCTGAATCTGGCTGGTGCCAACACAATAGAGATAGAGGATGCACAGTAATTGCCTCTATGCAGTGCACAGATGTGTCCCCAGCAAAGGTTTTTTGTTCCTGTAAAACAGACATTTAAATAACTTATCAAAATCTTCAGTTTAAGCCCCAGTCAAGTTGTCTTCTTACCTTGTATCTAGATTTGTGTCTTGCAAAAGATACCTTCAGGAGGGAAAGTGGGCGTCTACATCAGCCTCTGCCAGAGGAGAGCGTGGCCATGCTGATGGCTCTTTGGGAGACCCTCTCCCCTGCGATCCTGGCCAGCAACCCAGGAGCCAGCCTGCCCCAGGGCCACATGAGGTAGTAACCCACAAAACACCAGCAGCTCCATAAAAAGAGACAAAAGGACCACAAGAGCACCCAGAACCTCCCTTAAACCAGAGCAGGCCATTAGAGGTTGGGTTCCGCTCTGCAGTACAATCCTGCAAAGAGCATAGTGGTACCTTTAAATCAGTAATACTCCAATCACTTAAGAGGATACTGAGCAATGGCTTAAATTTTTCAGAGCCACAAGAACGGGTGGACCAGCCATTAGGGAATGAATTAGATACAGCCCCTTTTCAGTTTGGTCTGTCCCCTGGCTGCTTCCGTGAACTAATTAGTTCAAGCAGGCCCCAATTAAGGAGCTGCTAATAAAGCCTGGGGGATAGTCCTACAGCAATATCAATGTAATTGCTTAGCAGTTATTTGTTTATTTTGCCATTCATGTTTCCCAAGGCTCTTTGGGAAGAGCCAAAGGGACTCTTTGGCCAGTGGTCCCCTGGACTTGCCTCCTCTCCTTGCTCACTCAGAGGTTGCTTCTCAGCACTCTCTAAACCAAGGCATCCAATCTGGGGAGCGCGCTGTGATGCATAGTGGATTGATGCGTGCCAGACCCACAGGACTGAATCTAATTTGCTAAAATACCCTCAGTTTAGCAGTTAACCAACCCTGCCCTTTTCTGCCCTGCCAGGATCTAGATGCAGACCTCGATGGAAGAGCATCGCTAATATTGCCCATGACCCATATCAGGGGCACTTTCCCAGCTATCACTGGAGGAAGGGAATGTGACTGCAATGCCAGAGGTCCCCTGTGCTGTGGGTGATGGGCAGAAGTATTAAGGACATTCTGTGTTTTATAATTGCTGAATTTTCTTTAATGACTATCTCTTGAATTGTGCTCTGAGTGTGCTGTTTCTATAGAGACAGGGGATGCTACGAGTGCACCGCTGGTCGCTTGGTGCTCCTCCAAAAGGGAACGCCTGAAGCCACAAGTCAGGAAGCCTTTAAAAGCTTTCCCCTCTGAAGGAGAAGGTCCTGGGGTGGTCCTGGTGCTAATAAGATTGCGGGACAGTCAGCGAGGGCTTGTTGTTCTCCTATGCTGCCTGATCTGGTCTGTCCTCATGGGCATGGTGTGGGTCGCTGCTCAGAGGAAATAAAAGCAACTTTTTCCAGCCATGCAGTGCCAGCATTTCAGGCAGAAGAGGGCAGATGAGGGTGACCACCACAGGGCCCCTTGCTGCTGGTCCAGGTGTTCCCATGGCTTGGCCAGCTAGGAGGGGAAAGCTAGTGCTTCCAGAGCTGGTGCTGGGGCTGAGCTGTGGCCAGCCATGGGAAAATGTTTTGCTGGAGCTGCTATTGGTGGCTATTCCCCGATGCATTCATGCTCCCAGCGTTCACTTTGGCTTCTTTCAGGAAGGGTCCTGGAGTGAAGGTGGTGATGTGGAGCCAGCGCCGTTCCTGGCTCCTGGGCCAGAAAGGAGCACAGTAACCTTTCTGCGCTTCCTAGCACCTACTTGCTGCCAGGGCCACCTTCATACCAGCTCTGGCCCTTCCTCTTGTGCAAAGCTGAAGGCCAAGAGAGGGGGTTGCTCCCAAGAGCCCCGATGTCCCACAAGGACTGTGGAGGGCAGCGCAGCTATCCCTGGGAGGCCGGGTAGGTCACACTCAAAGGACACCAGGGCTCGGATTGCACCTTCCCTCCTGCCGGTGGAGGCAAAGGCTGCTGCCCTTCGGTCACAGGATTAGGCCAGCGCCTTTATCCTGGTTCTCGCATATCGGACGCCTCCCTGCCTGCACTCGGGGACGCTTGGCCAGGAGCAGTGTGGGGGACGTTACCCCTGAACCAACCCAGTAGCTCCTGAAGCAGAGACCCAGCACTGCCCCCCCCATCACGTGTAAGAGGCAGGCTTTTCATTTTGCCTTTGTTAATATTTTTCAAGCAATACGTCATTGCTTTAGCAGCAGACTCACCTCCCTCTCTGCTGCCTCTGCCACACATGGGCCAAAGATCTGCTCCATTCATCAGCCTCAGATTTATGAGGTGCAAAGTGCTCCGGTTACCCCACTGCCCCAGTGTCATCCCAGTGACTGGATGAATGAGATGCCGCTGGTTCCTCCCATACCAGAAGAAAAACTAGTGCAGAGAAGAGTAAAGCCATCATTTCACCAAACTCCACTCCTTAAGTCTTTACCAGATCATGAAATCTTCTGACACAAGACCCTTTGTATCCTGCAGAAGCCAGAGGAGTCCCTGCTGCCTGTGAAGTCTGAGTCTGTGTCCCACCAACCACTCCGCACAGCCCAGCTTCGCTCATGTGAGACTCTCCAGAAATAGAAAAGGGATTGAAGGTTTTGGCTACTCCGGATTCCTTGGGCCCCCAGGCCCTGCTGCCTCTGGCTGGTGCTGGGCTCTGCTCTCCCATCCTCCCCCATAAATCACTCTTCCCCCATCTGCCATTTTCCAGTCCCTCATGCCTGGCTTTCCTCTCACTTCAGCTATTTCAAGGGGCTGAGCGAGAGGATGGGCCACAAGCAGAGAAGATTCACTCCTCTCCAAATCCAGGAGGATGGTGGCACTGGAGGAACAGGCAGTGACGCACAGCTTGGAAGAAACCTGGCAGCAGCCCTAGGGTCAGGAGGCAGCAAAGGGACCTGTCAGCAGCTGTCTTCAGCAGCAAGCTTCAGGCCAGCGAGCCACTTTTCCTTCTGGCCCCGTGTAACCTCTGGAGGAGGCCAGTGTGATGGTAGCGCACAGAGCTTGGTCAGAGGGCTGGAAGTGTCCTCAAACACCGAACTGCTAAAAATCAGTAAGTGAAGACAATTCTCTTTGCAAAGTACCACCCATCAACAACAACAAAAAGCAATATTTTGAAATAGATATTGGGAAAAAGCTAAAAACCATCCAGATGCCAACTATGAAATTCTGCATCACATATTGATGAACTCTCCGTTAAGACTGGAGTGAATGCGTCAACCTGGAAAGAAACCTGGAGATGCCTCTGCAAAGATCCACGTGGATACAGTGAGCAAATAACTGTTTATTATTGCACGTAATCCAGCAGAACAACCAACAGAAAACTCTGGACAGTAGTACACAGATTGTAGTAAACAGCTTGCAAAATCTGTGATGAAGGTATTTTCGTGTGAAGAGTGAAACATATCTGCATCTTTGTAAGACCTGAAAAGTATAACACAATGTCCTAGTCAGTTTTGAAAGCATGCAGTTTGAGGTAAATCTGTTATTTTTGCATCTAGGAAAATGAAATCCCTAAGGGGCTGTATATATATATGTATATATATCCACATCTCAGCGCAATATGGATATATTTATACGTCACATAAAAGCAAATCTACCTACTTTTCTCAGAAGGTTACTAGAAGGAAAGCACATTACCAAGTGCACATCACATGCATAAAAAATATGGGGGGGAGGGGTGGGAATTACCTTAGCACTGTTGAAAAAGATCAATTTTTGTGCTTCTTGATAAATAAAAGCCCCTCAGGTCTCTCAATGGAAATTGTCTTGATGGTTAATAACAGCAGTTGGCTTATTGAAACTGCAGAGCTGGCAAGTGAGTGCCAGTAAACAGAGATAAAACGTCAAAGGCAGCAGAGCCTGGGGTTTGCAATACATTTATACTTAAGAAAAGAAAAAAAAAAAAAAGAAAAGAAGCAAATTGCTACTAAACTATGCTCTGTGGAAGTGTAGATGATGCTGCACAGCTTTCTCAGGACTGGTACAGCCACATGGCTTTTAGGAAGGGATCACATTCACTTCTCCCACAGTTAACACCACATACTTGCTACTGTGGCAACATTCCTGAGCTGAATAAGGTTAAAAAATAAACTTGGTTCACAAAGAAAAGTACTGAATTATTCTCACTCTCATATGCCATAATTAGAGCAGATAAATGAGGCAGGTTTTGCCCCGTGTCTCCAGTCAGTGTAAACCCCTGCCTGTCTGACACCTCATCTCTGAAATCCTTTCAGATTGACCTTTGGAGCAGACTGGGCATCTGTTTTTCTCCTTAACCATCACTTCCCCATTCTTTCCAGTCCCTTAGGTTTTGCGACCCAGTCCTGCGCTGTGGGACTTCAGGTTACACAGAGGTGCACAACCAACAATAAATAACATTTCTGACTATCTTAAAAAGGGATAGAAAATACATATTGCTCTTAAAAGAAGGAAGAAACATGTCCAAGCACTCAGCCTCACACTAAACGGTAACTTCATCTGTGCCGACTTTTCTAAGCTCGCACTGCTAAGGATCAGAGCAGATCATGGTGGAAACATCTCCTTCCAAAGGTCACTCTCTGTCACAGCTTTGGGAAGAATTGCGCAGGCCTCTAAGGCTCGCACACAAGAACAACAGGTAGAAGTGCCCCTCTGTACTCTACCACTGCTGTAAGGCTGGCTGCTGCGTATTTTTGAGCCTAACACCCAAATACACTGGAGTCACCTGGGGCTCTGCACCATTTTTTCTTTCAGGAAAACATAACCTCTCCCATGACAGCCACCCTGAATCCTCTGGCTGGAAAGTCTCTTCACCCTGTCATGATGACAGATCCCAGGAGCCCCCCTGCAGCCCAGCATGCCAAGGGGAGAAACTTGCAGGCATAGGGAGGTAGTTTTCAGTAAGTACCTCCTTTTCATTGTAACTTGCAACACTTTCATAGAAAAAAAGGGTAACGGGACAAATTCAGCACACCTATTTCCTTTCCTATTACAGCGGGAAGTCTCCCACTTCAACATGCTTCTGTGCAGAGCATTGCTGGTGGCAGGAGAGAGCTTGAATAGTGCCTGGTCCCAAAATGGGCACCATCTCCACCCGCAGCACCCCTCCATACACGAACAGCCTTGGCTCAGCCAGTCCCGTGCATCCCACCCTGCGGCCCCTGTCCGTGGTGCGTCAGCAGGACTTCAGCCAGTCCGACATCAACTTGCTCCCCCTCTCAGTCCTCCATACATGGAAAATGACTCCAGGCGATGGGGAAAGGAAAGACTTTTTGTTTGTCCCTTTGGATGACTTCCAAACATGGAGGGTGACATGCACCCCTAGCCATGGCACGGCTTTCATGAGTCATTCTCGTTGCTGTGTATTGCTTCATCTCCATGCTGTGGATGGTATTCTTTAGGAAATCTCTGACACTGAGTCAACCAAGGGAGTTACAAAACACATTAGTGTGCACACATGAGACCTTCTCACTGATTTTCCTACAGCTACAGATAAATCCCTCATCCCTGGCATGATAGGATAGTTGATGGCTTTGGTGAGAACAGTTTAAGGCAACTGCTATTTTATACAAAGAAGAGAAGGAGGCTGGATTGCAGAAAGCCTGGCTTTTCCTTGGTAGATTGCAGAGGCCAGCCACAGCCTGGGAGCAGGGAGGCTGAACTGATCTTCAGGCACTTTTGTTTAAGGTTGATGTTTGCCAGTGCAACCTTGGGATCTCAAGTCTTCCTCTTAGGTGTTTCCAGGTGGCTGAGATTTAATCCCCGCCAAGGTCTGTGGTCTCCATCAGCAGCAATGCCTGTCCCAGACACAGATGAATGGGAGAGTCAAGGGGGAGAAAAACACACAACTGACATGTAATTATGGCTGTTTGCACAGCTTTCACCTGTGCAGGCTGAGTGGGGACTAATAACACGACAGAAAACAGTGCCCAGAGGAACAGTTTTACCCATCAGAAGGCCCCAGGAAGGCAGCCTGATACCCTCAAGGGGGCTTGGGAGATGCCTCTCGCATTATGTTCACGTAGGGCCCAAGAGTCAGACTCACCATTGACAGTTTGGGATTTTTTGCTATATTTGAGCCCAGTGTGACAGAAATCTTGTGCAAACCTATGATACATTCCTGTGCATAGGAATCCCACAGGCACAAGAAACGTCACAAGATTTTATTGCAAGCAAATCCAAATGCAAACCCTCATCCCAATTCAAGTGGAAGACCTAAGTGAGTTCTAGTTTAACCTTAGTCAGATACACATCTCAGCTCATATTTACCTTTGGTAACACAACTATATAACAACAGGAGCAGAACTAGCACTGGTAGAATTAGAGCTGCAAACTTCAGTGTTTCACATTTTCTTTGTGTTCCTGCCTCTGGCTGGGCTGAGTGCTAAGAAAAAAAAGCAGTGCACGAGGTACCTGGCAGCAGCAGCCACAGAACAGCAAATTGAAAGTGTTTCTTGCAGCTTATTTGCAGAAAACACATCTCAAATTTAACATCACACATTCTTGCACTGGAAGCCTCTATGAACTATGTCTGTCCAACCATGAAGGCAAAACTATACTATGGGATTGCATCCGATCGACACAGTTCAATTTTTTAACTTTGAGGAAATGATTTTATGAAAAGGCCACAGAACTATCCACTGGAATTACTCCATAAATCACTCCGAACAGACAAGGGGTTACTGAGAGTCTTGACACTCAATACAAGGTAATTGCTTCTATTGAATAAATGCCCATGCATTTTCATCACCAAGGCATCCATTAGTGAATGATTTGTGTTGGCAGTAAAGCCAGTCAACACTAAAATGTCCACAGTGAAGTCTACAAAATGCAGATAAAATCTCATTGCTTGTCTTACCTTGTCCAAGGGGCACATCATGTCAAAAAATGTACAAATAGGATGGCCAGACCAATGTTCAATAAGATGACCATGCAGATCACAATTGTGTTAGGTCCCTGAGGGAAAAACCCAAAACAGAGTATTATACACCACAATTCCTGGCAAAGAGACAGGTACAGCTTAATTCTGCTATTCAAAACCACCAGAATCATCCCCTACCAATGCACACAAATCTGTCACTTGGCAACCAAACTGAATGTCAAACTGGTTGAATATTGATCAATCCCTATTCCTATTTCTCCCCTGCAAAATCCTTCTAAGGAGGCTCAACCAGGCTTCTCCTGGGGCTAAAGCAGATTAAAGGAGACCCTGACTGCAGGCACACAAACTGCCAAGCCCATATCAAGCTGTTTCTCCCAGCCCTTTCTCCACCCGCATCATCCACGTTTGTGAAGTTGACATTTTTAAGACGAACAAACACATCCATATGAGATTGCTCCAATTTCAGACCTAAATATTTCCAGGTTGTGCATTTCTAAATTAGTGTTGGAACCATTCACGTCCAAAGTGCTGTAAGATGACAAGCAGAGGGCTAATAAAATGCCTGGTTTTTGCTAACAGCAAAATTGAATTTTAGTGACTAGTGACTATATTTTAAACCTGGGAAATCAGTCAGTTATACCACAGATCAGCTCATGAGGTGCCCCTACTGCAAAAAGTAAAAATAACACGTAAGAAAGAAACCCCACTCAGCCATTTCTTCCTTGTCCCACATTTCCCTCCCAACTTTCCAGCTCCAAGTTGGCTTCTAAAGTGGTGGGAAAAGAAGGGGAGAAAAGTGTAAAAAATTAATCAGAAGATATCTGCCTTCCTCAAATATTGAAATAAGGATGTGTCTGAAAGCGTAACTGCCCTGGTGCAGAGAGGAAGTTAAAATAAGAGGGTTATAAACACCAGTGCCAGCAGCTGGGGCAGGGCAGGCTGGGAAGGCAGCAGGAGAGGGAAAACCAAGACCCTTCTCCAGCAGACTTTGGGATCCCGAAAAGAGCCCCTAGGCCCCACTTGGGGATGCTGCAGCTTGGAGGCCACGGGCTCTGCACCCCTCTTGGCCACTTCACACCTCCTGGGGAAAAACAAACCAACAAAAAGCCAAAGATGACTCCCAGGGGTGTCTCCTGGGTGGCCTCCACGTCACCTCTTCGCACTCCTCTGCCTCCTGCGTTGCTGCCACCACTGCTGCCACTGGACCTGGGCCCCGCTTGGCTCCCGCCTTGAGCTCCGTCCGCCCTGGCGGCCTGGCCTCAGTCTTCCTGTTGGCAGCGGGCTCAGCCCGGCCAGTGGCCCTGCGCTCGGGGCTGGGGCGCTGCTTCAGCTCCTTGGGCCGTGGCGGCTCTGGCTTGGCCTCCACCCTGGCCACCAGCCTCTCCTCCTGCTCCTGCGGTGGGGTGGAGGTGCCCCTGCGGCGCTGGGGGCCCCCCCGGGGCTCCGGGGAGGGCGGCTCGGGCTCCGGGAGCAGCTCCTCCTCATAGTCCTCAGCCGGGGAGACTGGGGAGGTCCGGACGGCGTAGCTGTGGTAGCCCTTGAAGACGTCGACGTCGGGCTCACGTGCCATCCTCTGCAGCGGNGGGGTGGCAGCAGGGCTGGGGGCCGGGCTGGCGTGGCGGCGGGGCTCCTCCTGCTCATGGAGCTGGGGGCTCTCAGGGGGCGTAGGGGGTGGCGGGGCACCCTCAGGCCGCGGCGCCTCCTCCTCCATATTGACCACATGCTCTGCGTTCTCCATGATCTCCTGCAGCAGCTTCCGCTTCTGGTACTCAGGACCTGCGGAGAGAGGGGTTGGTGTGAGGAGCTGTGCCAGGGGCCAGCCGGCCGCTCTGTGCCACCACCATGCCTTTGGCAGCTGTGCCCCTACCCTGATGGGTTTGGGGACTACTGGGAGAGGGTCCAGGCTGGATGCTGGGAAAGGAGGTGCTCCCAAACCAGCGCCTGCTTCCAGGATGGATTTCCTTCAGGAGCAGCCAGAGGCTCTGAGTCCTACCGTGTGCTGTCTGCCTGGGAAGAGCCAGAGAAGCAGGCTCAGGAGCTCCAGACGAGGGTAAAGAAGCAGGAAAATCCACAGCCCAGCTTTTTCTGGACACATAGATGGATTATCCTGGGGCTAAAGAGGATCCAGCTCCCATCAAATATCTGGACTTTTTTTTAATGGCTAGGAAAATGTTCCATGTGGCTTCTTTGGTGTCTAATAGCATGGCAACTTCACAAGTGATATGAGGGATGCCTAGTCTCCTCAGGAAAAGCAGGTATCCCCAAATTATCTACCTATCATCCCTTATGATAGGAAAAACATGTCTCTCATGCATGGAGCAGGGCTGGGAGATTCACAGCCCTCTTCTCTGCACCAAGCCCCACAACAGCAGCAAAATTACCTGGCACCATCACACAAGGTGTCCCAGGGCTTTGGCTTTCCTTCTGGCCTCATCTTCCAGGCTGACTTGTCAGATCTTACCAATGTTGCCCTCACTTCAATTATTCACCTGTCATTAATTCTCCACTTGTTAATCCTAGGCCATGCCTGCAAAGCAAATCGCAGCCCATCTAGGGTCTGGGGAAGTCAGCCAGAGCCTGACATGGAAGATAGCCATTGTGCTGGGCTGAGCAAAATCCACCACTGAACAACTGGGAATATCTTTTGGAAAAGCAACCCTGCATGGTGCTGGGCTGAGCAAAATCCACCACTGAACAACTGGGAATATCTTTTGGAAAAGCAACCCTGCATGGTGCTCTGTACACTGGGACCCGTGCTGGAACAGGAGTGCCCATACATCACTATGATACTCATAGCAAGTGGGAACAAGAAGAGCATGCCCCTTATGGGCAGTGTGAGGTCACCAATCAGACTGTTTCAAAGTAAAGCACCTGCTTTGAAAAGTGGCTTTGGCCTCATTCTGCTGAATCCAAGCAATGCTGAGGAGTGCAGCAGACGTACAGGGCTTGCTCTGTGCTCCTGGATGGCACAGACCCTGGAGCTGTGCTGTCCCTGGCTGCCTCGCCTCCTCCACCCCCAGGGCTGATGCAGAGTCAGGGAAATTTGGATTGATGCTCCTTTCCTTCTAATAAATCAGCAGGGTGATTTGCATGCTGCTCTCTCCTGCCCACACAGGCAGTGCCCACTCAGAGGGGGCAGTGGGGACACAGAGGGCACTGATTTTAGCTGCTCTGCTCTGCCCTGCCTGCACGCTCCTGTCAATCAGCAGGTGACCCATTCAGGGCCATTTATTTCTGGCTGCAAGTGGATTATTTGGAAGCCATTTCAACAGTTGTTCAGACTCCTCAAAATAGGCTGCCTGCAGCTCCAGGCTCCTTGCTCTCTCCTCCTGCTTTCTCCTCCTGAATAATTCACACCAAAAAACCCACAACTGCCTGGAGGGCACCACACAGCTCCGATCCTCCTCATCTCCCAGCACGACATTTCAGCAAGGGCTTTGGCTTACATCCCTCTCCTCTAAGCTATTAGGGTTGATATCCTAAATGAAACCCAGGGCTCAATACTTACTAAAGACGTGAGGCTTGCTGAGCAGGATTGCCCTGTGCCAGACATGGCAGGGTCTGTCTGCCAGGACAGCAGGGGAAAGGCAGCAGCTGGACACTGCCAGGCTCTCCTGGCTGTGCCACCAGCAGCTCTGACTCCTAGCAAAATCCAAGGGTGGATTTTTGTCTATTCCCAGACAGTGCAGTCATGCAAGAAGAGACATTTCCCCTTGTTGTGCACCTAGAGAATTTAGAGATTTAAAAGAATCATAGAACAAAAATGTGCATCTCAGGCCACTGAGAGAGGCCAGGACCCATGCAAAACCCTACAGAAAAGTGGCGAGAGGATTCAGCACCTGAGGAGCCAGGAGCAGAGGCGAGGCTGTTTCAGGCATTTTGCAGAGACTGTTTCAATTGTCTCATTCAATTGCCATGAGTGGAAAAAATAATCTAGCTAGATGTCAAAAATCTCCCATCAGGAATTCCAGTTTCCTTTGCCTCTGTGCTATAAATACCCCAGTGTGCAAAGGGTGAATGTGGAGCTGTTAGTGGCAGCTGGGCAGCTTATGTCAGGATCAAGAAACATTTAGCTATTGTTAAATGAAGTGCCACACGCTGGCTCACGCCCATGCCTGGGCACTCTGGTGTTTCCCCACTCAAAGCCAGCTCCTATGGGCCTCGCTGGATGGTGGGGAGGAACGGGCAGCCCTCCAGCATGCTGTCTCCCCAGCTGGTAGGTGCTGGACAAGGTGGGAGTACAGGGAATTTAGGCAAATCTGTCAGCATGACTCTCCCTGGCCAAGCACCGGGTATGAGCCATTCCCCTTTCTCACTGTGTGCCCTGTGCTCGGATGTAGGACCAGAGACCCGCAGGCACAAAAATCAGAGCAGGAGCAGGTGGCATGTTTTGCTGACCCGGAGTCAACCTTTGGCTTCTACCCCCAGTTTTGCGACTGTGATGGTCCCTTGTGATCCTGCCTCAGCAGCCACCAGGCCCTTGTTCCAGGTAACAAAGCCAGATGGTAGGAAAGACAGGATAAAAAAGTGGGCACTTGGATCCTTGTTTTCTGCTATGTTATTACCTTCCCTCTCTGGAAAGGAAAGCTTTCTAGGAAGAACATATTTCTAGCTAACTTCATCTTGGGAAAGGTAATGGCATTCACAATGCTGCTTCTAATATTACACTTCCTATCTACTAATCCTCAGTGCTTAGTCTCACAGGAGGAACATCCCAAGTGTTTTCCCAGCCAGATAACCAGTAGTGATGCTAACAAATAAATAGGGAATCAAGGAAGTGGTATTTTGCATTACCAACTTTCTTACAGGATATTACAGCCCCTAATGAGCTGAGTCTGATCGTACCTTGGTGTCATGTCTGGTCCCACAGGATACAGGCTTGTGAGTCAATCTGAAAAGCTGTTCCAAGGAAAAGCCACACTATCTACAGCAAACAAACCTGAGCTCACTGCCTGCCCTGCCTGGCACTAGGAGGGAGTCAGCATGTGGGGAAACATGAGGAGAAATTAAGAGACTGTGGGATTTTCCTCCAGGCTATGAAAACATATTCCAAGAGGTAAAACAGTGGTTTTACCAGCAAATCATCCAGGGCTGAACTTGCACAAAAGAGGATTTACGATAGACAGGAGGACAATTTGTGGAGTTACAAAGTGGGTGAAGCATTTCAACAGATTCCCCAAGGAAACTGCAACATCCCTCTTAGGGATGGTCCTACCTGGCTGGTAGAAGTCCGGGGAGAGCTCCCTGGCCATCATTCTGGCTATGCCCGATTCGTTGTTAGCTGCCTGAGCTGCCTGCTCAGACCCTTCAGCCTTGGCTTTGGCATGAGCTGTCCTGCAGAGAAAAGAGGGGACAACAGTGAGCACTGTCTGAGCCAAGACTGTCACAGCTCGAGCAGCGGACCCTGTCCAGCAACAAAATCAAATCAGCACATCTAGTATAACAGCACTCATACTTGCCCACTTGACCCAAAAAACCCACGCTCAAGGAGAAAAGATCAGATTTTCAACAAGTAAGGGGCACAGATGCTTAAGGCCAAGGTGTGAAGGTTGCACATGGCCACACATGGAACTGGGGCAGGAGTATTTGCAAACATGAGCATGTTCATGTGTTGCAGTGAGGCAGCATTTGCTGCAACACAGGCTTACTGCCATGCTGCAAAGCACCGAAAACTTAGCTCAGAGGAACGCCTAAAGCATCACCACAGGCAGCTGGAGCATAAGGGGACAACAACGTGATGGCTGTGCTGTCACAACAACTGAACTGTCCCGTCACCAGCCCTGAACTGCTTCTCCTGGCCAGAGGCACTGTGACCCTGCCCAGCACACTGGACATGTTTGATACCAAACATCTCTCCTGCAAACAACACATTGTCCAAGGAGTTCTTTTACTTGCTGCAGCCTGAGGGGCTGCCTCCAAAGCAGAGCTACTGCCTCCCTCTCAGCTTGGCTCCCCTCGTCCTCGCCACTCCTTCCCAGCACCTCTCCTCCTTGCTCCACAGGGCTATAAGGCTATCAGAGTTATTCCGCTGGCCAGCTGTCATATTCCTTGCATGCCTCACGCTCGGGTCCCTGTGATCTCTACACTAAAAGCAGGGCTGGCTTTACAGCCCAGCTGCTCGCAGTCTGGGAAGGAGCTGACTTCAAACAGCAAAATCAGACTTTAAAAATGAGGGAGGCTGAAGCACTGTATACTCAGCTGCTTTGTTCCACCCAAGACTTACAGAGAACTGCTTTCCCCTCGCTCTCACTAGCATGTTTGCCAAGGCTCCCTATGTCTCCCTTGCTGCAGACAATGGAGCATACACTGGCTGCACAGGTAAAACCATGTATTTTTGTGGGGGCAGTTAGATAAGCAGTTAGTAGCCTTCAAACACCAATTCACTGGGAACTACAAGCTTTAATGTGGTCTTACAGTGTCTGATGAGCCCTGTTCAGATGCAGGTTGGTATGTGGTCATGTTTTAGAACAAAAAGTGAGGAAAGATGTAGTCCTCATCCCTGCAGTGAAAATGCTCCAGAGGAACTTTTGGATTGTCAATCCTGAAATCAGGATTAATTCTTGCCCATTACACTGAGATGCAGTACACAGACAAGACTAGCTTTAGTCTGAATACTTGACAGGTACAATGAAAAGGTGATAGAAATGCTGCTCTGAGACCCTTAGAAGGTAGAAGATAGATATACACACACACCTCCCCATTTTGAGTAGCTGCAGGGAAAGAAATAAACATAGGGCATTAATCCCAATGGCACAGGCAACAGTGTGACTTGACAGGGAGCTGAAAACACTGTTCAGAGCCCTGTGATAGAGAAGAGGGTGCAGAGCTGCTGTAGCTAAGCCTGTCCCTCCCTGGGATGACATCCCGCTCCACTGGAGCCATGATTCACCTCCCTGCCCACACTCACACGTTATCTCCCTGCTTTCTCTGTGCAGGCTGAGCTGCCTGGGATTGCTGTCATTCTTGCCCTTTTTATCCAAAATTAGTACAGCTCCTGAAAAACCCAGAGACAAGACATGATGAGACAGAAAACAGCAACTTTAAGCTGCTTCTCGCAAGCAGGAGGTCTGAGGCAGCTCCAAAAAGCAAAAGCGCCTCCTTTTTTGGTAGCATATAATCAGTGTGATTAATTCCACTATAATCTGGCAGAGGCCAAGGCGGGTGTTTCTGTGCTCTCCATGCCTGGGGGATCAGAGCAGGCTGGGTGTGCTGTGCATGGGGCACACAGCCTGTCCGGCGCCGGCCCTAGGAAAAAGCCTGCAAAGTGAGGATCCAGCTTTTCACCCTAACAGGACGTGCTCCGACTCCTGGCTGTGTCCTGCTGCTCTCAGAGGACCATACAGAGGTAAAATCCTGCCTTTAAACCACTCACTGAGCCAGGCAGAGGTATCCTGGCCAAGTCCCAGCCAGACAAGCAGCCAGCTGGCCCCAGCTGGGGGAGCGGCAGGCAGCTCCTCACGAGCAGGTGGATACTTTCCTAAAGGTGACTTCCAAAAAACTGTCTGGAAACAGACTGGATGTGGAGTCTGCATCTTCTGCTAGTAAGGGCAGAACCAGACTCATGCCAGTGTGCTACCAAATGGGTGCACATGGCTCCTGTATGCTCGGCTCTCCCCCAGAATCTGGACCTAATGCAAGGGAACAGTCTGGAAGTGTTGGAGGTGACAAGGAAGCTCCCAGTCACACTCCTCTCCTGCTGGAGATTCCCTTTCCTCCAGAGAAGCTGCTGGATGCTATCTGGATGCTGCATGAGGCTTGAGTACTGCAATTCCTGCAGGTAAAGAGACAGCAAGGCCATTAATACCCCAGCCTGAGTTGCAGAGGCTGTGGAGAGGATGCTGGGGTGGTGAGGACCTGAGCTGGCCGGGCTGAGCCATCACTGCAAGCCATCGTGGCCCCAAGACTAGCAGGGCTGTACAATGAGCCCTCCTGGGCACTGAGGGGCATGAGGCCAGTGAGGCTGTGGGGCAGCTCCTGAGCTCCATGCACAGAGCTGTGACAGCAAGCTGAGCAGCATGGCTTTGGGAATCCTTCACTGCTCCGGGGATGTGAGCTGCAGGGTAGCTTTGCCCAGCTCCCTCAGCAGGATGCATATAACTTCTGCTCCGGTCCCCTACTTGCAAAGTCATCCAGAAGTGTTTGATGTGGGGGGACTAAGATCAACACATCTGCAGCTTCACATTTGGCAGCTCCCCCCCATCACATGTTGGCCCTGCTGGCATCTTGGGGAGGCCATGGCACAAGGCAGAGCACTGCTCTCCCCCAGCCAGCAGCCTGGTCCTGGCAGGGATGCTGACACCCTGCACTGGGTGCCTCCATCACTGAGATCATTTATTAGAGAAGCAGCCAAGTGATAAACGTCTGGCTTGCAGAGAAAGGGCTTGGTGGTTTAAGTACATCTCTCCCAGCTCTGCTGGACATTCCTGGTGCATGGAGGGAAGGCACTGCTGCTCACAGCCCTCCAAAAAGCCACGCTGAGGGATTAGTAACACCCTGACAAAGCACAGGTTGAAGGAAAGGGCCCAGCCACAACAATAACTTCTAACTTGTCTAGGGTATTTCTGAGTTTATTACTAATCCTCGGAGATGGCAGTGCCTGGGAGGTCAACACAGAGGAAAACTTGGCCCTGGCTGCTAAGCAGTAGACAAGTACCAGCCACCCTGGGAGAGCCCAGCTCATGCAACTCACAGAACAAAAACCTCTCCCAGCCCACGGCAGGTTTTTGAGGGAGGCAGGCAGGAAGATTGTCTTCAAACCTTAGACATGAAACATATAAGAGGAAAAACTCCAAGGTTAAGACCTGCTCAAAAAAACTAGAATCAGCTTTTGCAAAAAGAAAAGTGCCAGCCTTTTATTATATGCATATAAATTTCAGGCAGCACAGGGCCACACTTTTTTATTTACTGCTGGTTGTGCTGTCAGCTCCCAGCACCTCTGCAGAAAGCAGCCCAAGCAAGAACCAGCAGAGATGAAAGTCTGGAGATGGAGGAGGTCAGGGTGAAACTGAATCAGAGGCCCATGGATTGTATAGCACCCAGCAGCAGAACTCAAAAGCCCCTTTTCAAGGCAGTGCTGGAAAATGAGCCATGAACATTAAACATACCCAATAACACAAAAAGAGCAAAAACCACAAAGACAGACCACTTCAAAGCAATGCTTGTGCTCCCCATCTGAGGCAGTACCGCGTGGGATGAGCGCTTCCCGGTTTCACCCTGAGCCATCCCTTCGGGCAGCACCGTTAAAAATAGCTCCGGTGAATTCTTTGCGAGGAGCAGCAGCAGCCCCGTGCCCAGCCAAGGGGAGGTATGTGGGCAATGCTGCAGCCCCCAGCCCAGCCACTGCCCCTGCCTCCTGGAAGCATGGGCTGGGTCGGGCAGGGAGGCTTCACACCCCGACTAAGACATGTAGGAGAAAGAGGGTTAAATGCATCTGTTATTTTATCTGCTCCTTTGGCACAGCTCTAATGCTATAATTGTTTTTGTACTAGTGCAGGACAGAGCACCACTCCTGGCCCTCTCCCAGAAACACTGCCTGAATCATTCCTCCGACTGCACTAAAATCCCCTGTGGACACACGAGCCATGGCTGAGCACCATGCTAACAGGTGAGACCCACAGCCCAGCCAGTGCGCCCTTCTCTTTGGACAGTTTATGCGCCTTTGCACATCCACATTGGATTAGACTGCAAATGAGACTGGAATTAGCAGAGAATACTGCAAATAGCAGACAGGGCTGGGGCGCCTGCAGGTGCAGAGATGACCTTGAGGTTAGAAATAGGGGAAGGGCTCAGCCCTCTACCCAAGCTACTGCACGTTTGCTTATTAAGGGAAAGACAGACCCATCCAGCACGGTCCTTCCTTCTCCAGAGTCTCCCTCCTCCCATTGGTTCAGCAAACTCTGAGCAAGGACCAACTGATCCCCTTTCTTTTGCCATTCTTGATATCATGTGGTGCTGAAAAGGCCATTAAGCAAATGTAATTAATCAGTCAGCTCTAGGAAGGGAGACTTCTGCTAAACTCCCCTCTCCTGGAAACTGGCTTTTCCACCTGCAGCCAAATCCTTGCTCCAGCATCCAGCAGGAATCATTTTGTCCTTCTGAAGAAACTTAAGATAACAGTTTGTCTTGGCAGGAATGTTTGCAGCACTCAGAGGGGATAGAGGGAAAGCTGCTGAAGTGATTTTGCTGATGGCAACATGGCCCCTTCTGTGTTCACATTGTGAAGGGCAAGGACACACAGACCTGAGCAATGCAGAGCTGTGTTTGGGGTTGACCTACAAGATCTTTAAAGGTTCCTTCCAACCCAAACCATTCTATGATTTTATGACCTGACCAGGACAGACACTTCTGGCTTCTCTGTCTTCCACATTGTCTTTGGACTTGTGTCACCTCTATAGTTGTATCATCCCTTTCTTCCTGCTCAGTCCCAATCCATCTCCTTTGCCTCCCACTTTGCCTCCACGTGCATGCAGATACCAACAAAGCTCTGCTACCCTCATTTGCCTGTAACCAGCCCATGGGACTGAATATCCCTTTTCAGTTCATCTCTCACACTGCTTTCCCTGCCCACAGTCAAACCCATCTGTGTGTCCTGCTCCATGGGCATCCTGCCCTGAAAGCCAGCTGTACCTTTCACCCTCCTTTTGCCCTTTTTGCTGCATCACTCATGTGCACATACCCACTCAGTTTAGACTCTGACATCCCTGGCATGTGTCTTTATTGCTGTCTTTATATGATGGACTCTATACCTGCAAGGTGTGATCTCAGTTATGAATTAAGCTTAAATCAACACAAACTACCTCCTAAAGGAAACATCTCTGTACTACTGTCAAAGAAATCCAAAAGAAGAAGCCACCCTGCCCTTGCAGAGCAGCTCTGCCCTCCAGCCTCCCTTCCCTTCCAGCCAGCTCACAAGATGCTCCAGGATTTTCAGTCATGGTACCAGCACTTAGACAGAAGTGGTGACACTGTACATGTTCAGGCTACTTAGCTGGATGAATAAGACCTTTTCTCCTTCCTTCCACAGAAAGGGCATGAACAGGCCATTCAGCCAGGAGGAAAGCATCCTTTTCTATGCAGTGCTTTAGAAGCACAGGCCTGACAGAGCTCCCTGCCACCTAACAAGCTCAGCAAGCATTAGCCTTTATGATTACTTGGTGAATTTTTAAAATACCGAAATGTTATCCTCAGCTCTAAATAGCTCAGAGCCACTTGCATCTTTCACCGAGGGATACTTCTCCGCAGAACAGTTAAAGTGATATTAATCTTACAGCAGACAGAACTGCAGCTGTCTTCAATAAGATGACAACCTACACACCCCGGCCCTGCGTACGGGAGATTTGCTCATTTAATCTCCACCATCCTGACTGCCCTGTGAGCCAAGCAGGACAGGGTGGGCAGCTAGCTGTCAGGGCTCGGCCGTGCCAGCCTGCACAGGAGTCCATGGGCTGTGATGAGCCAGTGGGCTGGCATAGACCACAGCTGCTCTCCGTTTCCCCAACAGCCCTCAGATGACAGCCCACAGCTGCCCAGAGACGGCTCTAAACGGAGCAGTGCAAGCCAGAGCCTACCAGCTCCAAGGGCTGCTGGCCACTGGTACGGCAGCACAGCCAGAAGGGCAGGACAGGCAGCTCCTCGCCCAACTGGAGCCCATCCAGCCTGTCCCAGCACAGCCAGGCTTGGAGCAGCTCCTAAGAGCATCCACAGAGATATATTTGGGGGAAAAATAGGGGGATTTGCAGTTGCCAGCTGGATTCCCTTCTCCTCCCCCTGGTTTTCAGGTCTGCTCTCCTCCGTGCTGCCCTGTGTGCAGATCAAGGAGACCCTGGACAAGCAAGTGTCCCCGAGCAGCACAGCCTCAAAACTATGCACAGACACCATTGATTTATTCCAGCTTCCACCGCACCATTACCAAAGAGGCTCAGCTAATGTTCTGGATACTCTTATTTAATTAGCTACCACAGCAAGATCAAAGCAGATGTGTTATCCCACTGATAAGTGCATCAAAATTTCTTCACAGCATGCGTGCAATCAGGGTCTTCCAGTCTTTCTTCCCTCACGTGCTCCTGCCTGCCCTGCACTGAGCGGGCAGGGGCTGCTCCCTGTCCTGTCCATGGGAATGAATTCCCACTTCCACTAAAACACGAGGGCTGCAGCAGGCATCTGTTTCGAGGGAGCCCAGCCTGACCCAGCAGCTCCTGCCCAGCCTTAAGCTCTGCCAAGCAGGCGGCGTCCACAATCCAAGCATGTTTTACCCCCGGCCAGTGCTACAGTGGGTCAGAGAGGGTGTTTTCTCTATAAGGTTTTTTCAATGAAAAGTTTTAGCAACTTCTAAGTCAAGTGTTTGTCAGATTTCAGCATTCCAAACCAGAGTGAGGAACTGCAGTATCTGTTTTTCCAAGTCAAAAAAGAAAAACTTACTTTTTTTTTTTTTTTGAGGAAATGAAAGCAGGCACATTTCTTAAAATATTTCATTTGGTCAGAGGCCCAATTATTCATCAAAATCTAAGACAGAACCATTTTCCCCCAGCCCTATAGGTCTCTCAAGTTGACATCCACAGATCTGAGGTCCAGAAGAAACAAGATAGGGAGTGGGGAGCTGCAAGGGCTGCCAGCCCACTGCCCAGGCTGCAGCACCCACATCCCCATGCACCTGCACACAAGGCTGCTGAGGACACCCGGGGTGGATGGGACACCAGGTCCCTCCCAGCGCTCGCTGAAGGCTCAGCGGGCCTCACAGGAGCAAAACAACAAAAACTTGGACTCACAAAGCCAAAGGGCTCTGGCTCAGCACCAGGATAAAGCTACAAAAAATGGATCTCCTCCAGAAGGATGGAGGGTTTCTGTATCTCAGGCTTTATATTTAAATTGGACATTTTACTCAAATATATTTTCTTTTTCAAGATAAGCCTATTTCACATTCCACTGGAATGACGATAACCTCTGAGCAAAGCCTGACTGAATCAGATTATTTTAAAGCCCAACTCCCTGCAGGCTGATTTCAAGCATTCGGATGAGAGTCAAAAACCTTCCTGCTTTACGCAGCAGCAGATCAATTGAAAGAGAACCTACCATTATCCACAGTCATTTTTTGCAGATTAAAGTCACACTTCATTTTTCCCTTTCTGTGTTTGTAAGCTCTTGAGATAAGGATTTCCCACAAGGTCAGAATGAGCAGCCCATTAATTCCACTTTCCCTGCCTAGCTGGCTATCTGAGTTGTACCCATCCCTGGGGCTGACATCCTGCCATCCCAACTCTGCTCCTCTTGAAGGGATCCCTGCAAGGCCCAGCCCCGCTTCCTTCAACCCCGAAGACCTGGGAAACCCTGGAGAAAGCAGTTTTCTGCCCAACAGATGCTTTCTCCTTGGAGTTATGGAAAGTGCATGCTCCCTCTTACCGTAATAGGGCATGAAAGTGCCTAAGAAAATTCATGTGAGGTGAGTGGAAAACAGATAAAGCCATGTCCACCCTCCTCTGCAGTCAAAATGCATCAGCATTAACAGGCACGGTGGGCAAAAAATGTGTCAATGCTGGAGACGCAGCCAGCCTGGGCTGGGAATGAGGCCATTTCAGGACAGGGCTGAAAGAAAGGGGTGAAGGCATCACATCACCGCTCATTCCATGGTACTGAACCCCTCCAGCCTGCAGAGCCCCCCATGTTGGGTGGACACATCTTGGGGGTCTCACAGCTGGGGCAAGTGTCTGATCGTGGCACTGGACCCTAACCCTGGAGCTCGCTGTCCCCATGGCTGCACGGGACCAGGCACGGAAAGGGGCTCACCTGCAGCCTGCACCCTGCCCGGCTCCTGTGGCCAGGACAGCAAGGGTGAGCCAGGACGAGGGGTGAGCCCAAGGGTGCTTGGGGGAGCAAACCCACAAAACCCCAGCCCAGTCAAGCCCAAACGAGCCCTGCTCAGTCCCAACCATGAGGCTGTAAAGACCAAGCCCTGGGTCTGGGACAGGAGCTGGGTGTCCCACATCTCCAAGGCACGAGTGACACAAAGTCCCTGAGCTCCAGATCCAGGGTGTGGGGACGCTTGAGTGGAGGTATTCCTCCTAACCAAACCAAACCAAACCAAACCAAACCACATACGGTGATAACTCAATGCCATATCACAAGGCAGCCAGGGGAGTTCTTGCTCCAAGAGCTTTGAGGAAAACCTAAGCTGAAGCCATCCTGAACATGGCCCTGGCACAGGACAGGCAGGTGTCCCCTCACTGTCCATATAGATTGTTGTCCTGAACCTGTTGACCTCTGTTTGTGCTGATAAGCCACGCAGACAAGGTCATGCCTGCTTGGGAGCTGCAAGGGAAAAAGGTCTTTATTTGCCTGGCTTCATGGGAAGGAGTGAGCACTGCTGGCACTAGCACTGTGCAGAAAGTGGAAGAGTCCCAGTCCTGGGCTTTGGTTGTTGCGGAAACAGATGCCAGTGACTGGGTTTCTGTCAACCAAGAATGAATGAAACAAGATTATACTCTTTATAAACACACTAAGCTCTGTGAGAAACCTCTTTGCTGTGAGAGCAGGGCTAAGGAGCGTCCCGCACTGCCATGTCCTGGCACCCAGCTGTGGCAGAAGCCACACATCTGCCCTCATTTCTCCCTGCCCACATATGCGCTGGCTTTCTCCGAGTCCTGCCTGCAGAAGCACCGAGATGCTCACTCTCACTGCGGGGGCAGGCAGAACATCCAGCCGTGGAGGACCTGCCCTTGGCTCTTGCCACTCAACTGCCTCCAGGTATGGCTGCACCTTGCTCAGCATGAGCCTCCCCTGGCACCCCATGGAGAGTCTGGGTGGGATTTTAATGAAGCTGGGGTAGTCCTGTCCCCCCTTCACCTGCACCCATGTATTTTTTAAGCCTCCTGAGAGGTAAGGCTGTGGTGTCTTCAGTGGCCGATTGTACAGCTGCAGAAATGCAGCTCCCAACTCCCACGTGTCTCCCTGACAGCTCCTACTCAGAGGTGAATTGCAGCCAATATCCCACCTAGGGCCAGAACAGGCTCTGCCCATCTCCTGCCTGCTGCTGCCTCCTCATTACACACTCATCCATCACACGGGGGTGTGCAGTCCTGGATCAAAGAGGTCATGAAGCTGGGACAGCAGAGGAGGATCAGCTTCTTTCCCAAGCAGGGAGCTCAACTGGCAGGCACTGCCTTGAACCACCACGCCTGCTCTCGTGGAGTGGCCATAAGCATCCTGCCCTCCAGCCTCAGACCTAAAGGTCTGGGAATGCACTGGACTCCTGATGTGTCTAATGCCTGTGCCTCTGGCTAAAAGCCTGAGGCAAGCAGAAAGCAAAAGATATTTTTAAAAAATCCTAAAACTCCTTCAGAGCAAACCTTGAGTCTGATTTGACAGACTTGAAAATCCCAGGTCTGAACTCTCCAGCCTCAGGGAAGCTGAGCTGCATCATCAGCCCCAGGATGTCTGAGGCCACCACGGCCATCAGCCCAGCCCAGCTCTGCACTGGACACACACTGTGCCTCACCAGAAAAGTGCATTGGGAAGACATCACCTTGGTTGCCCACCTTTCCCATCAGCAGCATAATTTCCCTGAGAGCACCAGGGGCAAGGGCAGGAGCTCGTTGGGTCAGAGCTGTGCCAAATAAAGCACCTTATCGGTGGAAGCGGGCGGCTGAGCTCCAGCAGCATGGGCTGCCGCAGGCCTCGGCTCTCAGCTGTCGTGCTCGGACAGCACTGATAAAGCCCTACTCTGCCTGCCCTTATTTAGTCAGGAGGCTCTGCTGACTCCAGCGATTTTAGGACGTCATTTGCACCACACACCCACGTTCCCCAAGGAGACGCTCACTGCCGTCTGGCCATGCTGGCTGGAATCGCTGAGCACAGGGGGACAGCAGCAGCAGGGGAGCTTTGGAAAGCGATACGGGAGCTGGCAAGTATGCTTGTTATTTGAAGGGAGAGCTAAGACGTGCCCCAAAGACATGGCTATGGACAGAAAGCCAGCTTAGGCTTCAGAACCAGGCAACAGCTCACACTCCGAACAATGCCCACGTGTCGCTGCTGGGGAAGTCTCACTGAGCTGATTTCTGACACCAAGTGCTCACAGAAGCTCTGTGGTGCTTCCATGCAGCCCAGGCTCACCATGATGAGTAAATCTTATGTTAACAGGAATTAAAGCCTAACATTTCAGAATGCAGTTTAGAAATTCTTACAGGTACTTATCAAAGCAGCAGTACTGCAGGATCTCTACAGATATTACATTAAAACAAGAAATAAATTAAAACATATTCATTTTTAGTTGTACTCTCCAGGCATAAACCACCATAAACCACTCAGCTGCACAGGGGCTTCAGGGTCAGCATCTGAAGAAAAACAGATGAAGCGCCATTATTGCCTCTATTATCTTGTTTTCCCATAGATCCTGTGACATCTGACAGATATACCTGAGGTGTCATTACCAAGATGTACACCCGTCAAACAATCTCAGAGCATGGCCAGACCTGTGCCTTGCAGGACACACGGCCAAGTCCCTCCATTGATTTTAGTCCAAGTCACTAGGAAGTACAACCATGTGCAGAGGCAGACTACAGCAGACACTGTTGCAGTGGGACAGAGGTGGGTTTTGAAGTATTTACTTTCCTTTTGTCCCCCAAAAGTGCCAGTGAGAAGAAAATCCCCTGTATGAGCTGCTCAGCTACTGAGCACACAGCTTTCAAAAAATCAAATGGTCCCTCTGTAGCCAGTCCTGCCCTCCCTCTTGCATTTTAATTTAATTTTATTTTATTTTAATCTGCTCTGAAGAGATGAAAGCTGACCACTTCCACGCTCCTTCTCCCTGCTTTCAGTGGGACCATCCTCCCCACATGACAGACGAGCACCCCTGGGTGCTGCTGCTCCCCGAGCACCCAGGGGTGCAGAGCACCCTGTTCAGCACCAAACCACATGCTCAGAAAGCTCCAGGGAAGCTGTTACATCCTTGGTATGGCTTTTAACTGTCTTGCTTATGGCTTGGTGGTGGCTGTCCCCTCCTTGCTGGCAGGAGACAGACCTGCTGGCATCCTCCAGCCAGGTTGTCTACTTAAGCACCCGGGAGGTGACATCCTGGCTGCGACCCCAGGACCTCACTGCCTTTCCCATCCACTCCAACATTTGCCCTGTGGCACCAACAGTACAGGGCACAGCTAATGGACTTCATACAGTGTGTGTTGACCCTCGTGTCCATCTGTGGTTACCACTAGGCAGGAGTAAAACCATCACAGAATCACAGATTTTTTTAAGTTGGAAAAGACCTTTAAGATCATCAAGTCCAACTGTTAATCCAGTGCTGTCATATCACCACTAAACCGTGTCCCTCAGCACCACATCCACATGGCTTTTAAATCCCTCAAGGGATGGGGAATTCACCACTGCCCTGGGCAGCCTGTTCCAGGCCTTGACAACCCACTGGCTGCCACAGAGGCTGCACTTCAGGACGACTTTTCTTCCAAGTGACAGCAGTCTGGGGGAGAACTTGTCACACTTTAACTGCTATTAGCTCCGTTCTATTAGCTGATTGGCACTGCCAACAGATGTGCCCCAGGTTTCTGCCTGACATCTGAGCAGCACCAAGGGGCTTTGCATGGGGCGAGGGGGCAGCTGGCTGAGCTGGACGGGTTGTTCAGGACAATGTGACCCCATGCAAAATGATTTTCAATAAAATAATTTTAAAAAGAATGAAAAAAATCACCATTCCCTCAGCCAGCAGCAAGGCAATGCAAGATCTGTTCTCAGGCTCTTGCACAATGGGGAAAGCAGCTGGATTGCTGACCTGAGAGGATTCGGGAGGGAGCCGAGGAGGCCAGGGCAGTGCTGCTCAGGTAGGACAGACAGCAGGGCAGGCATAGCTGGCACTGTCCATGGCACTGGCTGGAACACCCAGACCGAGCAGGGAGACAGGGCAGGAGCTGCAAAGCAGCCTGGTGCCTTGGATGTCCACAGAGCAGAGTGTGGGATGAGGAAGGTGTGCTGACCATAGCTGACCATCATGCCTGACTGTCACTGCTCTTCCGCCCATCTCCGCAGGGCAGATCACAGGCAGGACACCCACCAGCACTACCAGCAGCCTCCTGCCTGTGCACCCCCAGAGCTCAGGCACGTGCCTGGGATTCCTGCGGTGCAACTGGCTGAGGCAGCTTCCAGCGTGTGGGCTTGTTTTCCTTGGGATTTCTATCCCTAAAGAGCCTTTTATGGTGCAAAAGAGTGAAATCTGGTCGCCTCCTGACATTTCGCCCCCAGACAGCGGAAGGCTGGATGTTACGGTTGTTTAGCTCTGCAAGGGGCTCCCCTGAGTGCCAGAAGCAAAGGAACCTCAAACATCCACATACAACAGCACAGGTATGCAGAGGGAGTTGGGTGTCTGCACAGTCTGGCTGCTGTGTCCTCCCAGAGATAATCTTACATGCAGATACGTCACATCTTCCCCCAAAAAAGGATTCATGTAGCCTCAAAGACATTTCTTTGGGTAAGGTACACACTGCCATCCAAGGAGAAATTAAAATGCACCATCTAGAAACCTCCACCTTGCAGTTACGAGTTAGGGCAATGCTAATGATAGTACAGCCCTTTTATAAACTGCAATAATCCATTTTCACAATCTGTCTGCAATTGCTCTCTGTCCAGTATGTGGAAACTGAGGCAAGGTTCAAGGCTAAAGAGAAAGTCAGTGGCAGAGCTGGCGATTAACCTATGGATGCTCTCAAGGCAGAATTATCTATATTTACTCTCAACCCCAAAGCTGAGCTGCAAGGAGGAAGGAGAGCATGAGGCCGATTTTCAAAAGGCAGCAGGTAGGGAGTGTGGCTCTGCCCAGACCAAATTACACCAGGGACAAAGACTGATGGAAACAGTGAGTTACAGTTTATAGGATGGAGGAGCCACAGGTAGTGCCGCAGAACGAGTCCAGAGGCACTGCAGTGCTGGGGAAAGCGGCTTTCTCCTCCCGTGCCACAACAGCCACACTATCGAAGGGTCTGTGAGGGGAGGACTCCCTGGAGGAAACCGCCTTTAACGTCTTATTTCCTCCAGCTCCAAGGTTTCCTTAATAGGAAATTATTCCCCAGCCAAGCTGGGGAGGGATGTAGTCCGGGCAGCGGGTGCATTCCAGCTCCTGATGGAAAACACTGCAGAGCCGCTTTTGATCCAAAGTGTAAATAGTGTATAATAAAAAGAGGCTTGTGTGAACCGGCCAAGCTCTCGGGGAGCAGTTTTTGCAGGTCCAGTGTCCTTATTTACAGGCATGTAGCACCATGGCCGCACGCTCTTCCCAGCACAGTGAAGCTGGTGTTGGGCTGAGCTTGCCCTGCTGGGAGGCTCTGAGAGGCTTCACACCACCCCAGCCTGTTATTTTTATCCTAGCTGGCCCTGCACAGCACTTCACTTGCAATCCTGATGGTTCCCCTCCACCAGTCTCTGAGGCAACTGGATTTTGCTAAAAAAATAAACTTCAATCACAATCCCTGCAAAACTTTGGAGCAGAAATGGCTCTGGGAGAGTAAAGCTGGCATTTCTCAGAGGGGAGATTTTCCATTTTTTCCTGTCTCTGCTGTTATCCCATGTCTGCTTGGTAATAAACTTACTGATCACTAAACAGCACTGAAAAAGAGCAAGGCAGGACAGCCCTGGAGTCCCAGCTGCTGACCAAAGCCTGTGCAGGGTGAGGTTTTGATGGAGAGGCAAGGTGAAACCTCGAGATCTGTCACAACCACGTTTTCCTGAGGAAGAGGAGAGGAGAGAGGGCTCTGCCCCTGCCTGATGATCTCTGATCTCTGCCAGGCTGGCTCTGAGACTGGCAGGAACGCTGTGGGAGGAGGAGCGTGCTGCCAGCACATCTCAGACATAGGACAGACAGGAGGTTTTCTCCTGCCCTTCCTGGGCAGACCCTAGAGCTACTCTTTTATCTCCTCCCTCCTCCATTCCAGGAGGGATGATGGAGCAATTAGCACTTTCCTTTCCCTCTCATTTCTAACACAGCTAATTCTGAGTGGAGCCCACCTGTCTGGTCCCAATGGACCGGGCAGTGTGGGGGCAACGTGGTGCCCGGCAGCGCCCACGTGTCTGCCAGCACAAGGGTCACTGGTGCAATGGGAGACTGCCATGTGCTCGCAGCAGCCCCTCACACACTCCTCCCTCGCACGCCCCTGCAGCATGTGTCCCCAGCCACGCTGCCATTCACTCGCTGCCAGCTGCCATAGCCCTCTTCCCAACCCCAGGGCTGGGCCAGGACAAACTGGAGGGACAAAAGGGGGCAAATCCAGCTGAGCTCTTCCTATTTCCTCCTTTTCTGGCACCCTAAAGCATCGTGGGCTTCGAGATGTGGCTCTGTGTCACAGGATCAGGCTCAGCCATCCGCCCTGGCCCTGGCTCTGGTTCCTGCTTCTCGGCAGAAAAACACACAAAACCTGGCTGAGGGCAGCTGAGTCTTGCAGGGCCAGACAGGGGTCCCCAAGGCAGCCCCCTCCTTGGTTTGGTACCCAGCATAAGCCCTGCCTCCCTGTCTGCAGCATCCCAGCACAGCAGTGCTTATCACTGAGAGACCATTACACTGAGTCACTGAAATTAAGTGACAGCCCTAACGCATCCCATAAACTCCCCACAGAGCCACACTGGAGGCTCCATGGCCAAGCCACGCTATACTGCAGACCCAATTTGTCTGGCACACATCCCGCTGGCTGCTCAAGAGCTGTTGCATTAACCACAGCCAAACTCCACCATTTCTCATCCTGCCCCATCAATGACACCCAGCAGCTCCGGTGACCTGGCACAATACCAGTGTGTTCCCCATCTCACCAGCTCCTGCTTCCCATCCCACTGAGCGTCAGGGCCAGCGCCAGTCCTTGCTGTCCAGCAACTCCCCCCTGGACCAAGGGGTACAGAAGAGGTGGTGAGAGGGAGCACAGGTCCTGAACACTACTGAGTTGCCCCAAGAGCCCTCAGCCCCACTGTGCCAGCATTTTATAAAAATAATTAAACAGAAATTGCAGGGAGCCATGTTTGACCCCACCACCAGTGTGCAGTGAGGAGGCATTCAGTATGGCTCCAGAGGGACATGTGGGATGGAACCACCATCACCACAGGGACCTGCATGTTGGAGATCCAAAAGCCTACCTGGATGCTGCAATCTCCGACTTCTGTCGGGCGATGGCTGCAGCCCTCTGAGCCCCCTCCACGCTCCTGTCCACCTTCTGTCGGATCTTGGCGCTCTTGAGGGGTATCACACGCTTCTTCATGCCCTTGACGAGGACATTGTGGCGATACTTGCCCTCCTCCTTCTTGCCGTCGGGCAGCGTGGTGCAGCCGTAGCCATGCCGCAGGTTGTCCAGCCACTCACCCTCGTACTTCAGCCCACTGGAGCGCTCGCTGACACCGAAGCCGGCACGCTTGTCGTTCTTCCACTCACCCATATAGGTCTCCGTGGTGGTGGCATCAATGTCAGACTCAAAGGGGGGATATTCCTCACCCTCAGCACCCTCTCCAAGGCTGACAGTGGAGGTGGCATCGCTGGCAGCCGAGCTGATCCCACTCTCGCTCTTGAGGAAGCTGACGCGGCTCTTCTGGCTGGCCAGGGATGACTTGGACTCGGACTTCTTCAGCTTCCCCAGCAAAGAGCCCCTGCGGAACAGCCCACCCTTCTTGGGCTTGCCGGCCTCCGCCTCAGCGTAGAGACTGAGGGCGAAGCCCCCGCGGGTGATGGTGGGTGAGAGGGGCAGGCTCTCGGGGTTGGCCGCAGGCGAGTCCTGTTGGGGCAGGGTCCCGTTACTGTGCTCGCTGCGCAGGGAGGAGAGTGAGGTGCGCAGCGGGGAGCGGACTACGGAGGCCATGCCGTAGGGCACGCTCTGCCGCACACCATAGCCATGCCGCATGCCGTTGGTGAACTGGCCCTGGTAGGTGCCTGTGGGAGAGAAGAGGGATGGGGTGAAACGGCAGCTCACTCCTGGGTGAGCCAGCAAAGGAAGGCGGGCTGGGGGAGTAGTGCTGCTCCAGAACATACGTACCCACCTTCCCTCAAAGGAGACTCACCTCCACTAGTGCTTACCCGCATGCAAAACCAGCAATCCCCTGGGGGTAGACAGCAGAGGACATGAGCCTGAGATCTGCTGCTGGCAGGTGACAGCTCACTGGAAAGGGGCAAACCCAAAGCCACTTAACAGACAGGGTCTGGATTTGCATTCAGAGCAAAGAGTGGGAGGTAGCCCTGTGAGGCTGGAATTCGGGCTGTGTTGAGGGTGGCAACAGCCCCAGGGGACACGCGAGCTGTAGTGGCACATCCCTCCTTGGCTGGATGACAGTCCCTTTAGGCCTGTTCTGCACTTTGTCACTTGCAGGCTGCCTGGACCAGCTCTAGACCCCCGAGCTGGGCTGCCCTGGTACCTGCAGCTGCATCTGCTCGGCCCTGATGTACAGCTTCTCTGTGGTCCCAACACCAAGGCTTGTGCCATGCTGCAAGAAGCAAGAGATGGGCAAAAAAGAGAGAAAAGGAGCAAAGCAGCTCTCTGTAGGATTCTTCCAGCTCTGCCCCAAAAAACACCATCCTACTACACTCCTCCAGACCCAGCTGAAGAGGGCACAAGGGAGGATCATGTTCACCATGGCTGGGGTTGCACTGAGTACAGGACCCTCCTAAGAGCCAGCATCACCTTGGCAGTGACTTGTTGAAGGACTGGAAAAAGCACACTGCTTGTCTCCAGGCCCTTCCAGGCCACATTTGCAGGCTCCAAAAGAGTGACCTGGAGATCACTGCTCTGATTTTTCTTACCAGGATGTCAAGAGACTTAAAGTAGCAGCATTGAAGCCCCCTGAAAGAATTGCTTCTAGGAAGGGCAGGAGGGCTGGCGGGGCAGCCTTCACCTCAGCACCTGCACCCATGTGCCTGCATAGCGGGTCAGCGCCTCGCCGCTGAGCCCTGTGCAACGGGACAGGATGAGATGAGCCATCTCCTCAGCCCAGCTCTCCTGGGTCTGCAGATGTTGTTGCCTCAGAAACTGGCAAACCACCCCAAACAAAAGCAGCATTCAGCTCTGCTCCTGGCATTACAGTCCTGGAATGAGCCATCTCACCTCATACCAGCACCCTGTGGGGTACAGGCCACTAGCAGCCCCCCCATCTTGGGGCATGGATGGAGGATGCTGGGGGAGCACAAATGCCCTCAGAAAGGTCATCCCACAACTTTACTCTCCTGGGCACTGCTTTGCGCAAGCAAAGAGCCAGCTGTGCCAGGGGCATTTTCACAGGCATCTGTCCTAAACATGATTTTCATTCAGCGGTGACCTACCAGGAAGCATCAAATTTTGGGAAAGCAAGCACTCCCAGGGTCTGGGGAGGCTCAGCAGGGCCAGGCTGAGGCAGAAGGGGGTGACCTATCTTCAAGGCATCCATCTCCCCATCAGTCACCATTACTGAAACCAGGGATGACCCTGCCCTCCAGGGAGCAAATCCAGTTCCTTCTTTGGTGATTGTGAGAGTGCATATTTTACAGTCTCCCAGGACACTTCTGCAGCATAATCTCTCCTCCCAAGCTTCAGGTTTCGTTGAAATCCTCTTTGGACCAGCCTGTGGGGTGTTAACTTACAGTGCCGGAGGCCAGGAAAGACAAGAAGTGCCCGAGCGGGCAGCAGCTGCTGCCCCAGGGTGAGCCGCCCCCCACCAGCCCCTGCCACGGCACATGAGATTTCGGGCTCCCTGCAAACATTCGTGTCTCCTACTGAAAAACAGTAAGGGTTTGGGTAGTGCAGAGCATCTGCAGGCTGTAGCCAGCCATGGGGAGCAGTTTGCCAGAGCAAGGGGCTATTATCCCATTCTTGGCAGAGCTTGAAGCTCCATTCGGTAAAATAAGGTGGTCAGCGTGGGTTAGGGGTCTGGGTATGAGCTGGGAGCCAAGGACCATTGTTGGAGATGCCCAGGCACTTGGGCATGTTCCTCACTGTGCTCCCAAACCCCTTTCCATAAAACAATTGTGAGTTTTCCTAGCACAAAATGAAGTTACAGAGACCCCCCTAGTGCCCCACATCCCTCCCTACCAAGGGCTGGTGAAGTCAGTGCTCCATCGTCACCCACCCAGCCAGCAAGCAGAGCTGACACATGATCGGAGTGACATTGGAGACCTCCTCCTAGGACTGGACAGCCTGGCACATAGCAGGCTGCAGCTGATAGTGCCACCATTTTAACCCCCTGGGAGAGGAACTCTGGAAAAGTGGCACAGGTTTAGGGGGCTTGATTGGTCCTCAGGGGCCAGGTTGGAGTAGCCACCGCTCCCCAACAAATCACCAGACCCCTCTATCTCCCTGAGCAGCACTGGGGCCACCTGAATGGGAGAAGCCACGTGGCACAGTGGGTCTTCAGGGAACAGGGACTGAGGTGCCACTTCCTGGGGGGCCATGTGCCTTCCCTCAACATGAGGTTTCACACCAGCTCTTCAGGCTGGTCTCATCTGCCTGATTTCAGCCCATACGGCACAAGCAACGCTGTCCCTCCGGTGAGCGGTGTGATCAAACCTGCCAGCCCCGCCTGGCTTAATGGAGGGCATCAGCACACAGTGCTGCCCGCAGCTGCCCAACCAACGCAAGGGCGAGCAGGCACTGCTGTGTCCCTGTCATGCTGTGATTCAGTGCCTGGCTGAGGCTTTGTGCCAACACAGAGCCATAAACCATGCCTGGAACAGAGCCAGAGGCTGCTGAGAGTGGCTGGAGGCACTGGCAGCCGTGCGTCGGGGCACGCAGGGTTTGAACAGAGCCAAGCCAAGCCCTGGCGCATCAGCACACCCCAGTGCAGCCAGTTCAGGAGAGAATGGGACTGTGCAAACCCCCTCTTGCACTGCGGGCAGTCACTGAGCAGGGCTGCATGTCCCGGAGCCACTGCTGTCCCCTGAATGTCAAAGCAGCCTGGGCAAGGGGGGATAGGCAGGATGCAAAGCTGCCAGCCAGGCAGCCATGTGCTCACACGTGTCTGAGGGGCTGTAAAACAATAATTAAAAAAGCAGTGGACGTGAAAAATAAATAAATCTCTATTTAGGATGAAAATGGGAGAGAGCTCCACTTCCCTGTCTCCTCAGCCCTGCCTGATTCACTGGAGTGGTGGGACAGTACCACCAAACCCCACTGGGTGCGATTACCGGGGGACAGGACCCCAGCAATCCTTTATTGCTTGCATATTTTCTTGTCATCATGACAAAAACAACTGATTCCTCTGTGACCCCCAGGTACGCAGTTTATCAACCCTGTCCACCCCTGACCAAAGCAGGGGGGTGGCCCTGCCTGGGTATCTTCATAGGATGGGAAGGATGAAATTGAGAGATTGATGAAAATAGTATCCCTGCAGCCTTCACCTCCAAACACACGGGCTGGGTGGAAGCACTCTCCCTCTCACCCTGGCAGCAGGACCAGGAGGTGCCCAGCTGCAGCAAAAGCAAAAGCTCCAGCTCCTGGTGCACTCGCAGCCCAGTAGTGAGAGTACGCTGTCAGCAGCGTCTCATCTCCCCTTCCCAGCTTGTCTCAAAGCTCTAGTGTAATTAGCAATGAATGTAACCAATACAAACAACCAGGTAAATAATGCAAACAACCCAAATCATATCACTGCCCTATGATCCTCTGCTGTTACCCAGATACTGTGATGACAGACATGTTAACAGAACTTGGTGTAAAACGCCAGGGATGGCAACCAGTGCATAGCACCACTCATGAGAGAGAGCAGTGAAAGCCTAGTGCTTCTTTTTTGTGTGAATAGTACTGTCTAACGGGTTCTGCTGGAAAAGAAAGGCAGAGGAAAAACCAGAGAGGGGTAAAAAATTGCACAGCATTAACTCATAGGTGAAATTCAGCCATGCAAGGGCTTTGCTATAGAGGCAGCAGAAACAAGCCAGCAGCATCCCAGCTCTTTCAGAGCCCATTCCTGCTTCCCCAGCCACAGTCCCATGGATGCTGCTCCTTCTGCCCCTGCCCAGGCCCCTTTCCACCGCGCTTTCCCTGCCCTGGGCACTTGAGGAATTGGCACTGCTCCATATCACCCCAGTTCATCTCCCCAGTAAAGCAACTTCTGCATTTCTTCCCCTCTTTCTTGTGGTCTCGTCATCACTGAATGGTCTAACTGTTTCCACACACAGCTAATTGACACGACTGTTCTCTTAGCACCCTAGAGACCAAATTGCAGTATCAAAAATCAGTTGGCTGCTTCAGTTGCAGATGATTTTTCCTCCTCCCCCATATAGATCTACATAAGCAGTTATTTGAATAGCAAAGCCTAGCTCTGGGTCCGGATCCTGTGCCTGCAGCACGGTTCTGCATTTGCAGTGAGGTTTCCTTCTGTAGTAAGACTTGACTGGCACAAGCACTGACTCGAAAGCACAAACGCATGCAAAAAAATGAGTCTTTTCTTAGAGCAAAGACAAAACCTACAGGTGGAAGCCAAATAACTAGGTGTTTACTCATAGCTTAGGTTGCAAAATGGTGAGTTCCTTCATGCTGTGCCTTCCACAATCCCAATCACCAGCCGCTTTAGCTGTGCATCCTGCCCCTGTAACAGGCTCCAGGCTTTTTGCTGGTGACAGAAGCAGACACACATGTATTCAGCCTGGATACCCAAGGAAATACATCATAGTGTCACTGTCTCTGCCTGGCCACACCAGGACCTCTGAACCCCTTGGCTAATTTCACTCAAGGTTACAGAAGGGGAGTTCTTGAAGCCACCAAGTCTCCCATAGTTGTCACAAAAATGGGCATTTGGATGCAGACAGAAAAAGCTCATGACCCATGCATACCATGAGTCCACTTCTTACTAGACACCAAAAATCCATTACGGGGTTTCAAAAAGCTTCACTCCAGATTTGGGCTTTATTTAGCCACCAACCTTAGCCAGCCATAAGAGAAAATATATTTATAGGTATGTCTGTAATTTGTAAGTGTATTTTAAAGTCTTTATGTGTGGGTATATATATATGTATAAAATGTTAATTTAAAATCTATTTTAAAACATTAGAATTGGCTACATGTCTCTGACATCTGCAGGCAGCCCAACTATGACCTAAAGCTTCTAATGACCTGGCAAGAGCTACACGTTCCCAGAGCCCTCTTCCTGGCGTGACTGGCTTCCAGGGGGCTTGGGAATCACGTCTCCTGCTCAGGGGACAGCAGATTCCTAAAGCCTTTCCAGATGTTTATCTTGGCAACCTCACATTTAAATATTAACAGGTCGAATAGGCAGCTCAGCCACATCTGGATCTTGCAGATGGTTACTGGGTACAGGTGAGGAGACAGAACAGAGGTAGATCCTGTAAGTCCTCCACAGGTGATGCTGGCTGGCCATCCCCACCTTGGCTTTGGGTGCAGCTTTCTACATGTTCCCATCCCATCAGAGAAGCTCACATGTGGAACAAATGGCTTGGAGCAGCCAGGACACGATGGCCCCAAGGCAAGGAGCACCATAGCACAGTGGTGATGAGCCAGGGCCCCAGGAGGCTCAGCTCAGTGCTGCCCAGGGTGGCTTTGGCAGGGCACATCTTCATGGATCAGGGATAAACTGCTAACATCAGGCGACACCAGGGATCATGTAGATGGCACGTTCTTGGGTGCAGGACAACATCCCGGGGAGCAATATGCTGACCGAAGCAATATCTTATATATCCTTACAGGAGAAAATCTTGACTCATCTTTCCCCCTCTTCTGTTCCAACCTTTCAGCCCACAATCTAGCCAAATTCAAACTCCTACGTCAAGCTTTGCCTCTCAAAATTCTGTACAACATTAACTTGAAATCCAGTTGCTCTGCACCCTTAGAAGAAGATGAATTTTAGGAAGCAGCCATGCAAATTCATAGGAGACCTTGACATCTGCAGAATGCCAGTCCCAACAGCAGCCGTTGCTGACAGTCAATCTGATCGCTGCTCATTACTCATCAGAGCACACCTTACACATAACCTCCATGTCTTAACAGCCACATACAAAGGTTCTGCAATGACCGAGTGCACACGGATGCATTAGCCTGAACTCTCGCTGCCATAGTGCAGCCTGCACTGCTCGGCCTTTAACCGCTGCACGGCCATGGGGCAGAGTGAAGAGAAAATATAAGGAGCTGGAGGGATGTATCAGTTCAGGTCTGTACCTACAGCCTCCAAGGGCACAAAAAAAATGAGTCAACTTCAAGAATATATTCCCAGGCTTAAAGTTAGCGATGTACCTAGGCAACTCATTGAGAAATATTTATGTAAAAGCATAACCCTGGCAGCCAGTCTTGAATTAGTCCATTTTGGTAACGTCTGTAAATCCAATGCGTTTCATTCTGAAGATTTATATCATTACTGCTATTTTTCTTGACAAACTAACTCCATTGCCTGTCCTAGATAAATATAGATGCAATTCTGATCCATATTTTGAAGAGTATTTATTTCAAATCACCCTCTCTATTTAGCTGTCCTAAATATGACAGCCTGAAACACTACAGCACTGAAGAGCTACAGAATTACTCGCACAGAGATTCTTGCAATGTTTCTAATCCCAAAATTGCCACTAATGCAAGAACACAATTAGACCGAGTGTTTACAGAGCACAAAAAATATCTGACTACACGGTGCATTTGTGTTCTAGAAGGGGCTGAGAGCTTCCAAGTAATCAACAGGATTTATTTCAGGGAAAGGCGTGTGACTACATATTCTAACCAGCTTAGATGAACCCAACCAAAAGGGTTCAGGAAAGCAGACGGCCAGGCAGCCCGTCAGGGGCATGCAAGCAGTGTTTAATGCATAGGCAAAGAGCACTATGATGCTGTGGGAGGCTTATATGTGATGTGGAAATGTTCACAACTAGCTGCCCGATGAGCAAGGAACAGCTTGCTGTGGTCACGCACCACTGAGGAGCTTCTGGTTTGGTTCAGCGATGAACTGCCATAACCAGTCCCTGGGGAACCAGAAGTCACAGACCACACATAATCAAGTTGGTTGGCGTTAACTATTGATACGGACACTAGAGAGCAGCTCCCAAGGGAGGGATGGTGGGGGCAATGCTCCTGCTGCTCCCCCCTCATGTCCGCAGATGGTGAGCCACACACGCTGCACCTGACTGTGAAAATCTGGGCACACACACACATTTATGAGGTGGCTGCCCCCCAAGCTCTGCTTCTTGACTGAAGTACCCCAATGGCTCCTTGTAGACCACCATGCCTGTCTGCTTCTCACTAGTGGGGACAGGATCAGATCACCCCATTCAGTGGGGACAACATACAGCCTCTGCCATCGTGGGCTGCGTATCACGCTGTTCATCCCCCTTCCACCCCCTCCGGAGCCACCCTTACCTCCGTCAGCGTACGTCTCGGTGCCATAGCCATCCTGCAGGCCATTATTCCAGGTACCTTCATACTTGGCTCCGCTGCTCATGCTCTGCCTCGCGCCGTACCGCCCCTTAAAGCCATGGGTCCACTCGCCTCTGTAAACCCACCGTCCTTTGGTCTCGATTCCTAGGCCATGCCTCTTGCCTTGGGACCAGTAGCCTTCGTAGGTGTTGCCACTGGGCCACGTGTATATGCCCACCACTTCAAAGCCGTAGTTCCAGGAGCCCGAGTACTCGCCCTGGCCCTTGGGGCCGGTGCAGATGCCGTGCCCGTGGGCTTTGCCCCCTTCCCAGCCCCCGCAATAGGCGCCTCCATCATCGAAATCAAACCTGCCGCCGCTCATGGTCCCCGCCGGTGCCCCTCAGCTCTCCCGGGGGCAGCTGCCGCATCCCCGCAGGAGCCGGGCCGGGCGCCGGGAGCGGCCGAGGGGCCGGGGAACGGGAGGAAGGAGACAGTGGAGGGAGGGGAGAGGGGCGGGCCGGGGCCGAGGCCCCCCGGAGGGGCAG
>VZZY01015926.1:408507-424266 GCA_013400335.1 Eurystomus gularis
CGCTCCGCCGGGCCCCCGGGGGATGCTCCGGGCAGAGCCGGGCTGGGAGCACCCTGCGCCTTCGGGGCTGGCGCCGGGCAGGGAGAACACGGGGCGAAACCACAGCGGCCCCTCGGCCTTCTGCCCCGAGCTGCTCACCTACGGGCAGGGTGCTCCCCGCCCCGGCCGCGGCTCTCAGCGTGGATTTCCAGAGCTGCTTCAGGGTAGTGGAAAGAAGTCACTAGTGGTCATTCCTCCCTCTCTCCCCAACACCACAAAGTGACGGAAATCTTCCGCTGTTTACCAGCTGGCAACGTGATTTAGTCCACTATGGAGAAGAAAGGCAAGAGCCTGCCCCGGGACAGTTTCAGGCACGTTAGGAGCGGTGACAGCCCGCCTCGCTTGCAACAGTCCTTGTCATCCAGTACAGATGGTAGAGAGGACAAGGAATGAAACACCAGGTAACAGGCTAGTCCAAGCCCTCCCTTCTCCCTGCCACACCTGTCCCATCTCCTAAAGCCACTGTCAGAGCATGACTTGAAGAGATGGCCTTCCCCTCACTGAGCAGGAGCCGCTGAGAAGCTGCCGGAGCAGTGGGGTGAGGCCGTGCCATCAGCACGCTGTGCTCTGCCCCTCCAGATGGGCTTCCCAGACCCACACTGAGCTCTGGGGCAAAGCTGTCACCAGACAACTGCGAGTTTCAGACTCACGTAACACCGCTTTACAACTCGGACAACCACCCTACTGGTGTTTCTACAAGGAAGAGACATAGGAAAAAACATACAATATATAACTGCAAGAAAAGCTAAGTATGTACATGCAGCACATGACCTACCAAACACCTGCAGGCACAGGTGAGAAGGACCAACTGCCCACTAAGCTAATTTCAAAAGGCCTCGCTTTTATTCAGCCCCAGGAGGGAATGGGGACTTTGGTAAGGGAATCCACCACAACTCAGAAATGTCGCGTGGCAGAACCAGCCTTCTAAAACTTAAAAAAAAAAAATAAAAATTCAGATTTTGAAATTGGCTCAAGTTCAATTTTTTTTGTTTTTAAAGCTAAGCTTTTAGACTAGTCAGTCATGCATTAAAGGTTCTTCCTGCATGAGTAAGGGCTGGAAATTCCTATTTTCTCACAGCAAAACCAGAGAGTTTTGGTTTCTGGGTAGACCAGAGCATCTTAAAACATCTTGTAGTAACAGAAGTGAAAGTGTTAAGGCAGCAGTTACAGCTACCCTGGTCTTCTACTTCATGTTCCAGCACTTAGCAGCCCAAAGATGTCGTAACTGCCTGAAGAGGATGCCAAGTTCAGGACCATGTAATTATTTACTTAGCAACCCTTCCTAATTACACAGCACAGTTGAGAACTGATAGTGCACTCTGTTTAAATCACTTATGCAGATGTTGGCATTTAGAGAGCCTTCAATGACCTCCAGCATACACACACAAGCTTCAAAACGCGCTGACACCGTGTGCACTAAGGCACTACCCGGAGCTAGCCTTATTTCTTCATTCTGGCAGAAAAAGTCCTATTCTGCCCAAAGGCTGAGCGGGCAGAGGAGCCCGAGGAGCCCGCTGCACCCAGCCAGCCCACAGCCGGCCTGGGGCTGACCTCTAGTGGCACAGCACTGCTCACCTTCCTTCCCAGCTCATGTCTTCCTACTCTTATTTTTTCTTTACATTACCTCCTGGATTTCAATCCGCTACCTGTAACGTGGGAAGTTCCCATCCTAAACCCTGCACGTACGGGTCTGTGGTGACTAATGAAAGAAACTGGGAAAAGCAGCGCAGTCTCAAAACGTGTTCTTGGCCCCAAAACAGTGCGGTGGCTGCTACCTGCAAGCACTGGGACAGTGAAGAATAATTATTGGAGAAGTAAGGTCATTTTGCACTTTGCAGTGCAGTATTGCAGACAACAGTCACCAAGCAATTGCCCTGAATGCAGAAATATTGCTATTTAAGAGCAGAGAAATGGAAGGGAGATGTGGGACCCAAGTACACTCTGCAAGGGGTATGTGACACAGGTAAATTTGCACAGCCACTTAGTCCTAAGATACGAGGCACTGCCACAGAAATGACAAAAAGTAGTAACACCAAAGCATTTCACAGGGAAATGTCTGTCTCCGTTTCTTATCCAGACCTTAGAGGTCAGAAAAGTTCAGGTGCTGCAAATAGTAAAGGCAAACTTGACACAACTCATCTCTCCCTCAACAAGTGGTATCATGTGCTGGGATGCTCCTTTGCTGTACACACGTGTGTAACAGATTGGGCTGATGCGCACAAAGCGTGACAAGCCGGTTGTTTCCGAAGAAGCAGATTTCAGGAAGAAAGCAAAGCTGGACAAGGCACCTCATGAGACAATGGTTTAGTAAAAAGACTGGAGGGAAGGAGAAAAAATACAGTGCTCAGGATTCCCTACTGTGCAGCTGACAACTGTTCACTCAAGTCTATGGGTCTTAGTACCTGAAGGGTTAAACTTGGTGTTACAGAGTAGGCTGAACAAAGCTAAAAAAAACTAAAAAAATCCCAACAGAGTGCATGAATTAAGACCACCATTGTGAGCAAATGCTGTTTAAGCCTTCATAAACCTCACACCAAAGAGAATCCATCACCTCATTTTTCCTTTGGTTAATCCCTGAAGAAGCTAAAGCAATCCCCGAAGTGGGGTATTTCTCCTGCTGCAGACAGTCTCTAAGGCCTGTTGGGCATTCAAAGTTATGCTTGCTTTACATTGTCCACTAACCACCACTACAGAGATCAGAATAACCTCTTGAAACAATCTTGCTTTGATCATCCAAGTTCCTTTTTTCATCAGGTCGTCTTGCAAGCAAATGTGATGTTAACCTAAGAGCACCTGACTACATTAACATCATCAGAGACAGGGCAGGAGGATGACTGTTCAGCTGGTTAGAAATAAAAGCCTCTTTATGCACAGAGAAATAACAATGCCTCCTGCCCAAGAAAAGGCAACTCGTGTCCTGAATTTGCCTGGAGTGGTAACAGTACCAAGCAGAGGACAGGAGATGGTCACTCCTTTATGAAACAAAATCAGGCGCACAAGTGTAAGCATTAACAACCTGAGATCAAAGCAATTTCCAAGCAGATAAATCACAACAGGTTTCTCATAAAAAGAGCTCTAATCACCAAGCAAGCAATTTAGAGACATTTCTCCTCCAACAAACCAAAACAGGAGGATTTTGCAAAACAAAACTTCCCAAATGTTATGTCACTTAAATATAGACAGGTACGCTCTAAACACGTTCACCATGTTTACTTCTTTACTAGAATGCTTAAGCTAAACTGTTTGTCCAGCTTAAATAATGAAGAGTAGCTAAGATGCAAAGGAGTGTTTTTATTGCAAGCACAGTGAGCAGGGAGTGGGTTGCATCTCACATGAGTGTGGCAGAGGGCAGATTTAAACCACCCACCCTTCCGTTTTCAGTGCTCATTGCTCTCAGGTGTACATCATTTCTGCCATGTGAGACATTTTCTTTGGAATATATAAGTAATATTCCATGTATCCCGAAAGATCTTCAATAGTCACATCATCCACAAAGGCCCTGGCTTGCTCAGAGCAAGAGCGTGGAGAACTTGAGGGAGTTCTTGATGGCAAAGAATGGGAGTGATCCTCAGAAACTGTTCTTCTATTAGGTGCCAGTGGGAGGGCGTTCTGCAAGCCAGAGAATTTGTACACTTCCATATCCTGCCATCGTTTACACTGGCAGGCTTTATCTACACATGCACACGGATTATTTGTGTTCAGCTTGGACATGGATTCAAAGTCAGAAAGCTCCATCATCTTTAGGCTTGCTTTGGATACCAGAGAAACGGCAGCAGGAGAGTTCTTCTGTCTGTTCTCTGATGCCAACTGCGTAACAGAATCTCCCAAAGACTCGACATCAGCTTCCTTCTGGCCAACGTCAGGAGCAAGACTGCATCGTTTGTGGGCACAAGCTTCCTTTGGGACTGGCATCCCAAACCCACTGCTGTCGTCCTGGCCATCAACTTGGCTCTTGTGCACTAGCTGGTTGCACGTGGAATGTGATTTTGTGCCGCAGTGGATAAACTTTGGAGGATGAAGAATTGGAGACTTGGAACGCCTGCGACGCTGGGTTCTCACAACTCCTCTTGAAGGCTTCTTCATAGTCCTACCGGGGAAAAATAAAAAAGGGAGTGACGACTCACTAAAAGACTTATTGCCGGATTACAAATAACATTGGGCAAAAATTCCACTGCATTTATATTGCACACAGAATATTTGCTAAGGGTATTCTGCAGTCCTGGAATTTGACTTTGTTCTAGTCAAGCAACTGTATAAAATATAAAAGGAACACCTGAGAAATGAAACCCAAAGTGTGTGCTTTTAAGGTTAGAAAATGAGTAAAGCACATAAGACATGACAAAATAACTTCTAAGAGAAGGACAAAGCACAAGAAGACAGCACAAAACTAATGAATCAAAGGCAAAGGGTGGTTTTGTTTCAGGAGATGAGTGTGAAGTTCTGTGCAGACACTCCAGAAACCAATTCTTTTATTTTAATCTAGTTCTCAAGGCACAGCAACAGCTTCTGCAATGTCAAACAATGACTGAAAGAGTTCATGACTGCAATTCAAAAATACTAGTCCAAATTTATATTAAGAAACATTGCTAATGTCTAGCAACCTATAGCTGAACAGCATTTTCTTTCCCTCCACATAATTGTAAATAAGAACAGTAATCGCAGAAAAAGGTGGTGTCAAGTATTTTAAATAGTCCTTTAATAAATAAAACTTGGGTCCCTTGTTTAGGGGTGTAGTTACTAGAAACCTCACCTATTTAAAATTCCCTTTCAATGCAGTACCATGTAAAGTAGTCTGATAATCCCAAACTTCTCTTACCCATACCAGGTTTCCTTGGAAGTACACACGTTCTTAGGCTTGATTTCACCTGCCACTGTTCTGCCCAGAGCTCTTGAACTTGTTCCTTCACCCACAGAGAGGGAAGCAGTAGATCTGTGAAAGACAGAATGAAAAATTAACAGGTTAGAATGGTGAGCATTATGAATATGAAAAAAACACTTAAGAATCTTCTTTGGCAGAAAATTGCTCCAAAGAATTTAAAATACGTCTTAAAAGACCTGCCCACAAAGATGACCCAAATCAGAAAGACAGTGTTTACACATTCCTATCTCTGAAATTTGTATAACAGACTCTTTCACCAAACATGACGCCATTCAGCAATCAGACTGAAATCCAAACCCCACATGTCAATGACAAAGCACACACAATGGCTAAATTTCAGCTTCCTGGGAGAAGGGAGGGGAAAAACACCATCACTGAAGAAACACGTCTCTTTTTCCAGAGACAAATAAGCCATTCTTTCCTAAAAATAAATGTTCTTTGGACATAAATAGACTTTGTTTAATTGAAGAACACTTAAGCCTCTGTCTAGGACAACACAAGCTAAAACTCTTCATACTATTGCAAGTTCAATCACTTGAGCAACAGAGTTGTGTCAGACCTTCAACTTCTATTCAAGCCAGGGACCTTAAAAGATTTACTAATTTTTCTGGTGCTATAAATTCATCCCAAACTCCCACTTTCAAGAAGCTGTAATAATCCTAAGAACAATTTTTTCAAGTTGTAACTTCACATATTACACAGGAATTCACAAGGAAATTGCTTCCTAAATCCTGTATTAAATCAGTTTGTAACATAGGCAGATTCCCTGCAAAGTGGAGGTAAGTCCCCACACACTGATCTAGGATAGGAACTTTAATAGAATCCAAACTATTAGTCAAACATCTGCTGTTTTCCATCTAAAGAACAGTGAAAACAGAAGAAAATTCAAGGCCAACAGTAAGAACTCCAAAGTAACTAAACCAAGTATGCCTGCCTGGGGAGCGGGACTGGAGATACTGAACAAGTGAGAAGCATTTGCACGGTGATTCAATTCTAACAAGCCTTATTACTTAAATGAAAGATAACTTTAGAAACCCATCTACTCACCATCTAAGTTCTATGTTAATTCTAGTTACCACCTTCACATTTACATGCTGCCTTACTTACACTGGCATTTCGGTTACCAGCACAATCACTGACAATAGCTAGCTGAAACACAGCACTGTGTGAGTAATGTGTCATGGTGCACATTTGTCAGGAGTGAAAAACATTCTACAGAAGCCTTTTTTGTTTTTACACTTCAGATAAAAATGATCATCACCAACAGAAGACACATGCTGCTTGTGTTCTTCTCCCTGGGTGTCCTGATCCAGTGTTGGGGAGGTTTTGATGTGATCCCACAAATGAGATTAAGACACAAACGAGGTCAAATGCTGTATACCCAAAACAGCTTTTATTACCAAAAGTGAAAAATGATATTGATAGGATAGAATAACAAGGCAGAAATCAAGCAAGCGTTCAGGGTAGAACTGCAAGAATAGTGACGACTATGGATCCGCAGTGTCCTGGGGATCCAAGCCTTTTGGCGCTTTGGTGGTGGGCGATAGCACCAGGGCTTGTCTCAACAGTCCTTTTTATCCTCAAGCAACCTTTGAGACAAATGTTCTACAGTTCAGCCTCTCACACCACCCCATGGCTCAAAGATTGCTTCAGGACCCATGGTGGTTTTGAGAGAAGATAGTTATGTAGAAAAGGCCAGAAAAGAGCACTTTATACAATCTGCACTACCGACGACGTGGGTCGACGCATGGCGCAAATTTCTTCAACACCGTCGGATGAAACAGTGGTTACAAATTGCATATTACTTACAAGGCGCTGAATCAGTTGTATAAAACATGGAATGATACATGGTAAAACCACTAACATGGCAAAACCACATAACAAATAAAATAGGACTCGCTTAACCCATGGGCTACCTGGAAGCCAAGAAAACAAATCAATATTCCTGCCTTTCCATGTCTGGGCAGGAACACGGGCCACATTTTGTATTCCTGCAGTAATTTGTTTAACGATTTTACCGCTGTCATCAACTTTTAGGCAACAGTTAGAATCATTTAGTTTACCACAAACATCCCCTTCTTCAGCTAGCAGGTAGTCGAGGACCATGCGATGTTGGAACATCACTGTTTGCATTTGTGTGTCCTGGTCTGCCAACAGACCATGGGCACGGACCCTCTCATTACTAATAATCTCTAGGATGGCTTGCAACCGGATCATGTGATTTAAATTATAGACAGGTTCTTGAGCACCGCTAACCCATTCACTGGGGTTCCATGTGGCAGGTCCATAATGCTGGATTATACGTTGAGGGGTCCACTCATCTTTTCCCCAGGTTTGGGTACTTCCGCTTGTTAGAGTGGTATCAATAGATCGTTTATTTCGACTTAAATCATCATATACCTTAACACCCAATCCATCACCTTCATCCTCGGGGAGCAAATAAAACAAGGGGCGGATTAGGCCTACATAACACACCCCAGTCCAATTCTTGGGCAATTGCTTGTATGCATGGTGTCCACAGATCCAATAATGACCTTTTAATGCCCAAGTGCCATTTTCAAACAGGCCTGTGGATGTCCACGGTAACTGGAAATATGTTGTATTACCTACTCCCAGGGGATGGTTTGATGGACTATTCATTAACAACTTGTCCAAGTTTTTTTCGACCTCCTCTGTGGCACCCCAACAGATGGGGAGTCCATTCGGCGCCATGCTCAAGTGCCCCGGACACTCTTTGCTATCACTTGACCACCAAATTTGGGTCCCATCAGGGAGCTGAGAATATGTCTTATCACTAAACTTACATTCCCAGGCACCGGAATCGTGGTGCCAAAAGCAGGTAACATTGAGGTGGTTATTAGACTGATTAGTGGGAGACCAAAAGTTAGAAAACCGTTTCCTGTGCCCTGTTTGATTTACCCAGGCCCAGCCAGGCCACCGAGGTATAAAATTTGGAGAACTGGAACTTAAGAGACGACAGTATGCCTGGTCGTCTCCCTCAGGCAATAATACAGTTACATCGTGGTTTGAGCAATTAACTGGTCTACAACCATCAGTAAGGCAATGGTTGCCATAAGTATAGGTCCAGTTGCATTTGCTATTTCCCACAAAAACACCACCCTCCTGTGTTCGATTTAGACAATATTCACCTTGGGTCGGGTATTGTATTGTCCAGGGCTGTGTGTCTTCACTCCAATAGGAATCATTCTTGACCTCACTGTAATTACTCACTAACCATTTAGGGGATATAGGGGCAGCAGTCCATGGCCAGCTGTCCAAACCCAAGGGTCCACCACATACCCAACAATTAGTAAGGTTAAAAGCATCGGCCACTTGCTGGCCTAAAACAATAAATTCATTTTGCCACAATGAACCTAAGAGGGGGGCGCAGACACTTCCCCAGATATTAAAGGCAGCGATAATGGTCAACCAAAACACCGTCTGCGGTGGTATACCAAACATCCTATAAATATTAACAAAACAATCACCAACAAAACCACGCGCAGGCAATCAGCAACTTCATGTGTTCCTTCAGGCAGGCTTCGGAGTCTTCACCTGAAAAGAAAAAGAAAGCGGACTCGGTTCGTTTTAAGGAACCAGAAGCCGGTTGTTGTTAGAAAGATGGAATAATCCACCTTCTGTTAATCTTACGTTCCTTTCCATGAGCATCTTTTGCTTTCCAGGCATATTTACTCACTGGGGATTCCAGTACCAAGGGTATGGCCCCCCCAGTGGGGAGTTTGACCAAAACTGGTTGGTTCTGAAAGTGCAACGGATTCTTGGGATGATTTGGGCCATATGGGGCTGGTATAATGGTTGGGGCCTTTGGAAAAAATGCTGTAATTTTCAGGCATCCATTTCTTCTTGAACGGTTAACATCTTTGTGGCCCACTCAGATACCGTGAAGATGCTGCAATAATGCTTTATCCGAGCACACCATTTCCACACAGAGGCTCTCTGGGCCACCCCATCAGGGGTGGAGCTCCTGCCAAAACTGTTTTGATTACCTCAAATGGGCCTCTAAGCACTACTATTGCTGTCGAATAGTCCGTTTAGCTTCTCTCAAGGCTAAACTGACCACAAACAAACCCTCTTCCCAAGCCACATATCTATCAAGTGGGTACTTCAGGGCCCTTTTGCCGGAAGTGTTTTGACAGCCCAGTCTTGGCAAATCTCCAGTCCCTATGGACGGGGTCTGTAGAATGAATGGGACCAAGAGCTTGATGGGCAGTTGCTTCAAACAGCAGCAACTGCAACATCTCTTCATGAGGCCTGGTCCATTCCCACTGGGCCCCTTTTTGCAACAAGTGATACAGAGGTTTGCAATAATAAAAAAATCAGGGATATGTTTTCTCCAAAACACAAGTAACCCTAGTACATGTTGTAAGTCCTTTTTTGACTTTGGCATCTTAATCTGATCTAATGAGGAAAGAGTGTCTGGTGGAATACATGTCATTCCTCCATTCCTCCAAATCCCTAAGAATTTTACTTCACTCAAGGGTGTTTGTATTTTTTTCAGGTGGAATCTTCAGCCTACTATAATTAGTATAGCACCCTGGCAGTTTTCGGTGAACTGTCTGATCTGTATCCAACCTTTGCCTCCCCGCTCACCATCGGAGGGCAAAGAATCTAGTTTCCTGATGGAGTTCAGGGGGCATTAGTCTCTAATAAATCGACCAAAGAAGGTGCACTGGGGGAGGCACTTTTTGAACCCTTTTCCTTATTTGCCGGTTTATTTGGCCATCCTGTCACCAGTTTTTCTAACTTGTCTGTTGGCAACCCATCCATTAAGTCACCCAGAATCCCCTTTTGCCATCCCTCTACCAAAAGTGAATTACACTTGTTCGGAATGTCTCTCCCTCCAGGGGGTTTAGCAAGGGGTGTTCTTCTGTCACCCACAGGGCGCTGAACCATTTTTACTTCAGCTTGCCTCAGGCCTCTGGAGTCTGTTTTAGTGGCTGAAAGGTTAACGGGGCCATACTTGTGACCATAATTAATCAGTTCTGGGGTCACTTCACCCCAAGTCTACATTTTCCTATCTGGGGGCCGGTAGTGCCGATCGGACACAAGGCCTTCTAAAGCAGGCACAACTCTCTCATCCCAGGACATCACCTGTATTTTCCCCTGTAATCGTATACCAATCGTCTTTAAAGAATCAGAGAGTACCCTTCTAAGGGGAGTCATTTGTTTGGGGTCTACAGGCATCATCACTGGGGACTCCTGTCTAGGCTCCAATTTTCAATCATACATCATCTGCAGACAAGCTGCCTTCTGCACACCTTCCACCAACTGTTCAACAGCCCCCATAATTGCAAGGGGATCCCCCCTCTCCAAGGGGTTTAAATCCCCCACCCAATAGGCTGCCCGCTGGGTTAAAGACCAGGGGTTGTGGTGATTCCCAGCAGTCAAAAATACTCTTGGTTCCCAATACCTCTCCACCTCCTTTTCACTTAATAAGATCTGTTCCCTGTCAGATAGTGACAGTCTCCACACATACTCCGTTTCTGACTCCTTAGGAGTTCGACCAAAATCCTTTTATAATTTTGCCAACTCAGTGGCAGTATAGGGGACCTCCCTGCTTGTAACTTGGAGGGACTGGTCTTGCTCATCATTGTAAACATATCTGGTCTTAACCAAGGGTCACAATGAAGGCAGTTCTAATTTCTCTACTCTCTCTTGCTGCCTGCAAGTTGTCAAAAGGTTAACCAATTTCTGATCTTGGGAGTGTCTCCTTGTGGGCAGTACCCTCAAGGAGTTGCTCCTTAAGGGCAGTCTGCAGATGTTTCACCCAGCCTCTTTCTACTTCAAGTTGTTCTTTTAATTCTGCCACTTGTCTCTGAAGGGACCAGATGAGATTTTGGAGAGATTCAACGATTTGGGACTCTGCAACACAGCAACGATCACCAGCCTCTACTGCAGGGGCCAAGCTGGTGCCAAGAATGGCACAAACAATCAATTTTCCCCTTCCTGATCTTACTCTTGCATCCTTTTGCAAAGCGCTCATTCGATCAACCACACTCTGCAAATTACACCAATTTCCCTGAGCCCGGTCTACCCCAGGCACAGAGGGTCATACATCATGTTTTTCTAAAAAATTAAACAAAACTTCTCTTCCCAAAGGAGCAGTTTTACTATCACTCATCTTATATAAAGCGGAGAAGTAGTTGTCTCAGGAAGGCAGCACATAATTTTTAAACAAAATACAAACCCACATACCCTCACATTCCTGAGAGGTCTCACGTATTTGGGAAACAATACGGCGCTCTTGTCTCAAGGGATCCTGTCCGTGACGCCAATTAAATGTCCCGATCCAATGTCGGGGAGGCTTTGATGTGATCCCAAGAACAAGATTAAGACGCAAACGAGGTCAAATGCCGTATACCCAAAACAGCTTTTATTACCAAAAGTGAAAAATGATATTGATAGGATAGAATAGAATAACAAGGCAGAAATCAAGCAAGCGTTCAGGATAGAATTGCAAGAATAGCGACCACTATGGATCTGCAGCGTCCCGGGGATCCAAGTCTTTTGGTGCTTTGGTGGTGGGCGATAGCGCCAGGGCTTGTCTCAACACTGGGACAGGAAGAGTGAGTGCCATGTGTCAGATCTCCCACAAAACAACACAAAAGACTTTCTTTCCCATTTAGTGATTTTGGTTATAAATGGGGAATTTGTAAGTGACAGCAATGAAAATAGTTTGTGTGGGAATCATCTGCTGAATCTAATGTTCTACTGACATGGAAAGAACGTTTCTCTCCTGGGAAAAGATGGGAGTTTGTTCCCATGACAGGCCTTCAGAGCCATGACAACATGCTAACTTCAACAGTAGAGTTCTAGTGCTACGGACACAACCTCTGGCAGCCACATCCATGCCAAAATTCATTTCAAGCATGTTGTCACCTGCTATCATTAGGTTTGTTTCAAGCCCATTGGGAGCTAACAGGGATCAAATAAGTTACAGGGAAGCGCAGTCTACAGCTACTAAATTTATTTCCATTTGTTTAACTAGGATGAAGGCTTTCAGTGACTAACCATGTGCAACGACCTCATTCCTTCAAATTTAACAGCAAGGGTGTTCCCTTTGAGGCCGCTGTTGACATAACTCCATGCCCCCCTCTGGTGTTACTTACCCGGTTGTGTCAACTCTCAGCTTTTTGAATGCTGTCTGCAGGCTTTCCTCTTCTCCATCCTTAGCTTCCGTTCTCATTATTGGAATGGCCAGAAGGTGACAGAGTTACCATGTACTGCTACAAGCAGAAAAAAGACATAAATGCAAGAACCTTGTTAAAAACATCAGTTGCCCAACAGCATCATAATACATGAAAATAAAACCAAAATAGCACAGAGTGCTATTCAGAAGAAGCTTTAAGGATAAAGCAAAGTGCCTCTTGCACAGCTGCAGAGGTGAATTAGCAATTTAAAGTAAAATTTTGTGTCAAAAGCATCTTGCACATCCATTACAGTCTAGACAGACTTTTCTATGTGTTTTACAGTGTTACCAGAATAGTTCTAGAGGAGGTAAAAGGCAAGAAGGAACAAACACCATCAGAAACAGTCGACTTTCTACAAATGCCATTTCCAACTTTGGGACTGGAATGTTGCACAGATACTTAAGAAACCTAAAACCAACAGATTTTTCTTAAGATAAAATTTTAAGCTAAGCAAAATTTTTTGATCTTATGTCTAGATCACAGCAAGAGTATATCTATCAGAACATGGTATTTCCATTGCGAATAGCCATTAACATTTTCCAGTATCAGCTCTTGGACAAGTACAAATGCAAGTAAGAGTACAAACAGCAAACAGTGAGCATTGCTTTAAATGAAAATAGGAACTGCTAAAAACTGGCTGATGTATTTCTTTTTTTGAAATCTACCCTGGCCAGCACTTAATCTAGCTACCAAGAAGTATCAAATCTTTCTAAATTCTATGCTCTTCATGCTTTACCGTTCTGCAAACATGTGCACATCCTACACCAGTCACACTTCCACTAAAAAACACTCAATAAAGGTTTGCTTCCTCAGCACAGGCTTTGCTTTTGCTGAGCAGGAACCACTGACAGTAGCAGGTCTCAGTTCAACAGCAGACCACCTCAAGCTCAGTATTTGTTGAAGTCTACCGGGCTGATCAGCCTGCTTCATTTAATGCTTTTGACTTGACTCCTTCTGGACAAACAGGGCCATTTGGTGCGGCAGCTGTTACTGCAAGAGCCTTTGGCCACACTGTATGGGTTGTGACGAGATCATCTTCTCAGTCTTTTTTTAAATTACAAGGTTGTCGTACTTGACAACATTCTACAATGAGACTGGTTTGGTAGACAAGGGCAGAGCAGTAGGTGTTTGCTACCTGGTCTTCAGTAAGGCTTTTGACAGTGTCCCACAAGACCACCACGAAGAAGGTGATGAAGCACAGGCTGGATGATCAGTGAGTAAAGAGGACCAAAAAGTGGCTGAACAGCTGAGCCCAGAGGGTGGTGATCAGTGGCACAAAGTAGTTGGAGGTCTGTAAGTAGTGGTGTACCCCAGAGGTCAATACTGTGTCCAGTCCTGTTTAACATCTTCATTAATCATCTGGATGATGTGGCAGAGAGTACCTTCAACAAGTTTGCTGATGACACCAAACTGGGATGAATGGCTGATATACCAGAGGGACCTCAACAGGTTAGAGAAAGAGGCCAACAGGAACCTCACAAACTTCGATGAAGGGAAGTGCAAAGCCCTGCCCCTGTACAGAAAAGGGCCTAGGAGTCCTGGTGGATGACAAGATGGACAATGAGCCAGCAATGTGCCCTTGTGGCAAAGGAACTAACAGTATCTTGGACTTGGAGGGAAGTTGATCCTTCCCTCTATTCAGCAGTGGTGAGGCCACAGCTGAAGTGCTGTGTCCAGCACTGGGCTCTCTGCTACAAAAGAGACACTGGCATGCTGGAGAAAATCCAGTAAACGGCCACTAAGATGATTATTTCCTCTCCTGTGAGGAAATGTTGAGAGAGCTGGGACTGTCCAGTCAAGAGAAGAAAAGGCTCAGGAGGGATCTCATCAATGTATATAAATACCTGAAGTGTGGGTACCAAAAGGACAGAGCCAGGTGCTTCTCAGCGGTGCCTGGTGTCAGAGACAGAGGCTGTGGGCACACACCAAAACACAGGAGGTGCTGTCTTAGCTTAAGGAAACCCTTCTTCACTGTGAGGATGACAGAGCAGGGGCACAGGCTGCTCAGGGAGGCTGTGGAGTTTCTCTCCTTGGAGAGGAGAGAGTTGCCCTGGACATGGTCCTGGGCAACTGGCTTGGGGTGGTCCTCCAGGGACCCCTGCCAACCTCAACTGTTCTGTCATTCTGTACCTTCCTGAAGCTCTAGGAATCCATTACAAACGTAACCATCCAAACCCAGCAAACAGTAAGAGCTCCTGTAACCAGAACACACTTATATGGAGCACTAACTCCACCTAATCATACAGCAATAATGACCACGTTAGTTCTACTTCTACCAACTATGCAGCAGCTTTTTGTAGCATAGAAAAGAAGTGGTCTTCATGAAGACAGAGCAGTAACACGAATCTCTGCAGCTCAGATACTTATACAGACACAGAGTGGTCATTTCTGCTCCCTCACAACCTCATTCCAGCCAGAGGTGGCAGCTCTCTCCGCTGTTGTCCTGCCACTGGCTCTGCTGTGATTTCTTCAGGACGCCCTGTGTAGCAGACAGCCATTATGACACACGCAGATGGATGAGGCATCGTAACAGCTTCAAGGCTCACGCTGTCCTGTGAGTCACCGCCAGTAAACATGCGAGGAGGACGCTAATGCAGAGACTGACAACACGATGCTCATCTGAGCAAGTTACTATTTTATACACTCTCTTAAGTAAATACTACTGCTCTGGTGAAACATATGGTCCTTATTTTGCTAAGATTTTCTCTTGACCCAAAAAGAAGATTCTTTACAATAAAAAGTTCAGTCTACAACCTTTTTTTTTGTTTTGTTTAAATACCAAATTCCTGTATTATATAACCTTAGCAAAAAGGGAGTTAAAAGTTTTTACATCAACGTACGTTATTCAAACATACTACCTGTTTTAGACCAAATATCACACTGCCCATTGCTGACACAGTAAACCCTCAAAACGATGCAGAATTTATTCAGATAAAAACCCACTTACTTTGTAATAACTAAGTGTAAACTTGAGCACTATAGACACATTAGCCAGCTAGCACTGATACAATGAAAAAATTAATTACTGCGAAAAGCAACCAAAGTTTGTTGTCGTGCCAAAACCCACACTGAGACATGTTTTTTATGTCCAAAGAAAACACACATCCATCCGTTCCTGTTCCAGCCGTTTCCCAGCACCACAGGATTAGGAACTTAGCTGGGTGCGCTGCGAGACATCACCACTGCCCAGAGCTCCGACAGCACAACGCGCCAGCGCAGCCGCTTGGTTTTAAAGATGTGAAGGGACTAAAAGGCCCGAGACGTTCCCGGCCCACGCCCCCAGAGCCCGACCGGCACCGGGAGGTACAGGAAGGCCGCGGGACAGCTCTCGGGCACTCGGACAAGCGGCAGCGGCCTTTCCCCGGCCGCCCACAGACGGCTGCCGCCCGGACCCGCCCTCGGGGCGCTCCACAGGCTCTCACGCTCCCGGTTCCTGCCCGCCCTCCGCCCCGGGGAGCCCCCAGGCTCAGCGGCACCTTCTTTTTACCCCGTACCCCTTCGGCGGGGCCCAACGGACGCCCCAACCCCGCAGCTCCGGGCGAGCCCTGACACCGGCGCCCGGCCCCGACCCTCGGCGGAGGCCCAGCCGGTGACGGGGGTGACTCAGCACAACCGCCGCGCCCCACTGGG
>VZZY01015926.1:424665-459897 GCA_013400335.1 Eurystomus gularis
GGCCCGGGGGAGCAGGCGTGGCGGTGCCGGGGCTTCGGAGCCCTCTGGTAGAGATGGGCCCTCGGTCGGGTCCCGCACCGTCGTTCGTGCCTCGTCGCGCTGGGCTGTCCGGCAGGGTCGGGCCGCCCCGGCCCGTCCGGCGGTGTCCTGCCTGCAGCTCACACCCGAGGCGCGGTGGTTGACACAATATCTGCCGACAGTGACAAAAAGGGACTTGGTTATTTTTGACTCGGGCTGTGCTCGGTGCGAGAAACGCTGAGCTGGGAGTTGACGGGGAAGAGTCCTGGGCAGGTCTGGTCAGAAGCAGGGAGACTGGCCACAGAAGAACCAGCATCTGCTACACGGTTTTGTAGAGACCGTGCGTGTTCAGAGCTCGGCATCAACTCCGCATTTCTGTGTTTCAGTTTGTTCTATATGGCACGGCTGGTTACACACTGAGAGCCCATCAATGGACTTGGAAGCTAAAGATGAAGAGGAGGAGAGTCTGCAAACAGCTTTCAAAAAGCTGAGAGTGGATGCAGCAGGGTAAGTGAGCGACAAAAAGGACTGAGTAATTTGCCAGTTTCTTATTACATATGTATATTTGTTTCATTTTGAATCTGAAAGCAAATGTCATTTGGTGAAAGGTTCCTCAGTCTCCAAGAGGACACAACTGCATCACTTTACATGAAACACAGTCATTATAACTGTCGAATAGGCGAAGCAGTCCTTTATTACTGACTAATTTTGACACAGTATCCAACTGAAATTACACAGCAACTGTACAAAAACATGATGTGACTTGCCCAGTGAACCCACTCTTAACTGTTGTGGTAGCTGAAGTCACCGTGTGTGATACGGAACTTGTTTGTCCCTTCATGTAAACCCTGGTGTCTTCAGCCACGTTACCAGCCTTTACTATAATGCATGAAGAGCTGCTCGGAAAACGTCTGAAGGACAGCACCAACACTTCTCAGTGTGCCGGAGAGGCCAGTCTCACTGGGAATTGTCAGGCTAAATATGAGCATTGATTGGTTTAGATTTCAGGGGATTTTGGAGAGTAAAGTGTTTGCAGACGTTCTGCTGTTGAAAACTTACTCCATAATACACTGGATATACTGATTATAACATCTTATCATATTATATTCTGATAATCATATTTTGATAATATATAATGATATGATAATACAATAATAATATAATATACTGATAATAGTATAGGCAACTTCCTTAAAGGTAGGAGTTAATAAAATTACACAGTGTAACACTGTGAGGTAGTTCACTTGAAGTCTTCTGGGAATTCACAAACAGAAGACGAGGCTCTGTGTTGGTAATTACTGTTACCTTTATCTCCGCACCCTTCTGTAGCCATAGTGAATTCATCTCCGTAGTTATCAATACTGCGAACTCATGGCTTCCTCTGCATCTTAAAATATATTTTGCTTCGCTACTCATTTCCTCTGCTGGAGGTCTTCTGTCAAACGTGGCAAAAACAGGTGTTCTCTATCAAGGAACCATGCTTACAAAACATACGGCTTTTGATGTGTTACCAGTGACAGACTGTGTGGGATTCTGGTTGATTCCTGGTGATAACATTTTAGGCATAAAAAGATCTTGTTTTGCAGGCATGTGTTAAGAACAGCTCAAGTCTTGTGACTAATCCCTTAAGATCAGCTTTGTGCAGAGTACTTGGGCTCTTCTGCTAGAATTTCAGCCTCATTTCTAACAATTTCCTGTCCCGTGTTCCAAATCACACATGCAGCCCTCATGAACACAGATTCACGTGCTGAGGCAGTTGTGTTTGCTGTCTGGACCTCCAGGGCCGGATGTTTTTTTCATGCCGTGTTTGTTTGGGAAATTTAGTGAGAAATAAATGAGTAATCTGTCCTTGCCTGTTGTTGTACCACATCCACTTCCCCACTGACTCCTCCTCAGCCTGCTGCTGTGAGTTCCTCACTTCACTTTTTAGATGAGGAGTCTATCTTTAACAGCTATTGTCCAACAAGAACATTTGGAACCTCGGTTTACATTCCTTTAATGTGTCATTTTGGTACAAATAGGGCATGACATCAGTCTCTGGGCATTTTGGCCTCCTTTCATTTCATCTCGCCTATCTTTAGACACTTGACTGAGGTCAGTATAGAAAGAGTGGTGAGATGAATATCTGTAATACCCTGTTCCTAACCACTGGCTATAGAGGGAGTCAAGGCTGCGAATGTAAATGTCTTTGCTAAGTATCTAAAGCAAACAGGCTGAACGTACACCTCTGAAGCAGTATGTTCAGACCCTACCTTAACATGGTGTTTCCCTTTTTACTCAGATGTATTGCGGCTCTGTCTGTGGGCGATAGGATGATCCTCAGAACAGCGACAAGAACAGCCATGGATGGAGCCAAGCAGCAGATTGTCTGCTCAAAGGAAGCGTGGCATGGGTAAAACACTCCCTTCACTGCCCCGGGCACCTGCTTCTGGTTTGGGACACTTCACGCTTGCTTACCCTTTCTGGTGGAAGTTGTTGTTAGTTAGTTACTTCGACATATCTTTTCTGTCCTTTCTATTACAAAACTTTACCATAACTGATACAATGTTTTTTAAGGGATTTCATCAAAGACTTTAAAAACAAGATTGTCTCTTCTCATAGAGAGGGGTACCTAGAACTTTGTTTTCCACGGATTTCCTCAGAAGTCCCTTTCTTCAAGTCTTACACCTCTGCAACCCCCTCCCACCTCTTTCCTGGGTTATTTTTGTATTGAGGTACCTGGGTATTCAGTGTGATTCTGCCAGCAGCTCCAGCCAATATCCAGGTTCTGTACTGCAGCTCAGTTTGGGATGACAGAGTATCATTTGCTTAACAGAAGATTTGGGAGGAAGGACCTTTAAAATAGGACTTTGTATGTGTCTTTCCTTTGGGGAAGCCATCTTCAAACTCCTCTACTGTTCTGTCAGACATTAAGTGACCATTCACCTGACTTTTCTAAGAAAAAAAAAAAAAAAGATGCATTTTTAGCCACATTTTAGAGCTTATTGAGCTATGGTGTGGATTCTGCAGTTACCTACCTGCTCACCTGTTCTAACCCTGCAGGTGTGTGAGGAAGCCTTCCAGAGGATCGGCACGAGTCCCACGTCGCAGACGCTCTAAGTCGCCCGTCCTACACCCTCCCAAGTTTACATATTGCAATATGAAAGCCAACAACCAGCTGAAACACAAACCCCAGGCAGACACCTCAAAGGGAAGCATCAGTTCAGACATTTTTGTTACAGCGGAACACGGTACAAAGGACAGGCACAATGAAGCCAGCGATGACAGAACTGAACCTTTGGAAGCTTTCACCGCCAAAGAGCCTTTGGAGAAGTCAAGAGAGAATTGCCCAATGCTCTCCTCATCCTTTGAAACCAGCTTGCACTCTAGCCAAACCTCGGATTTCCAGTCCTTATCCATGCTTAGCGACGGCAAGCAGTGCCCTTGTACGGACGAGCAGTGCCGGTGCCGGCAGTGGCGAGCCATGGAGGTGTACTCTTTCTCTGGCCTGCGGAGCGTCCTGTCAGAGTGCGAGAAGGCAGTCTTAGGAGTCCACGCTCAGTCTCTTCAAAACAGATCCCCTTGTGCGACGGCCTCGTCAGGTTCTCCTAGATCTTGTTCTGAGCAAGCTCGAGCCTTTGTGGATGACGTGACTATTGAAGATCTCTCGGGATACATGGAGTACTACTTGTATATTCCCAAGAAAATGTCTCACATGGCAGAAATGATGTACACCTGACTGAAAGCAATAGAGAATGCTGAAGCGAAGTTTGTGATAATGGTTGGGTTAAATGCCTTGTCAGTGCCATGTTTTCACTGTTGTGTGTTTGATCAGATGTTTCTTTGCCTCATACAGTTTAGTTATCTAATAAAATGAAAAATGGAATCTAGTTTCTGAGCTTAGTTCTAAAAAGAATGCACTAAAGTCTCTGAATACCTTAACAAAAGCACTGTAGATCAAATTAACTCCCTTTGATTTTCGGATTGTGCTGTGGATGTTCAAGGCCTGTATGCTGTTTTCACTGTGTTTTGGGGAAAAAAGAAAAAAAGGCCTTTTAGGTTTTGTTCTGAAATTTTGCAGTGTTTGGAAGGTTCGTTCTTAATGCATACTTAGGGAAGTGTTTTATAGCTACAGCTCTGTCCTTCTCGTCCTCCTCTGGAGAGAAGAATGAGAAGGTGTTCAGTATTTTGGATGGGGTGGATCTCCTTTCCTTGAACACTATCAGGCTCCTTTTTAGTTGGATCAAATTGTGAATGTTTCCTCCTCATGATTTGTTGGGAGGTCCAGGACGTGCAGGTGGTTGCTTGGACCCTTTCATAGTCTAACTAGCTCACTCTTAAGCAGTTCTATTTTTCTGCAGATAAGTAAAGCTCTTAGAAGCAAAAATATATTTTGTTATTTGTGCTTTACAGATGGAATAATTTAGGGGGGAGCGAAGCAGGCTAACAGGTTTTTTTGGGCCATGCTATCTCAGAAGTGGAGGTGGTGGAGCCATCTATACAGATTGTTTCTGAGTACGTTTGATAAAGCATGGAAATGGGATAAACAAGAAGTATGTCATACAGGCTTTGTGATGTAGAGCTATAATATTCCTTCTGGTTGAAAATATTGAAATAAAAAATTTGTTGCTGAGACTTGCATTAATAAACGTTTGTCAAAACCCAGCAAATTAAAGACTGAATAATTTGACTTACACTCATCTCCCCTCATGACCTTTTTAGAAAAAACCAAAAGTCTGCATTCGGTGTCAGCTGTACACACATGCTGAGCAACCATGTTTGAGTGAAATACTGTTGATTTTCACTTGCACACTTAAAAATCAGTGGTCAGCAAGCCAAGGAGTCACAAGCAGTTGTATACAAATAGTTGATAGCAGATGTGGGCAGTTGGGCTTGTGTGCTAGAGAAGTCTCAGACATTCTAGAGGATAATCGCTGTCTGTACATTTTATTCTAATCGGCCCTAAAATTTACAAATCCAGCAAGTTCAGATTTAAAGTTCAAATAAATCTAAGTTAACATAAGAATACAACTAAAACTTACTTTGTTCAAGTGTCATGCAGTTATTTAGCATGTGATACTGGCTCAAACTCTCAAGTTAAATTTGATTTCTAAGTTTTCTCAGGTTGGTACTTACCTGTCCCCTTCCCTTCACCTTCCCCTTCCAGCACTGCCCTGCATACCCACACACACAGCTTTGGTTTCCTTCATTTTTCCCTTCTTTCTCCCTGCAGTAAATTTGGTATAATACGTACTTTGCTTTTAAATGTAAATATTTAGTACTACTTTGCTGCTGCTGTTTCTCAAAAGCTGTTTCTGCTTCAGCAGAGGCATCTGCTCACGTTTCTGTTCACGTTTTGGTTTTGTGTCCCTCAAAAGCATTTGAAGGTACAGTTGCTAGATGCAGTATTTCTCCATTTTAGACTAACAATTACCCTGCCTTTCGCTGAGCTGTGGCCCGGAGCCTTGTCAGTACAAAGCTGGGGCACAGATCTTGAATGTGCACAAGTACTGTTATTGTAAACCAATGTTGTCCCCGCTGCCCTCTGCAGCTGGAGCCCTACGAAGGGGCACAGCCAGGCTCTTTTTCCCCAGGGCACCTTGGTGCAGTTTCTGCTGTGGAGCACAGTCCTGCTGCCTTTTAAGAAAGTGTGCACAAACCCCTGGAAGTGTCTACACCTTCAAGCTGGTGTGACTTAGAACTAGGAGTGATCGATGTTTGGAGGGCACAAGGCAACTTTCAGCTGTGGAGCAGGACATTGTGCAGCAGACCTGCTGTGTCCTTAGAGAACAGGGGAATTGGGGAAATCATGGGGGTTAAACCAGTCCAAGATACACTCTGAGGTTTAGAGCTGAGAAGTGAATCCAGATTGCCAGAAGGCTGGATGGGAGGGAAGAGGTGGCCTACGGAAATTTGTGTTCCCAGCTTGCTGCTGTACAAGCCCCTGCAAGCCTGGGGGATTTTTTTAATGTCCACAGATGTTCTAGGATGTGTCCCCACTCAATCTACAGAAAAATATGTCTCAAATATTCTGCAAAAGCACTGGTACAGTTGCAACACTCCAAAGACTCCTCAGCTCAGATCCCACCTCTCCATTTCCCATCTCAGCAGATCGAGGCTGTGGGTTTTTTTTCATTGGCTTCACCCCAGCCCCAGCACTTCACAAGTTACTTGCCTGTCTAGTTTCAGGACTAGTTCAAGTGAAGCGGGATGCAGAAGGGCACCCTGGATCAATGACATTTAATTCTCACCTTACAGAAGCCACACCAAATCCTGGCTTAAGCTTTACATTGGCAGACACTGAATCAGGCCACTGGGGGAAAAAAAAGTAAATCAATGGAGCTGATTCTACAGCCTGATTTTTACCCTGTCCTTCTAAAACAGAGAAGGTGCTTTTGTGCCTGCAAAGTCCCATGACCGACGCTGGCCACCTGCTCTCTCCCCTCTGTAATGCTTGCATCAGCTCTGAGACCAGACACCCCGGATTGTGCATTTCTGAACCGCCAGCACCCACAATCCTGCCTCGATGACACCTTCTGCCAGGGCTCTGCCGATGCCACCGGGTCCAGCCACACAGCATCCCACAGGGCAGCCCAGTATCGACCCCTTTTAAGTGCAGGGAGGCTGAGGACAAGCACTGGGGAGGATCTCAAGGTCACACAAGGTCAGGGCACCCCTAAAGGAGGCTGGCACCAATCCTGCCTCTGAAGCCTTGCTCACTTTAGCAAGCCAAAACCCAGCTAAACAAATAAACGCCTCCAGAGGTGCCCCGTACCTGCAAGACCCAGAGTGACAAAAAGACTTGCCGTTTTTTATTCCCAATGGCACAGCATTAATTCATCACAAAATATGCCACTAGATGGGGCTTTCTGGACAGCAATCCACAGGAGACAACAGCTTCTGCTTGGTCAAGCTGCTCCCTTCCTTTCCTAAACCCAAAGGTATCCCCTTCTAGTGCCCAAAAGATGCTTCCTGGGCAGTGAGGGCTCTCCTGCACAGAGCTGGCAATGGGGAGGCTGCCGAGCAGGGTGTAGGATGGTACTGAGCAATGGGGCCAGCTCTTTAAAGCTCACTTTTCTCTGAGTTTGAAGCAGTGCAGGCCGCTGCCCAGATTTTGCACTCCCAAAGCAGAGGCCAAGCAAGAGCCTTTCCCTGTGGGTGGCCCCACGGCCAGTGCGGGGGCTCTGGCAGCACTTGGGAAGTCCTGGGTTGGGGAAGGAGGATGGTTTTGGGGGCTGCTGCCTACAGGGGAGAATGCAGGGAGGAGGCAGGGCAGGGGATAGAGCTTCCCAGCCTCACCCCTCCACCACCAGCCTCCTGCACACCCTCAGGAACAGGATGTCAAAACACCAAAGGATTTATTTTTACCTCCTAGTCCCCAGAAAATGGCTTCTTTCAGTATATTCATGCAGCTGGGTACCAGTTTGGCTCTGCTTTTACCCAGTGCTCTTGGGTCAACTGTGCCTCAGTTTCCCCACTTTAGCCAGCTCTCACAAACCCTCCTCTGTTTCCAGCCTCACTAGCTCCAGTGTGGGTGGAGATGGGAGCAACCAATGGAGGAGCTGCATTTGCACCCAGAGCCCTCTCACAGCCCAAGACGTGAGCTGACTCCCTGTGCCTGCAGAGACCTCATCTCCATCCTCTCCAGAACCTGCCCCTATGACCCCCATAGCCAGGCTGGTTTTACTCCCCCAGCACTGGCAGCTAGCCCCATGTGTGGGAATTAATCTCCAGGCTGCCAAATTGCTGGAGATGGAGTGTGAAGAATCCAAGTGTCATAACACATGCCCAGATGTCCAGGTCACCACAACTAGAAAGGCATCAGCTGCCTACACGCATTTGCCTGCAAACCTTTGGGTGATGCTCGTAGTGCCCAGAGAGCAGCAGTTCCTTCTGGAGCTCTCTGAGTGGTGGAAACCGAGCCAGTTTGCTATTGTGATACATCCTGCTAATTCTGGAAATGCCCCCCAACTGTGCCTGCTTTGGTGCAGGAGGGTTCGGCTGATTTGGCCCGGCACCTGGGGGCTCTGCAAACAGCGAGGGCTCCTGGGTTCTACCCCGGTAGAGGCTGCCTAACACCCATTAGGCAATAATTAATTTGTGCTCTCCAAAAGTAATAGAATACCTTTAAAAAGCCATTTCTACTTCTTTTCATGAGGATTACAAGGCAGGCAAGACACCCACTAGACCTTCTAAAGCCAGTATCCATCAACGCAGCTATTTATGACATATCTGCCATGTCTAATCCAGTCCAAAACCCCCATAATCTCTGCTGTAAAATATTCCCGAGGAGCCGCAGGGTTAGAGGTGCCCCGGATTGCCGAGCTGGCAGGCAGGCAGGCAGCAGGAGCCTCCGCTGCTGACTCGCCTATTGAAGCGATGCCCGCACGTTTCCGTGGGAGCCCCGCCACGAGTGGGGACGGGCTGCGATTTCACGCACACCACTGCCACCATCCTCTCCCGTGACCCCGGCACCCACCGCCTCACGCTGCCCACCCCAGCCGGGGAGATGGAGCTGCCCCGGGAGTGATGCTGCTGGCAGGAGCCCATGTGATGCTGGGCTAGCGCTGCTCGCTCCCTCGTCCCTCTCCCGCTTGCTCGCAGGCTGTCATGGCGACTCCCAATAATGTTACTCCCACCAACTGCAGCTGGTGGCCCATTTCTGCACTGGAGAACGATGCAGGGAAATCCACGGAAGGGGAGGAAAACCAGGACCCGACAGACCCCGCTCTCAAATCCCAGGACAGACTGGTTTTGTACCACTGGACCCAGTCCTTCAGCTCGCAAAAGGTAAAATAATAATCGCTCGTCCGGCTTCCCTGGGAACAATCCCCTCTGGTCCCCAGGGCATCCCCTGGCCTGGGGAGGATGGATGCACTTGTGGGGACAGCAAGGGACTCATCCCCAGTGCTGGTGAGGGCAACAGCGTGTGGCCGGGTGGCTCTTTTGTACCTATAGTTCTGTGTTTTAGCAGCTTCTGCCTGGGGAGGGGATGGGCATGGGGGAGGTTCAGCTAAATCCTGCTTTTGCTTTGGGATTGTGGCTTGTACCGGGAACCGCCTCAGCTTTGTGCTCGCTCACAGCCCGACCCCGGCATGGCTGGAGCGCAGACAAAGGCTGAGCCAGGCCTGGGGACCACCCTGTGCTGGGAGAGGGGGAGGCAGCCCCTGAGCTGGGCTCCTTCAAGGGAGTGGACCCCGGCACGCAGCGACCATTTACCCCCGACATTGCAGCAGCACAGTGTCCTGGAAATCCAATTCCTGGGGTGCCCGGCAAGAGATCACATTGTCCAGGCAATAGTAAATGCCGATTTTGCAGCACAGCAGCTGTGTAGCACACCCGACTTTCCCTTCCCAGCCCCGAGCCCCCCGTCATTCCCACACCATTACTATGATATGTGGAATGGGCTATTCAGAGGGGTGCAAAGGCCCCTTGAGCCCTGCAGCCCAGTGGGGAGGCCAGGGACAGAGATGCCCATTCCTACTTGCAGGCACCAAGAAAGGGGAGGATGCCCAATGCAGCAGGGTGGCTGCACATGGTCGGCTTTGCCGCTGCCGGCAGTGGGTGACTAATGGGCTTCTGATCCGCACCAGCAAGGGATGCTCGTGCCCAGCTTCCCCGCCTCACGCTGGGCTTGCTGTTTTTTTTAAATCTTGCTCGTTCGGTCACCAGCAGCAGTTAAGACATTTCTTGTATGGGGTTTCCTACAAGCAGCCTCACCTCTGCAGGGCTGGGCATGCTGGGGACAGGGCACCCCGAGAGCTGCAGCACCCGCTGGCACCGCTTTGAGCTTTGGTTTTGGGGCCACTTGCAAGGAAAGAGCATTTGCTGGAAGGCGAGTGAGCACAAGCTGGTGTGATGGACATCACGGGGCGGGGAGCGGTGGGGGCTGCACAGGACCCCCTTGCAGAGGGGTTTTGCTGGGAGCTGGCCGCAGGCGAAGCTTTTCCTGCTCAGCCCCAGGAGCCACTTGGAACAATGCTCCATGGGCACTGGGCTGTTTGTGGGAAGTATCCTGAGCCCTGCCCAGGATCTGGCCCTCTCTACAAAGGGATTTTTGGAGCTAGCATTGGTTTTTTACACAAGATGCCTCGCTGTAGCCATGCCGGAGCTATGAGGACCAGCTGGGGGGGTCTGAGTGTGTTTCAGCACCTCCAGCTGGGACCTCTCCTTGGAGGCTTGCTGGCAGGCACCGGGGTCACCTCGGGAGCTGAGACCTCCTGCCTGCACTGCCTGATGCCCAGCAGCTGCCTCCTGCCAGGCCTGTGGCCTTGGCCCTTGATAGCAGGACAGGGAAGCACAGGAAGTTTGGGGACAGATGCCCTGGGGGGTCCTGCCCAGGGTTTATCCATCACTTGGGAGAAAAAGACCAAGAGCAAGTTGCAGTTGAGGCACCCAGGCTATTCCTTCTGACTTTAAAAGAAAAAAAATTGATTTGTCAACCCTGTAAATAATTAATGACTAATTCCCCAGGAACTCTTGATGTACTCATAGAAATGCTTGTATTTGTTAAGTTGTATTTTTAGCTGCTGCTAGTTGGAGGAAAAGAAGTGCTTTTCCCTCATTCAGTGGTTCTGTAAGACGTGTCTCTTTCACATCCCCCAAGAGTTTTTTTTGGCCTGCTTGACATACTTAGTTCAAATTGGCCAGGTTTTTATAACCCAGAAGCCTAAAAGCCACCCCTGAGTGCATATTCAACATTATCTCAAGCACAGAGCAAAGCAGCAGATGCAACAATGAGGGCTGGCCATAGGTGATGGGGATGGTGCCCGCATCCAGCCCCTCTCCTGCCCCTCCACACACTGGGTTTGGGTTTCCCACCGGTGAGAGGGGTGGGTGCCACCTCAGTGGTGCCACTCACCTGCCTGGCACCGAGGGAGGGCAGTGGCAGAGGAAGGCAGTAGGTTTGGCATGAGAAGTGCAAAGGTGGTGAGCAACATACCCAGGCTGCCAGAAGCATGGAGCAGGAGTGCTGCTCAAATCCTCCATGAAACAGAACCTTTTCTCTGCTCAAAACATGCCCAGCAAAGCCAGCTCCCACCCCTGAGCATGGGACATACCTGAGTCAGTGTTCAGGACTCCTTCCACCAGGCAGCAGCTCTCACTGGATGCCACGTGGAACGTTGCTGTTGCTTTTGTTTCTGCTTCCTCTTCCTCCTCCTCTTCCTCCTCAGGTGTGTGCTGGGCTATGCTGAGACCCACAGAAGCATCACTGATTCCTCCCAGCTGGGGAGCTGTTGCCTCTCTCCACCTGCTGCTGAGGGATGGGCTCGAAGCCTGCCACCACCTCTGGCCCCTCTGCCAGCAGGAGGATGGTGGTCCACGATCTTGCAAAGTTAGGATAGGTTTGAGTCTCCTCTGTTTGCTGGGAAGGAAAATTCTCACTTGTCTGCCTGGATTTTGCAGTTGCCCCATGCCAAGAGCTGCTTGGCTTCTTGCAGGACAAGTGTGTGTCATGTGCTTAAGCAGCAGGGGAGGGCCAGGGAGGTGTGATGGGGTGCCAGTGGGGCTCTTGGGGCCAGCTCAGTGCATGGGGCTGAGCTCTTTCTCTCTGTCCTCTTGCCCCAGGTGCGGCTGGTCATTGCGGAGAAGGGGCTGCCCTGCGAGGAACGGGACGTCAGCTTGCCACTGATGGAGCACAAGGAGCCCTGGTTCATGCGGCTCAACCTTGGGGAGGAGGTGCCTGTCATCATCCACAGGGACAACATCATCAGTGATTACAACCAGATCATCGACTACATGGAGAAGAACTTCACGGGTGGTAAGGGAGGGGTGGGCTGCATCTCGGGAGAAACTCTGGTTTAATGCAGATGCTGTTTGCCAAATGCACCCACTTTGTCCTTTAAAGTTCCGGATTTATCCCAGAAGAGCAGCAAGCCACCAGCCCTCCCCAAACTTTTACCTTTTCCCATGAAAATTAAGGATTTCCAGCACAAAGCCCCACATGTCCCTTGGAAGTACTGCTGCCGGGCTCTGGGAGGGCTTGTACCTTGGTACCCCCCTTTTTCTGCCTTAGAGGCCACACTCCCAAACTGGACCATTTCCCCCGATCCCCATGGTGCATGGTGGCATCTCACCAGAGCCACAGTTGGGACATGACCCATGGGAATACTTCTGGGTTTGGCCACCTTTGTTCTTTGACCTCAGATAATGGCATAAAAACTGCCATAAGTGGATTCACTGAGAAAAGGTGGGTTTGAGCCGTGTGCTGCTGCCCCTCTCCCCTTCCCTGGTGAGCCTTGTGCCACCCTGCTGTCCCTGGTGCCACTGTGCCTCAGAGAAAACTGCCTCTTTAAAGTCAAACAAATTCAGCAGTGCTGGAGACCATGGGAGGATGATGTGACACAAACCCCGAGGAAGGGAGAGCCAGGAGACAGAATCTTGTATTCCCCTCGGAGCAGGGCTGCAGTCAGCCACCGGCCAAGCCCGGCACACCAGTATGCTGAGATGGTGCTCGAAGGCGGCTGTTTGCAGGGCCGCTGCGGCAAGCAGCCTCTACCTGGCATCTTGCGTCCCTTTGCCCTCATTTCCCCAAACCAGCGAGCTGTCAGGCTGGGATGCTCCACTGAGGAGGCTTCAAAGCTGGGCAGGGGACTTGGGCTGTGCCATCACGATGCTCGCCCCAGCATCCATCCCTCTTGCAACAGAGACATCAAAAACATCTCAAAATAGCTCCTGAAGCAAAGGCGTCTTGCCAGCTCAGCTGCTGTCCTCTCCCGGCCCCGCCGTGGTGATGCTGCTCGGTGGAGGCACGATGCTCGCTCACTGACGGGGCAGCGGGGATGGGATCGACCAGGGGCAGCCCACACCGGCAGCTGCTCCCCGGGAATGACAGTAACTTTCCTGCCAAGGGGCAGCGGGGAAAGCATCACTCTGTGGTCCACGCAGGAGCTTCACCCGGTCTCTGCGAAGGGCAGGTGGTCCGGCATATGTGACAGCAGGCTGTCCCCAGCAGGAGGGGGACACAGCGCTGCCCGTGCGCTGGGAAACTCCTGTTGTTGAGATTTTCCAGCCAGGTGCAATTTTTTACCTTTTTGCTGAGAAATGGAGAAGGGAAGCTCTAGGGGAGAGGGCTCAGAGCATCACTCCCTGCCGCGTGCTCTACTCTGAGTCATTGCCCACCAGCACTAGTCGGCAAAAGCATGATCAAGATGCTGCGGTGCTGGCACGAGGGGGAATCACCCACCTTGCAGAAACGTGCAGAGCTTGAAAAGGCCTTTATAAGAAGGTGTATTCACTGAATTATGATTTCCCCTGGCCTGGGAGCATGGTCTTTTTCAGCTGCTTACACGCCTTGAAGGTCAACTATCAGTAAAGGATGGTGTGATGATAAATGTTTTTCTTTCCCCACAAAAGCAGCGAATAGTGCCAATAAGCCAACTTTGATGGTGCTTCTCACTAGGGCACTGCTCAGCAGTGCCAAGAAACCACTGATGAGTTGGCCGGTGGCAGCACATCTCAGAGCGAGACAGGTGAGGGGCTCCTCCAAGGGCTGCACCCACAGCCATGTCCTGCAGAGCCTCCCCTCATCCCACCTTTGCATCGCCCATTGCTTGCTGACTATATGCAACAGTGGCCCATATGTGCAGGTCTGGTGTGTAAAGGCTAGGTGAGCACCATCCCACCAAAAAGCCTCCCTGGGATGTGCTGAAGGACGTGGGCCTGTGGCCAGCACGCTGCTATTTCATTGTGGTCACTCCGTCTTGCTGCCGGCTGGGGCAGTCACTGTGGATGTGCTGCTGGTTTCCAGCCTCAGCCCCAGCGTGTTGGGTGCTGGCCAGGAGCCCTGAGGAAGGAGCATGCAGGCTATAAGTCGGTTATTGTTATTTCATTCAGCCAGTTGCTTTTCTTGGATGGAAAATCTCTGCTTGGAGAGCTGGAGTCCAGGCAGTATAGACAGCAAGCAGCCAGTGGGTAGGGAGGAGCTACCAAAACCTCTCCTTGCGCAGGGGATGGTAATGCTGATGCCCATCGGTCACTACAAGTTTATGGATCCTATCAGCAAAGACAGCCCTGAATCAGAGCTGTAAGGAGGTTTGCGATACAGGAGCTGCCAAAATTTCCCTGGCTCCTGTTCAGCCACGCGATGCTGCCTGGCCCCGGGCAGGGTAAGCTGCGCAGATCTCTGCAGAGCAAGCATCGCCTGCCTGTGTCCACAGCCTTGCTCTTGCCGCTGGCAGTGGGGCCAGGTACAATTGTCATTTCAGGCCCTTAATTAAGGAGCTGCCTCGGTCACATCTGCCAGAGTCCTGCCGATGTGCCTTAACTCAGCCCAAGACACCCGTGTGCAGTGAGCCCTGCATGGCAGATGGCATGTGGGCAACTGGTGTACTGAGTCCTGGTGGTAAATTTACTCACTACCCATTAACTACTATCTGAAAACACCATAAACCTTTTTGGGCCCATAAAAAAATGGACCTGATATTCTTGAGGTAGAGAAGAACAACATTTCACTCCTTGCGTTGTCATCTGCCATGTATTTTGAGTTGAAAGTGAAATAAAAAGAGTGGGATACAAACTGCCATCCACAAAAGATGAATAAAACCCAACAAGGTGAGGGTGGTGGGGAGCCGGCTGGGGCAAGGGATGGACCTGCAGCTGAGGCACCCACTGAGTGCAGAGCGAAAATGTGCTGGGCACCTTCTTCGGCCATCTACTCCCTGATTATCCATTTTGAATGGGATTTTTGAGGAAGCCCAAAAGAAACAGGTGTCTCATTGCCAGTGGGATAACGAGCGCATAACTTGGGAGATCCCAAACTCAAATCCCAGTGATTTAGCTCTTTTCTGCAAAATGGGAATATTTCATTCCCCTTCTAAGAGATCTGAACCAAATTTGGGGGCTGCAGGGACCAAGGGCCTGCTACCCTGAGCTCCTGGGGCCACGGGGGCTGCGAGGTTGGGTAACGACACACGTACACATCCCTCTGTATGGGTCCTGCGGGTTTGCCCATCCCTGGGCAGGGGCTGGATTAGCTCATCCAGCCTGGGCAGGACAGGCAGCTGGGAGAGGGCAGAGCCAAGCGTGGAGTACGGGTTTGAGTCCCTGCTCGGAGGTAGCTCAAGTCAGGACTGCACACTGGTGTCCCGTGCGGGCTAATAAGCCACTGAGTGTCTAACAGCTTTCCCTTTGTCCGCACAGAAAACGTCCCCCAGCTGATCCCCGAGCCGGGCAGCCTGCTGCACTCGCGGGTGCTGCAGTACCGGGAGCTGCTGGACTCACTCCCCATGGACGCCTACACACACGGCTGCATCCTGCACCCCGAGCTCACCACCGACTCCATGATCCCAAAGTACGCGACCGCTGAGATACGCAGTAAGTCGCCTCTCCAGCGGGGCTGCCCAGGGCTGGTGCCAGTGGGACGGCTCCCCCAGCCCTTCCTCTAGGCTCAGTTTGGCTCCACGGCCCAGTCAGCCACCTTCTTCTCCCTCACCTCCTCGCCACCAATGCAGGCAGGGACAGAGCCAGGAAACAGCAAAGCACAGCTGATTTGGCAGCTGCAGGCACCCTGTAGAGGTTTCCCAGCCCCAGGGGTGTCCAGGCTCCCATGGCCCATGCACGGTTCTCACGCAGTACATGAATTTTCTCCCTCTCCCACACATGCCCGCTCCCTCCGATAGCTCTAAGGGCGAAGGTGGCAGAGTACAGCCAGGCTGAGTTGCAGATAGTGGATGAATTGGCAATAAGACTGTGCACCTGACCTTCAAGTGCTCATGAAACATTGACGATGCTTAATATAACTCAACAGCAAGGATCACTCCTGGAGAGAGTCTCTTGCCAGGAAAGTGACTTTGTTAGGAGGACACTGGCATGCCCCATGTCCCTCCCCTCCTTTAGGCTCTGGACCCAAGCAGCACCTGTAGCAAACACCATTCCCCACAGCCCAGTGTCCCTTCAGCTGCCTGGGTCATGGCTGGTCCTTCTGAGATGGAATGTACTCATGTGCAAGGCGAAATAGGCTGTTTCTGAGGCATATCTCACGGTCTGCTGTGCCTCTGCTGGCACCCTGCCCAGGCAGCTGTCCCCATGTCACCAAGCATCACCTCCACCCCCAGACCTGGGGCAGATGCAGTGTGCAGAGTCCATCCCATCCCCAGAGGACCCTGCCGATATGGCTTCAGTCCCCATCTGCCTCACATCTCCTCCCCAGCACTCTGCCGAGGTCCCTAAAAACATACCCCTTGTCCAAACCTCCCCACTGGTGAAATTTTTTCCATACATTGCTGTGCCAGGGCTGTGGACAGGTCTGTGGGGTGCCCAGTGCCGGTGGTGCCTTTCCTTCCCTGCACATCCCCTATGCCCAGGCAATGGCTGGGCTGCCCCGTTGCAGTGGGTGCTGAGGCAAATCCATGTAGTTGTGTCCCAAGGAGAGAGTGAACTGACAACCAGGCTCTCCCAAGGGGTGCAAGGAAACGAAACCAGAGTGATATCCAGGCTTCCCTCCAAGTTACAGCCCCAGGAGAGCCAGCTGGAAGCTTTAGGGAGCACGAGCTTCAAGGCTCATGGTGGGAAACAGGGAGTTTCACCATTTTGTGGCAGCATACAGCCCGCTGCTGGCTGCCGCCCCAGCCAGCCCTGGCACCTCCCGCGCCCATGCATCAGCAGAGCCAAGCCCTTGTTGGAGGGAACAAGGAGGGAGAGACAGATGGTCGCTGTCAGGAAGAGAATAGCCCATTTTTGGGTAATTTATGTTGTCCGTAAGGTGTTACTCTGCATCTCATATTCTCTTCTTCCATTTACTCTGCTCCTTTCCCTCCGTTAGCTCCCTTGCACAAAGCTCCTCACATCCTCCCCGTGCCAAGCCAGGGAGAAGGGTGGACATCTCTTTCCCGTGCTCACAATGGGCTCCACGCTACCAAATTACACCCCCAGACACAGAGCTGGGGCAGGACAGCTTCATTCAGGAGGAACACCCCATCCCATGCTGCTCCCTGCTCTGCACATGCACCCACACATGGACAACTGGCTCAGACATCCCAAAGGATTGACCTGCTGGGGATTGAGCTGTGGGAACTACGTTATGGAGAAGCTCAGGAATGTTCTTAAAACAGTAGGAGACAGACAGAGACAGAGATCTGCTGGCAGCTCTAATACCAAGCCAGCAGAGGAAATGAAGAGCTGACACTCCCCCTGTAACCCGCAGAGCTGGGACTCGCCAAGGCCAGGGAGGTGAATGTGCTGTACTCCACAGCCAGTGTTGCCCCGGGAGGATGTGTGATGCCCCAGCCACCTGCCCGTATGACAGCACAGCAGCAGCAAGCCATAATTTTGGCCCTTTTTAGCTCCTCAAATTACTTTTCTTGGTGCCACAACACTATTTTGCATACAGGATGAGGTGCTTTGCTACCAGACAAAAGGTCATCCCGACTGCTGCCAAACACATCCCCCCCAGCCCCTCTGTTTGTCTCCCACCAGGACATTTGGCTAACGCCAGCACAGATCTGATGAAGCTGGACCATGAAGAGGAGCCACAGCTATCAGAGCCCTACCTCTCCAAGCAGAAGAAGCTCATGGTAAGTGGGTCAAAGCCACACACATCTCTGGTGGTGGTAGGACAAAACTCACAGACCTGCCATGGGCACCTGATGCCTCATGTCCCTGCATGATTGCAGAGACACATATCAATCCATCCATCCATCCTAACCCCACTCTCCACCCAGGCCAAGATCCTGGAGCACGACAATGTGAACTACTTGAAGAAGATCCTTGGTGAACTGGCAATGGTGCTAGACCAGATTGAGGCTGAGCTGGAGAAGAGGAAACTGGAGTACCAAGGTAGGCACTGAGCTGCATTTATGGGTTTTTTTTTCCACAAGAGGCTGAGATACAACACCATGAAAAGCTGATGGCTTCGCATCTGATTAACATCCCCCATGGGGCAACCACTGGTGGGGCCAGGTCTGCCACTGGGCTCTCCTGGTTTTGGGAGCACCATTGTCATTGCAGGTGTGGACTTACTAACCTCCAGCAAACCACCCATGCTCCAGAGAGCCCCCACACCCCTTGCCACAAGGGACAGCAGGAGCCCTGTCCTCACAGATGCTCTCTAGGAGCTCTAAAGTCATCACAGGACAGTGGCAGATCCCCTCTGCCCCAGTGAGGGGGATGCCCTGGCTGGTTCAGGAAAGAATGGGCTGACCCCAGGATCTTGCACCACAAGGAACACAGACAGACAAAAGTGCAGGGCTGGGGATGTGTCCTGCAGCCAACTCCTGCAGTCCCCAGCCATGGGGCTGTGGCACATCCCAGCAGAGCATGGGCAGAGAAACCTGATGGGAATTTGAGAGGCCCTGAAGGGGTGGGAGCCTTTATAGGACCTGCGTCAAATGCCAGCAGGTGGGAAAGAGCGACACGAGCCACCCCCAACATCAAATACGTGCTGCTGGGTGCCTGCTGAGAGCCACCCCGGCGCCCTGGCAGGCAGGGATGCTGGGACACAGCTGGACATGGCTCGTCCGGCCATCACCCCAGGACGATGCCGTCATCCTCCCATCCCCGCTGCTGGCAGGGCCTGTAACCCCAGCACTGGGATGGCTTCAGTCCCAGTTCCGGAGCAGAGCCCAGACACAGTTAAGGAGGGGATGGCCCCACAGCTGCCCCTGCCCTCGGGACTGGCCTCGGCCCTGGGGAGCCATGCGTCATGCTCAGGGCCAGACTGAAGGGCCATTGGAGGTGCCAAGGTCATGTCCTGCAGAGCACCGGGTTGGGGATTTGCAGAAAGCCCCGATGCGTTCACAGTGGCACCCTGAGTTGTCCTAATTACCTCCAATGAACACTCTCATTAACTGCTCCGAGAGCTGGGGTAACTCAGCAGAATTCAGACTAATGAGGTGGCCTCAGAGGACATCTCAGGTGCCTGGACCAGAGGGCTGGCTGCTGCCGCCAGCACCTGTGTGCCCTGCTGCCTTTGGTCCTTCCATGCTGCTCCAGGCCACCAAACCCCACCACCATGCTCACGGTCAGGTCAGGATCTCAGCAGCGGGCACAAGCACCAGCCCTTTGGCAACTTCCCAGGAGCCGCAGTGCAGCAGCTCTCCTCCCACGCAGCCCAGGCTGCCGGCCCGACGCGTGGCGATGCAGGCAGGGCAGAGTGGGCAGGAGGAGGTTGGGAGATGCTGCAGGAGCACAGGGTGACCCTCTGCCACAGGGACCTCATTCAGCTGGGACAGGCTGGTCCGAGCTGGGGCTGCTGCAGATGCAAAGGGGACGAGCTGCCTTTGCCAGTGTTTCTGCCCCACCTTGGTGCTGGGGAGGGGTGCAAGGGGCTGGGGCACCCCATGGCCAAGTCCAGATCTCAGCAGCGGGAGCAAGCCCAGAGCCAGGGGGGATAGGGCCAGATCACAGCTCTCTACCAAAGTTGCCATCCTCACATGTGCTTCCTCCTCCCGCAGCAGCTTCTGGGAGAGGCAGCCACCTCAGCCCAGCTTTCCCTACCTCTGAGCCCAGGCATCCTCTGGGTCCCCGCAGCACCCGGGAAGCTCTGGCTGCAACACTCCCACAATTCATTAGTCACTGAAAACATTTATTGACTAATTAGGCCCATACAATCTGTCCTCTTGGGCTGTGCCTCCAGCAGGATTAGGTGGGCTGCCAGGCGGCTACAAATGGAGGGCTGCTAATTACCAGTAATTCCCCTCGCCTGGCCCTGCAGGCAGCCCTGAAGCACCAGTGCCTGCACAGGGGAGCAATCAAGGTGCTTCTCTCTCCTTCCTTGATATAACAGCCACAGAACTGTGGAAGAGCCCCAGAATTAAAGATTCAGTGCAAAATCGGGGACTGAGGCAGAATGGGGACAGGTTTTGTGCCCCTTCTGCTGTTCTTCCTTACCTGTACCTCCCTCCATCTCTTTCAGATCCCTCCCAGCCCTGGTCCTTAGCATTGAAAGGGCATCAGGGGAGTGTTTAACACTCTCCCAGCCTGAACCTGCTTCTTCCAGCCTAACAACAGCTTGATTTATCCCTGGACATCTCTCTGGTGAGGTTATTTCCAGTCCCCTTGTATCAAGGGCTGTCAGTGCTTTGGTGTCTTTCCTCACACCCAGTATTCACACCAAGCTTTGGCTCTTGGCACAGACATGCTGCCAGTTTTGGTGTCCTGGAGCAGGGCCCTCACTGCAGGAGAGGTGACTGAGGCAAGACCTTCCCAACAACACAGAGGGAGAGCAGGCCAGCTAGGCCAACACATGGTTTTGATTCCTGAGGATTTCTCACAGCCCTAAAATAGGACAAGTTAACATGACACTCCTGAAACAGCTCCTGGTACAGCCAAGGTCAAATGCTGCTGCTGTCCCCAGGCACTAACACAGTAGAAGGGGTCATTGCACCGCGTATTCCTTTGAGCGTGGCTAAAGGCCCTTCTCCAGGGACCTTCTGGTTAGGGGAAAATGCCATCTCCTGCTGCTCTTGACTTAGGAGAGAGGCAGCAGATGTATTTTGCAGACAACAATTTGTATCTTTCTGTATTCCTAGCTTTGTGACCCCACATATCCTCCACCACATAGCCTGATAGATGGGGTCTGATCAAGGAGCTGAGAAAAACCACCCCAGGTCCAATGCAGATGCTCCTGCCTTTGTGGATCTTTTGAGCAAGCCTCTAGGTTGCTCTTCTTACCCTACCTGCTCTGTCACTTCTCTCTCCAGGGCAGAAGTGTGAACTTTGGCTCTGCGGATGTGTCTTTACTTTGGCCGACGTCTTGTTAGGAGCCACCCTGCACCGCCTCAAGTTTCTGGGACTCTCTAAGAAATACTGGGAAGATGGCAGCAGACCTAACTTACAGTCCTTCTTTGACAGGATACAAAAACGCTTCGCCTTCAAGAAAGTTTTGGGAGATATACATACCACGCTTCTCTCCGCAGTGGTACCCAATGCCTTCAGGCTGGTCAAGCGGAAACCTCCCTCCTTCCTCGGAGCCTCCTTCCTGATGGGATCGCTGGGGGGAATGGGTTATTTTGCTTATTGGTACTTAAAGAAAAAATACATCTAGTGTTGGCTGCTTGGTGTTTAGTTTGGTGTCTCTGTGCTGTGTGAAATTATGATGAAACCTCAGTAACTGTAACGAAATTTGAAGCAAGGTAATGAATAATTATATTGTTTAATGTAACATTCCATAGTCTAGAAGTAGAAACGTATACTGCAAGGAAATAAGATAACAACCACAACAAAATGCGTCAACTTGTAAATGCCTTTTTTAGGTTTAAGTATTCAACTCCAGTGAGAGGCTCAGGGGTTCACGGGCTCGGCCGTGCCTGCCGGGAAGCGCCGCCGCCTCCGGCACCAGCCGTCTCCAGTGGGAGAGACGGGAACCCTGAGAAGTTTCCTGACGCCCAAGTTAACTATTGGGACTCAGTTTCCTGGTCCTTTACATTTGTGTTTCCAAATTGTTCACTGGCCACATTTCACACATGCAGGTAGCGGGGACTTTCTTCTTCTAGAAGACGTTGTGCTGTCGTGTTCAGAGGCCTTCCTGGGAGCTGGGTGAAGTAGCTGGTCACGGTCAAGGTGGATTTGCATTCTTCAAGTTTCCATTTTAAAAATTATTTTCATTAAGAGGAATATTTTTTATTGAGCTGCTCTTAGAATGTATCCACTTTCTACGTCTGGTTTTGGTGGGCTTTTTTTTAAAAGACTTTAATGTCTGTCTTTAACTGCTGCACTTTTTTCCTGAGATAAATCATTTTGACTTCCATCCTGAATTTTGGCACATGAAGGAGATTATTGTTTTAAGCCTTTTGGCTCTGTCTCTTGAGTTTTCCTTCATGGGTTTGCAAAGTATCTTTCACCGACTGAGCATATCTGGACTCTGAAAAAGTACGACCATTTTCAGAACTTTTCAGCACTTTCCTGAAGGCACTTTGGCTTTCTCCTCCATCAGGGGCTCTTTTCTGTCATTTCCTCGGTGTGTTTTCTTAGAGACACTTTGCACAGAATCACATTGATGACTTTCTTGTGCCTTTTGCATGTTGGAAAGAATAATGGGCCTCACTGCTACTCATGCTTTGAAAACTGAGATCCTCAATAAACCATATGGGAGGAGTAACTGCTTCACATTCCTAAATGCGTTCAACATCCTTCTAGTCTTAAAGCATGCCCACGGGCAGAGGGATGTGCAGGTGGTTTGTGCTGTTCCTCGTGTACTGCGCTGGTATAAAACTCGCATGGAAACAATAAGTATTCCTCTCCCAAGGCATTCATTTCTGTAAGTTCTCGCCTGCTAGGATCTCCTCTGGCTGGTTTTCTGAGCCCTCCAGTGATCCCTAGCAAGTCAAGCTGTATCTCTAGGCTTGGGAACGTATGCCAAGTGTGGCTGAAGCAATAGTAATTGCCTTTGCCTCACAAATTTGCCTTACCTATTTGAAAGCAGCAGGATTTCCCAGGAGCTTTGGTTCTTGATACAACCTGGCAGCCATGGAATTGTGAATACTTAGCAGGAATTACAGGGGATGAGCACACAGCGATGAGACAGTGCAAAATGCACAGATTTATGCTGTGCTGGTCACAGTTGCATAGGCTGGTCTGATGTACTTCTGGAATACAAGGACCTGTGTGACTGCAAAGGTGCTGTGTTATCCCTGTTACCCGCCAGTGATTAGGGCCATGCTTAAAATCAGTGTGTGAGAGCCCAAATCCATGGTCTGCTAATGCAGACCAGGCACCTGCAGCCAAGTCCAACATTACAGACACACGCTCCTCCAAATACAGTTACATATTTGCTTCAATGGTATCAGTGACTTTGGAAGAAATAGTTATTTTCCTTCTTTTTGAAGAGGGAGGGAAGAGGGTCCCCTGAGGTCATCCCTGTTGCTGAATCTGAAAGGCGTAATAACACACAATGACCCAAGGTTCATCTGGTCCATCAGCAGATACTAAATTTCCCCCAAGAATTTATAAAGATACACCGACATGAAACCATTACTAGGATTTCTTCCTTTTACCTTTGTCTGTTGTCCTACGCACGCATTTCCCAGTGATCTCCAAAAGCTGATGAAATGCACACGCCAGGTGTAGGAAGGAATATTAATGGGGATACAAGGCTAGGAAACCCTGAGAGCAAACACTCATGCAGCTCCCAGGATTTCAGCCCAAGGAGGAGGCAGAAGGAAGCTTAGCAAGGCTGCTGCTGGTTACTTTGCTCCTTGTTTCTTGGTGGTTTTATTTTTTTCTTTTTCTTTTTTAAAAACAAAATAATAAATTTAAAATCCTGGAGCAAACCAGAACTCTAAATGCTGGAGAAAACAGGTGTTTGTTTTGAAGCATGCTGTTAAAAGGTAACTATGATAAAGAAGCCAGACAGAGGCAGCAACCGGAACAGGGCACGGGTCAGTTTGGACCAACATGTGAGAGGTGTCAGTCACATCACTTTGTGGGCTGCTGGGATGTCAGAGATGCAGTAAGTGATGAGTTTTGTACCGGTTCTCTGCTAGGAATATTCACTAATGAGCCTTTGTTTTGGAGCAAATTTTTTAAAAATGCACAAATCAGTGAAGACTGCGCCACTTGCTGTCGCTGAGCCTTGTTTCCCTGCCGTGGTAATGAAAAACCACCAGGACTTCGCTCCAGGGAAAAGCAATCTGCAAGAGCGATAAAAGACAATTACTGTGCCAGGGAGAGGCTGGATTGATGTTCAGGACCACGCTGAAACAAACCAGGAGATGGACGTCACCACCCCGATCGATCCAGATTAGCAAGTTACTATAAGCAGCCCTGTGGTGATTACAGGCTGTCATTACAAAAAGTTGCTTTCGCTTAGCTGATCTGAGCCTAATCAGACTTTTTCTGCTCTAGTTCCAGTTAAAAGGGGAGATCACGGCACTACGTGGCCAGAAGCCAGGCGCTGGCCCAATGTTCGCTGCCCGAGGTGCTCTCTGTACACAGAAAACAACAGCAAAAAAATCTATTTTCTCACTCCAGGACTTCACACTTTGCTCTCAGCAAGGTGTGGGGTAACAGCGGCACGCAAGGGGTAGGGCTGGATGGAAGGTGAGGCACCTCAGAGAGACTATTTGGAGCAAACATCTGCTTGGGGCCACCTGGCAACTTACTGCTGAGCAATCCTGTAACAACTGAGAGTCCAGCGCAGAGCCACAAAGATAATTAAGAGAGTGGAACATCTCCCTTATGAGAAAAGGTTGAGGGAGCTGGGTCTCTTTAGCTTGGAGAAGATAAGACTGAGAGGTGACCTCATTAATGTTTATAAATATATAAAAGGTGAGTGTCAGGAAGATGGAGCCAGGCTCTTCTCAGTGACACCCAATGATAGGACAAGGGGCAATTGATGCAAGCTGGAACATAGGAAGTTCCACATCAATATGAGAAAAAATTTCTTCATGGTGAGGGTTACAGAGCACTGGAACAAGCTGCCCAGAGAGGTTGTGGAGTCTCCTTCTCTGGAGACATTCAAAACCTGCCTGGGTGCGTTCCTGTGTGACCTGATGTAGGAGATCCTGCTCCGGCAGGAGGACTGGACTAGACGATCTTTCAAGGCCCCTTCCAATCCCCAGCATTCTGTGATTCTGTGAACTGCTATCACCAAAGCACTGGCTTGGCTGCACTAGACAACAGAGGCAATGGCTTCCACTGTATCTTGCGCCAAATACTTCTGTGCACCTGATCTAACCCTTGTTAGGGTTCTTCTTAGGCTCTACCCCACATGTACATACTTACCCAAGCAAATTTTTATCCTTCAAAAGCTCTGTGGTTTAGAGGCAAATGTGCTTTTTAGGCACCTCAGGGCATTAAAATCTGTATCTGTGCTAAAATGTGGAACTTCTAATTATCAGAGGGAAGGAAATCAGGGGCTACTTGTGAAGTCCAAGCCCTTCCAGTGGAGATGGAGGTTCACAACACTGAGTGAGCTCAGGAGGAGCAGTCCCTCCCTCCCAAGCCTCCCGTTTAATAGGCTCCCAATGGTCAGTTTTGTAGAACAGCTTCTGAAATCTTCTTATTCCTATGGGTTTTTCTCAAAAGACTCTATTATGAAAATTGAAAATGTACGTGTCAGTCTTGCAGCTGGCTGGCAGCCTTCTCCTCTGCTTGTCAAGGGATGGGGAAGACCATGCAGAATGAAGGATTTCAAAAGCAGGCTCACCAGAAGACAGAGAACACACCACGGAGCTCGTCATAAGTTGCCAAAGAAATCAAGATCAAAGGCCATCTAAGAAAATCTAGTGACCATCTCATGGCTCTCTCAGAAATTAATTACCAAGTTTTCCTCTCTTTCTGAATGAAAAAAACCCATCCTTACCACCCAACCACAATTTCAGCATCCTGGCTAAGAAGGAAAGAGGGACGGTGTAAGAGCTGCTCCTTCAAGTGAGGGGAAACTTTCTGCTGTGAAAATATGTGAAGGACTTCCCCACGTGAGAACAGCAAACAGCACATCTTGTGAAAGTATTTCACATCAGGTTGTGTTTGGTGGTATTCACCACACTGCTGTCATTAAGAGCAAAGCCAAAACCACCCTGCCTGGATGCACATGCAGGCAATGACAGCAACTAAATCTCTCAAGGTCCTGAGATATATGAGATTAAAATATGGGCTAATTTGATAATAGTATTTTGAGATGGCCAGGAATAATATATCATATGGGATTAAAAGCTAAATAACCAAAGAACCAGGAAATAATGTACAAGTACTAATGTATAACTACTGTAATTCCACACCTGCAGTTATCTGTGCCATGGTGGAGGGTCAGAGGGTAATTTCACATCTGTTCACACCATCAGCAAAGCTGCTTGTACTACACAAGTCTGTAGAAGAGTGACTTCTGCCTTGGTGGGACAGAAGGAAGTCCACAGCCCACAGTCAGCAGGCTGCGCCCAGGGAAAAGCTCAAACCCACAGGTAGAAATGGGAATGAAAACATCTGTGTAAGTGTGATGTGAACAGGGACAGATTTCACAGCTCTAAAGGATTTCCCAAAGCATGGCCCCCGTGACCATGTCAGAGAGGTTTCAGACCAGGCTGTTTCTCATACTAACTGTAAGCTTTTAAGCAGTAGCAAAAACACACTGGCACTTGTATTCTCAGATAAAAGTGTGTTCACGACAAACAAGTTTCCTACTTTTTCCCCTCACAATGATTTCCAAACATGCCCAAATGACATATTTACTATCATTGTCTTTCACTTTCCATTTCACACGCTTTCCTCTGAAGGATTAAACAGAGGAGACAGCCTGCTTTAGACGCCTCACGGTGAAAGCTAGAACACCACACGTGCCATAAATCACTGAGCTGAGGAATTGCTTTGTCAGAACACAGATGTCTATCACTGCAGCGAAGGCAGGCAGAGGCTGTGGGCTGCAGCAACTTGTGTGCTACAGGCCAAGGCTCGACCTGCAGACAGCAGATGCCGTGGCCAACCAGATTATTTCTATTTCCATGCAACTTTGATGCTGAAGAGCATTGATGAGCAGTATCAACCTCCACCCACTCCTCGGGAGCTCACAGTAGTTTTTTGTTCCCTTCTTGTCTTTCTCTTCTGCACAATTATCTTCTTTGAACTATTTTTTTTCCCCTCTACCCTTCTGTACCATCCTACATCTTTCTTCTCTCCTGATTTCACTCTCCTGCTGCAGACAGCCAGGATTCGTGACCATTTTCAGAGACATTTCTGTCCTCGGGAGCCTCCAGGTTGGGAAGCTGTGCATCAGCAGACACAGCACCTCGTATTTCCACCTTCTGAGAAAGAACAGTGAAGAAATTAAAGAGATAGAGTCTTGCTAAAAAGCTTTTAACTAACAACTTAGAAAGCCTTTCTCTAAAAATAACACTGTCCATCCCCCTACTTTCACTGCCTCCTGTCTCAGCCCTTTTTTACTGGCACCTTATCCCTCCTGCGACCTAAATCCTTTTTAGCTGCAGGGAAGTTACCCAAATAAAGCTACTTTGCAAGCAGAACAGAGTGTAACCAGGTCTGAGGGCGCGTATGAATGCTGCAGGCACTTCTTGACATAGAACTAAGGATCCTGCACAGTTAAGTGCTGTTTCGCACATGCTCTTTACATCACAAGGTCATCTCACACCACTGCAAGCTTCCTGGAACACTTCTATTTTTGCTTACCAAAAGCAATTTCTTTCCATTCCATGCCATTGGAGCCAACCACTACAGGACAGCAATACAGAGGATTCTTGGCCACAAGCAAAAAAACCCCCAAACACCAAAACAAACAATCCACAGAAAACAAACCCCAAAACCATCCTGGCATAATTTTTGCTCTTAACTTCCAAATCATGACAACCTGAACAGATAATTCTTAAAAACCTCAAACCTCTATCGCTCCCAGTCTTCTGAAAAACAAATCAGTCAGGTCAGGCTATGGCAAAGCTGGAACAACAGCGCAGAGCGCTGGGAAGGGCTGTGCTCTGGAATGACACCACACCAAGCACATATTAAATCCGTGCTCGTCTCCATCGTATGCAGAACAGAGTAGGCAGACCCCAGAGCCACTCCGAATCGGAACAGTCCTGCTGGGTTTGGCTGCAACAATTCAGACATTTGGGTATAAGGCTAACAAGCTTTGTGGGTTTAGTATCATCTTTATTTTCAATTAGTTTTGCATGGCACAGCTGACTATTTTGAGCCCCAACCTATTTAGCTGAATTTTCGGCAGCGGTGAGTCATGACATCAAGCCTGTCACTGTCAGTGTCACACCACGTGTAACCTCTTGTGCTGCTCCTCTCCGTGGTCCCCACGGGATGGGGAGGGCTCCGCAGAACAGAGGCAGCGCAGGATGCAGGGAAGACATTTCAGAAGAGAGCTGACATTTACATCGAGGACATGCCAGTTTATTGCTCTGACATGAACTGTATTTCCTATAGATTAAATGCATTAAATTAGATGATTAAGGGGATGCATGACCTAAAACTGCAAAATGAACCCAGACTGGACATGGAAAAAGGTTTCAGAGAAGTGAGACAAAAATAATCATTACTTGTATTTACTTTTGTTCCACGCTCTCCTTTCTTCAGCCTTACACCACTGGGGAGATCCACAGTACAGCTCCAGATCTACTGCTGGATGCAGCATCTGGAAAAGCACAACTGAGGAAAGCCTTTTTTTCAAGTACTGCTTTCCCTCGATACTCAACTCTCCTGAAAGGCTGGTAAAGCTCTTCACCACCTGCTCATTTTCTCTGCCACAGGATAGCTCCAAAACTTTCCAGAGAAGTTATTCAGCTTGTTACAAGGCACGTGGCATTGCCTGTGTTTTGTAATAGACAAAGGGTAGTTTAAAATAATTCAGACTAAATACTACCACGTAATTGCCCAAAATTCCAGAGACTGCACTCAAGCCCAACCATTATTTCTATTTCTGCTTTTCCAGCCTATAACCTCTACATTCTCATTGTATACTTTCAACACTAAGCACATACAAATTAACTAATAATTTCCTACTAAAGACCTGGGTGAAAGTATTCTGCATGGAGAGGCAGTGCTTGCTCCCCAAGAAAACGACCAAGCTAACTCTTAGTAAGCACACCAAGTGCCACTGCCACATTACATTCTCTTTTCCTTCCATGAACTCAAGCACATCAGGTGTAGTTGTGCTTCAACAAATTAAACATGTGCTTTTTGCCAGGTAAACGCCATTACAGTGACAGACCAAGTCCTCCTAATAGTTAATTATGAATTCAGAGTCACAATAACCTTTTTCATTAGTATTAATTCGTTTCATCTTAAGCGTTGGCAAAATACTTAAAAGAAAGGAAGACAAAAACTATACGCAGAAAGCACGGATCTAGCAGAGGTAAAGAGCATTTAATACTAATCTGTGCTCCAGGAAGCGAGATGAAGCTATGAAAAGAAATAATCCCAGGAAACAGGTTTCTGAGCGAACAGAGATAAGCACAGGCTGATCAAAAGCATAGAGCTGGAAAAGGCTTGAGTGCAGAAAAGCTGCAGGGATCCATCTACTTTAAGCTACAGTGGAAAAAAACAGATATCATTTCACTAAGAAGAGTGACCATAGACTTGTGTTCACAACTAAAGCCTGGCTTTCAAAAACACTTAATGTATCACAGCAGCCCCTACAGTTTTTTCCATTAAAGTGCACCGTAACGGGGCATTCTCACTTGGTCATCAATCACTATGCATCCCAACAGAAAACAGGATGCTTTTTTCACAGCTGCTCCACAACCTAAGTTTCAGTACACAAAAAAAAAAAAAACTGGCAAAACAAAAATACCATTGTGCACCAGAGGAGCATTCACGGAACAAGTTTGCTTCAGTGAAGGACTTCAAGGGAGAACCAAACCCTGGGTTCAGGTCTATTTAAAGCCTGAACTGCTCAGACAGCTCTTACAAAACATCTAAACTTTCCTGTTTGTCTGATCTTGCCTCCAGTGACATAAACATTTGGAGGAGTCCCAGGTAAGTGGAGAGTGAAATGAATCCTCATCCACTTAATCTTCCTACTATGCTCCAGCAGAAAGTCCCTTCCTTGCTGGCCCCAGCAGAGGAAAATGTTTCAGGCACCAAGACCTGCCTCAGCTGCATCAGTCAGGCGGTGGAAAATTAGCACGCATGTTGAAATAAGTAATAGGCTATTAAGATGTTGGAGACAAAAATTCCCAAGATAATTCCACACAGAAAGAAAGCTCTGCAGGAACAAGAGGAATATTTCAATGCAGAAAAGCAAACAAACCAAAGGAAAAAGACCAAGTGTTTCTTGTGATTACAGTCGCCGTCTTTTGGAATTCACTACAAAATATGAACGTTTATCTTTAAAATGTTACACTTTTTAAAACAACTTGAAAAAAAATCAGCAATACCTGTTGAGAGCTGATTTGTGCCTTTGGCACAGGACATCAAATCTGGCTACTCCTTGCACTGTTTCTCTTCAGCTGCAAATCTGTCCTGGAAGATGCATTTTTATTTTGATGATAAAAGTGTAATTGGGAGAGGGAAGGAAGTCAGATAAAGGTGATGGCAAATATGTGAACAGAAAACCTGAAACCTTTACTTCCAGTTAAAGTACAAGGAAGCAAAGACTTACTCTGAAAGACAGTCAAAAAGCGCATAGAAAAGGTCTGGAGCAGAAGGGAACCTTCTAAGCCACCACCTGCCACATGGTCTCTGAATACCGAGAAGGACACATACACCATGAGTTCCAAACTCCTGAGAGCAGTATCACAGCCCACGGGAATTTTCCCATACAGCTCAACAGATTACGCTTTCCCTTTACTACAAGAAGTAACTGTCCATGTCTACAGCGTGAACTGCTTGGTGGAACAGACACACATTAGTGAACTTGCTTTTGTCAGGTAAGGCTTTGCTTTGTTTCTTTTGATACCCTGTACTTTTGAGAACCTGTCCTATATTAACCCATTCAAATACTGCAGAATGATCAATGTCACTTTGATCATGCAGTTCAGCAGTAAAAAAAAATACCAGGAAGTTGGAGCATTCAGAGGAGTAAAGAGCAGCGGCAACATCTTTAGATGTCAGAAACAGATTCTCAAAGACACAAACACTGATAAAGTTTTAGTGTTTTTCTTTCATTGTTTAAATAAAAGTTTTGAGAATAACCGTACCGCACAGTTTCCGTAATAAAAAAATTTGTTTGACACTGGTTAGAAGTGGACAGAAATACCCACACAGTGATTGCACAAAACATTTGTGAGATTGCACATCGTTTCAGCAAGTCAGTTGGTTTAAATAAATAGCATTCCCTGTTCCAAGGCCTTGTCTATATAGGAAAGTTACATAAAGAGAAGCTGAAATAGAAACTTAAATTTCATGAAGTTAAGCAGAAAACCTTCTGGGTATATAATCCTTTTTCATGGTTAAAGTGGCTTGCGGTCTAGCTTAACTCTGTTGGGAGCAGGCTTACACTACATCAAAAGAATGTCTGCAAATTAATTTGCATTGTTTAAATATATTTAGTTAAACCCAATATGAGTTAATCAGTGCAAGTTTTCCAAAGAGTCAGCTTAAAAGGCAATTTAACAGAAAAACTAAAGGAGGAGCTTGACAGAAAATACGTAACCTCCTGAAACAGGTTCTTTCCGACAGGTGATCTGTACTTTCTAAAGACACACAACAACTCCCACTTGCCACTGAATTCAGGGGCAATTTGGTGGAAATTCAGCTCTCCTCAGAGGCAGGCCACAAGTGTGGAACTAACACTGCTGTATTTACTGTGATCGCTACTACTCCCTTGCTGGAAGAGAGCATTGAGATGGCAAAACCAGATCAGACTGTGGTGCATCACATCCTATATTCAGCAAAATAATCACCTTGGAGTCAAGCGCTGCAGGCAGCTCACGCCCGCTCTCAAAGGAGCAGACACTATCTACAGCCTTGCCTGCAGATGTTTTTGGCTGTCTCGCTCATCACTGCAACTGTCAAACAAATCTTCTGCAATTGTTTCATCAATAAGCCTCTATAATAATAAAAAGCTTTTCAAGATAAAAACTATGCTAAATGTCTGATTGATGAGTAAACCCATCCCAGCTCATACCTATTCATTATACAATAGTAGTGTTTTATTCAGTAGTGGGTTTCCAGCCACACCAAAAGTGGCCACAGCTTTATGTGCAATCAAAATTAAGTAGCTTACTGGTATTGTTGGATAAGCAAGAATAAATATTGCTTCAAGCACACTGCTTTGCAGCTCTTAGGATAAACAATGCATTCCATTTGCTACCAAGCAGACTATTGGGGAAATACCAGGTTAACCAACCTGTTTGTAACGTGTTCACAACACCAGAATGTCACTGCTCTTCTAGAAGACACATAGTACAAAGCACTCATTGTTGCAAAGTGTGCAACTCACAAGACTCTAAAAAAAATTAAAACCCCAATTCTCAGATTAGACTTAGCAAAATAGGAAGAAGTTTTGTTTTTTTCTGTGAAGAGTCAAATGACTAAATATTATCAGAGATACTTCACCAAAGGAGAAAGTTAAGGCTTGTTTTTCAGGAGTTTCCTTTCCAAAGGAAGGCATGAATGTTACAGTCTGCTTAAGACATTACATCTTGGATTTACTCTCTTGGTTGCAGAAGGTGCAGAGGGCTAAGAAGCATTTGTGGCAAGTTAACGTATTTCACACTTGATAACATGAGATGTACTAGTTTCCCAGAGCTACCTACTGCTTTAAAAACTATTGGTATTTTTGCAACACTCAGCAGCACTGTCATTAACAGAGCTTACCCATAAGGCAATACAAATAGGAGTATTAAAAAAAGAAGTATGAGATATGGATCATTTGTGATACGTTGACATTAATAGATCAAAAAGAAAGAGGGAGAATTGATTTGAGATCAGTCGAGCTCTTAAAGAGCAAAGGCCTCTGTCGGCCTTGGATCTGCTCCTCCATTTATTAGCAACAGAAACAGATCCAACTTCTGACTTCCTTGCTGAGAACGCCAGTCAGCAGCACCTAAACAAGAGCAGACCTCTTCCAGTATCATTTTTTTTCCTCCCAAGGAAGATGCTCATTACCACCTGCCAGCCATTGGCTAGTAGAGATCTGGCTTCCTTCAGCCCATCACCTTCTTCCTTACAGTGGAAATACAGTAACCATTACTACATTCAACTACTCCAGTACTGAAAGCAAAATCCAAAACTTTTAAAACATTTTATCTGCTATAACTGTATTTCTTTGAACTCAAAGGTATATTTGGAAGAGGCAGTCCAGGAGAAAAGGGTTTCAAGTACCAAAATTGGTACGTGCCATACCAAGCTGACAGACCTATCAGCACACCGAGCAGCTTTTGACTGAAGTCATGGAAATACAAGGCAGTACAGAGGAACATGAACACCCAGATTGTGGTGAGAAAACACAAGGAAATAAACAGGCCGTTGATCACAACACACAGCTTAGAGTTGTGGTCTATGGACAAGCCTTCCAGCACAGCCACTTCCTCCATAATCATCAGAGCACAGTACGAGAGCAGAAAACAGTGCCCTGAGATATCAAAACCATTCCAAATCCCGTTGTCCTGGTGGCACTCCTGCTTGGTGGCATATAGCCGGCGAGGCTCGCTGACTTCACCCGAGGCAGAGCACGTGCCGGTGAGATTCTCAATATAGATGAAGAGTCCGGTGCAGACGTACCAGATGGCAGTGCCCACCAGCAGTGCACTGAGACGCCGCAGCACCGTCAGAATGCTCTTTGTAGGACCATAGAGGAACTTGCTCTTGGCAAACTGGTAGGTGGTGACCGTGATGAAGGGCAGAAGAAGCCATAACGTCCATGCCCAAGCCACCTTCACAAAATACCTGCCAGAGAAAAGCCAAGAGAGAAACATGCATGTGTGAAACTTCACAGGAGCTGGGGTTAGTGGTGGTTCCTGAAGGAGGTTTTCAAGGTTCAGAACCATCTAAGTTGTGCCGTCCCCTCAAAGTAAAGCATAGCTAAAATCTCAATCCTCTCCCCACTATTTCGCACAGGCCCAACACCTGAATACTTCTGCAACCAGGTACTTCAACTGTTTCACAGGCAGTATTACCTCAGACCTAGAGTCCTTGCTCAGGCTTGCAGCAGACTTGCAGTTCAGTTTTGCAATTGCTCTTACCCTACAAACCTGCTCAACCCTGCCCTACTCAAAATGCAGCTGCAAAGAATGTATTTTTAGCTTGCCAGCCTGACCACAGTAACCCTTTCTCTGACTCTCTTTCTCCACCTCAATCATCTTTGCTTTCAAGGCCCTTCACAACCTCAGTCTCTCAATAGTAAGTAAGATTAGCCAGAAGGGCTGACTCTTTTCCCTAATCAGCCCATGAAGCTTTTCCTCTGTCATCACGTCCTAAAAAAAATGAAGAACCACAATGTGTTTGGACCTTTGCTGTCCCTCCAGCTACTAAGAGCTTTCCATTGGTAGACACAAATCCTTCCAAACCTAAATTCACTCTCTGCCTTGAAATTTTTTGCTGTGATGCCTATAAAATCTCGAAAACCAGCTGCTGAAGTGCTGATATCCAGTTTACAGGAGACAGTATTGTGTAACTAGTCCTCTTTTCAAATCTTAAAGTGAAGCATGTGCAAGTGAATTTACTAAGACCACCACAGTCTACCTTTCTCCCATTAGCACCTTCCAATGCAGCTTGCTTCCCATCAGCTGGTGGGAGAGGGGAACTGTGCAGTCTCCTCTTGTCACCTACATCCTGGTTTGAAAAACAGAGATAGCAGAATTCTGGTCTGTTGCTGAGTTACAGCTAGACACACAGAGTCATCATTTAATCATCACCTCAACAACCAAGTAGGAACAGAGTTCTCTATCTTCATTAAAATCCTAACAAGAACTGTCAGGGCCTTGCCCAGGATTTCGAGGAGCACCTCCTTTACTCTTAATTTTACAGTATAAGTGGCATCTGTGTGGCAACTACAGGTGCTATCATGGAGTAATAATGGAAAATAAAATCCTCATTTTATTGAGGCAGTTAAAAGCAAATGCGGCTGCTAACGTAACTGCTGCTGGCAAACCAGCCGGCAAGTAATTTGCAGGGAGAAAAATTGCTTCAGGAACTGTTAGCACAGATCACCTTTTTCTACTTACAGAGAGAGAACTGAACTGCAGTAGGTTTTTACTGTAAGATCGATTTCACAAAGTGTTCCTGCCAGTCCTTCTTTTCAATCACACTACAAGCAGCTCCTCTCCCACATGTCACCAAATGACAAATTCAAATTAATAAAGTACAAAATTCCCCAAGTCACAGGGGAAAACAGCAATTTTTGCTTCACTTTCTGATCTGTAGCAGGTACACGTGCACTGGCCCAGCTTACCACCTTCCTCATGCCCTTCAAAACGTTCCAAGGTAGTTTTACAGAATGACTAAGCCAGTTAAATCATTCCTAAGCACTAGAAAAGGCTGGCAGTAACTCTGCTGATACAAAAGACGCTCAAACACTTATTTTCTTCAGCTTGCTTTTAGACCAGTTCAGTAACTACCAGTATAGTCAAACACAAGTCATTATCTGGGAGCTAAAGAAGGAAAAAAGTCCTTTTCTCTTCTAATAAAAGCCGAGCAAGGAACTTCACTTGTTCTGAAATCTCAACAGTCCTGTAGACTGTAACACACGCGAAGACGCGGAAATCCAACAGAATCCATTTCCCGCCGCCCGGCACACGCTTCCCGACCGCCGGCCAGCATCACCCACGAACCCGCCGTCCCTCCCTCCCCGGCGCTGGGACCACCCCGGGTCCCCCAGAGCCGCTCCGAAGCCACCCTCGGCCGCGCTCCGGGGCCTGCCCGCCCCCTCCGCACATCCTCCCCGTCCGCCCCAGCGCGGCC
>VZZY01015926.1:460102-532883 GCA_013400335.1 Eurystomus gularis
TGCCGCCCGGGGCGGTTGTGGCGGTGCGGGGGGCGGAGGGAGCCCGGGGTGCGGCACCGGGACCCGCGGGCCCGTGACACGGGAACCGGGCGTGTGCTCCCAGGCGCCCATGTCCCGCTCGCCGTCGAAATGAGGACCGAGACCACGCCGTGCGTCCGTGGCCACGTGGGCAGGTTGCTTCCAGAGCTGGGCAGCGGCCGAGAGCCTCCGAGGGGCTCCTGGGCTGTGGTGTCCGAACCGCAGAGTCACAGGCTCGTAGAGTCACGTGTAGAATCGTACATAGAGTCACTGAGGTTGGAAAGAGCCTTTAAGCTCCTCGAGGCCAACCGTTAACCCAGCACTTCCAGGTCACCACTAACCCATGTCCCTCAGCACCACACCTCCACGGCTTTGGAACCCCTCCAGGGATGGGGACTCCACCGCTGCCCTGGGCAGCCTGGGACAGGCCTTCACAGCCCTTTCAGTGAAGAAATTCTTCCTAATCATAGAATGTTCTAGGCTGGAAGGGACCTCTAGAGGTCATCTGGTCCACCTCCCTACTTGAGTAGGGACATCTCTACCTAGGTCAGGTGTCCAACCTAAGCCTCCTCTGGTGCAACTTGAGGCCATTTCCTCTTATCCTGTAAATGAGCATCCACTACTTCTAGAATAATGTGCCGGCTCCTCTGAAAGAGAGTGTCTCACCATTATATTCAAGAGAAAATTGAAAATTCCCTCAGTAGGATTTTTAAACATTTTTTCCTGGGACTTAAGAAAGAAGGAGAAAGTATTTCTGGGGCTTTCAAGGCTCCCACGCCTTTTCACTGCCCATGTTTATAGCTGAAAGTGATGTCCAAGCACTGGCTGTCACTGTAGTATTTGAGACCTATTTCATCTATTGAACTGCTGCCGCTGTCATTTCAACTTAGTTTTTAAAGAATAAAAAAAGCATCAGCAAGCAGAGAAACTGTGAAATGAACAAAGAGCCTTTATCCATCCCAGCGGCTTCAGTAAGAAAAATGTGAGAGGGAGGAAAAAAAGCAGACCCTATCTGAGACAGGATGGGAAAGTATTTCTTGCCAGAGCGCATTTCAAAGCTAGTTTGCCGTCGTCGTCAGCAAATCTATGACAACATCTGGGCTGAAAGAGCAGAAGGACACATCAAAGCAGCACCAGTAGATATGGAGAGTTTCAGCTAAGGAGGTTATCCTGGGCAAATGCCATTTGGCAATTTATTAGGTGTTGTTTTTAATCAGAGTGCCGCGGCCACGTCTAGCACGCCCAGCCACAGCATTGTACCCCTGAATTAGAGAAGACAGACAGCTGCGCTCACTCACACGAGTGAGGATGAGAGGGGCTGGGAGCAGGTTTTACAGGGGCCAGCATTGTCTGCCTAAATCCCCCTCTGCCTTTGAAACCTTGACTCCTTTGCTTCCCAGGTTTGGGTCTCTGATCTCCAGACTGTTTGCAATGCCTGCGAGCTGGAGGTGGTGAGCTGCTCGACTGGTCGCTAATGAAGCATGCTGTGGAGTCTACCACACGGCAGGAGGATTTCATAAGCTTGGCACCTGTTCCAGATGAATGGAGTTGATGGCATGGGCTGGAAATGTGTCTATCTTCAGCTCAGCTTGAAATGTCTGAGGATTATCTCTGTAAATCGCGGATTCTCACAAGTGCAGTGAGCAAAGCTTAGATGGGTCCAGGTGTCCTGCAGACTTAGAGTAAATGTCTACTTTTGGGCCATGTATTTGCTGCCATGTGCACCAGCCAAGGCCAATAGTCCTTCTGGGGAGCCAAACGTCATTCCTCTGTAAAGAATCAGAGAAGCAGAGTTCAGGTCTTTTAAAACTGCAGAAAAAGCTTTAATTCATAAACAGGGGATAAGGTTGGTTCTAGGGGGGTTGCAGAAGGTTCCCAGAGAGCTTTCACAGACACTGGTCGAGCTGCGACAGGTAGAAACCCATCCTATACTGAATTAATGTCAGATATATGGCAAACGTGGCTGTCCTTCCCTTTCTTTGTATGTTTTTCCTTAACTTCACCACATCACTGCCAATTCAAGCTGAAATCTTCCAGACTACTTGATTTTTTTTAAAAAATAGGTTGTTGTTTGGTTGTTGGGGTTTTTTGCTTGGTTTAATTTGAACCAAGGTCACCCCAAAATTGTTTCAATTTCACTGAGAAACAACATTTTGCCTCTGAAGTACACAGAGATGGGTTCATTAGGGGCCATAGAACCACTTTCAGAGCTGAAAAGCCTTGTCCCTGCATGCCCAGTCACCCAGAGCTTAGGGCGCTCACTTGGACAGGCAATGAGGAGATCCCAGCCACCTAAGCAAAGGTTTGAAGTAAGATTCTACGCGTCTGAGAAGAGCATCCTTACTCCTGAGCTGCAGTAGGTTTGAGGCAAGTCTTTCCTGGTCATAGAATTCATGTTGTATCAAGTATTTCACTGTTCATTGGAGCAAGAACAATGACACTTCAAGTTGTTAATTATTTTAAATAATTTAGTTGCTTAGATAGTTAATTTGTCTCATTTTGGTGATTCTGTTAATCATCTGTTAATCACTCTAGTTGCAAAGAAGTCTGTCTTGCTGATGTGAGACTATGGTGTGGGTAGCTTCCATACAACTGAGGATCCTCATCAGGGAACAGAGTCACCCCAGTCCCAGTGTACAGTCAGTGGAGTGACAATCTCGGGACCCTTGCCAGGAGCCTGGGGCAGCTGTGCACCTAATTTGGGTGCTTAAAATTAACTGTGGAAAAATTCAGACCTTCTTGCAAGACACTGATGTTTTGCTGAGGCTCATGGTTGCTGCACTGTGATCTGGTGTCACCCCAATGCTGAGAAAGTGGTGCTGTGTCCGAACGTGCTGCAGTAGTGTCACAGCCTCACGCATAAGTGTCATGAGACCCCTACTCACAACTTCTTCCTGATAAACATGCTCAAAAATGTGGCAGGCTAGAACAAGGCAAGATCGTTACTGAAAAGTTGATTGTGCCTTAAAGCCATTTGCAGGATGAGTTACTGGGGTTTAATTCTTCAGCCCCCTGACAAAGCCTTGCGAGACCTTCAGCCATCATGAGTGGACCAGCAAGGAAACCTCCTGACACTGAAAAATAAACTGGCAAAGATTTGGAGGTTTGCTATGGAGCAAGGCCAAGAACTTTGAACTGAAGTCTCAGCTCAAATAAATTAAGCCTCTAGACTGTGCTAAATAGGAATCTTTTTCTTTCTTTCTTTCTTCTTTGAGACTTCTGGGTCTACTGCTCTCTGTTGCCACCAAGGATGGATGCCTGGAGGAGGACGAGAGAAAAGCTACCCATTTTTTTTTTACAAAACACAAACAATGGTTCTTTTCTGACCTGAGTCTGGGCAAAAGTGCATTCTCACAGGCCAATTGACCCCACAGGGAAGATGTGCTCCAGGGGCACCAGGAGGAGATGTGGGTGCCCATCTGAGCATATGGCCCAGCTGAGCCACCAGCCTGTGTCCACACTCTTGGTGGGACCAAGTTACCCCACCAGTAATGGCCCATTCGGACCTGGGAGACCTCCTCTTTTCCTGGCTTGTCCTCCTGCTTCGCAATGATTCCCACACCCCACCAGTATCTGCTTACCCATTACCACCTGCCCGGGGGCCCTTGCCAGTCCCCCAGCCCTTCCCTTTGGAAGGCACGTGCTCGTGGCCATGCCGCTCATTCCTCCCGAGCCTCCCCTGCTCTGTTTTCCTTGGTGAACGCTGCTCACATCTCCATGATGGATTGTGTTTGAGTTTGATCGTGGAGCGTCCTGGGATGTTTGCATGAGAGGTGCTACATAAGCATAATTTGTGCTGTATTTTCTTTGCCTAATAGGAGCTTAAGCTTGGAGTTTAAGATAGTTTTGGCCCTTTGCTGAGACACTGGCCATCAGCCTCAGTGCTTTGAGCTCTGCAGCCTTCTCTATTCACTGTCAGCTTAAAAGAAAAAAGGATTGAAAAAATAAGATTGTGCTTTGTTCCCTTTGTGTCAGTGATGCCTTTGAAATGCAGCCCACGGCAGAGGCATAGCAGCCTTCCCCTCACACTGGCCTAGATCTTTGCTGCCTTTCTCTGATGGGGAGGGTTACTCTTCCTACGAGCCCTGGTCTTGTCATCGGTCTGGGCAGAGCCAAGGTTAAGTCTTGCTCCTGTGAGCAGATGCTGCATTATTCACAGCAGAGATGCTGAGCCGGGAGACAGAAGGGAGACGATGGTAACTCACCACCTGTGTGGCTGCTCAAGCAAATGGGGAAGGTCTTTCCCAGTCCTGAAACCCCAAGAATTTTGGAAAAAGGTATGGAAATTACCCCCAGGGAATTTGTACAGACTGAACCATCGCTGGACTCAGCCTGAAAACCTCGGCAGGTCACACATTTCCCCTCCAGCTCTCCTCAAATGAATAGGGAGGGTATGATCTGAGCTGCAGGGAATTTTCAGCATATTTGGCGGTTATATCCAAAGATCAAAATATTTTGGGATATGGGGCAAAGCGTAAGAAAGAACTAATTCAGGTTTCAGTAGTGCAAAGTTTATTAATGCTACAAATTAATACCTACTGCTACAAAATATTTACATTTCTTGCTCTGCACAGCCAGATTGCAGCAGAGCAGACTAATGACAGGTTTTAATTTATGGAAGAGAATGCTCTTGTGATGAGCATGGACTCTGAGGAGCTGTGCTGAATTTGTATCTCTGACAAACTCCCTCTCCAGCCATAGGCAAGTCTCTTAACCTTTGTATCCCCATACCCTGAGCAGGATACAGGAGACATCCTATTCCCCTCCTTCCTAAATGTCTTTCAGAGACACTTGTGAGGCTGCAGAGGGGTACAGCAATGGTCTGAAGAGCTGAAAAATAACCAGAGTTCACAAAGATGTGAAATAGTTACTCTTCCTACAGTACATATTAATTAAGCAGCTCATTAACAGATTAAATGGGAATGAGATTGCACATGAAAAAAGTATATAATTCATGTGATTAAGCATACATGTGTTTAGGCATGAAAAGGTCTTAATTAATCAGGTTTATCTATAAGTGCCTGACTTCCTTGAGCAGCTGTGGTGGCTGCACATGCAGCTCCTTGCTGAAATAGCCCCCCCTTTTTTTTGCACTGCATATAATTCACACCTTCTGTGTTTGCCAAAGAAAATTGTCACCCCCCAACACCTGCGTATTTGAATTAATTCTATTCTTGCGTTATTGCCTTTCGGGGGTAGCTGCTGGGTGGGTTTCTTCCCTGCAGGCTGGTTGGGCAGTGCTTTCTGAGCAGCAGTTACTGGGAACTAACTCCTGCCCAGTCCCATTCACCTTTGTTAGCCATGTGCTAAAAGCATTATTTGTTTCCATTTATTCCCTTTCTGTAATAATTATCAATCATAGGTGAAACCACACAAAACTCACAATGACAATTTCCATAAGACCCTTTGCTGGGTGGCCCTTGAGCTACTCTATCAAAGTATTGCATTTCTTTAGACAAAGAAAGTGCTGTTTATTGGAACTGATCAATTATGGGTAGGAATTGGTCTTTGCTTATTAATTCAAATTCAGAAATATGAACTTTTCAAACTCTACTGGTGCACCTTTAGCTCATGTTTGCAGGAAAGAATCAGAGTCATATATTCAGGTGTAAATTTTTGAAGTAACTGTGTTGATTAGCTGCAGACGCCACAGTTAATAGTCCTAGTTTCTTGCTGGATAACTGGTACAGCCAGCCACATAACATGGGCTGTGGCTATTTCAGTCAAATATATAATTACAAATACTAAGAGTAAAACTAAAAAATATACACACATAATATTTAATCTGTGCTTTACTGGCATAGTTAACTGTATAAGTGTTGGCTGAAAATGTGATCTGAATTTGTCCTGACCATGATGACTATTGAAATGCTCTGTAGATAAAAATAATAATTACAAAAGATGTTCAAAGGGTTTGCTGAATAGCCAGTGCACTCAAGGTTGTCACAGCCCTAATTTGGATATTTAATATAATAAATTATTTTTTGAGAATTATTAGTTCAGGTTTTTACCTATGGATTTCTTGTGTTCAACTCCATGCCTCCCGCTCACCTTGCCACCCTCATTCACTACAGGGCTGTCCCACATCCCTGCCTTGGCAGGAGAAACAAGGATGCCTCAGTTTATTAGTGTGGTCGTCAACCATGGGGGGCATCTGAAAGACAAGACAGGCAGAAAGAGAGTGAGGAGAGAGGACACATCAGCGTGAAGTGTGCTGAGCAATGTCCAGGTAAGCCATCCCAGGGTTAGGGCAGCAAAGAAATTAATTTGCCTCAAGGAGAATCCCAGAGTGATACTGAGGACTGGGCTCTGCTTTATCACTCTTTTTCCCCAGGCAGGACTCCTTCCTTTAGCTTCTGCAGGAGTTTGGGAGCACTTGCTTTGCTGAGTGTGCCTGTGAGTGTCCACCAAGTATAGAAGAACAACTGCCATTAGGGTTAAATGCTCCCAAACAGCAGATGAAGCCTGAAGTGTTTGTTAGGGAGCTTCTGCATCTTCTCCAAGGCACCTAATGGTATTTTAGAGTCAAACACAAGAGGTTGGCAGGACTATTACTGGTCTGACCAGTAATAGTCAGACCAGTCAGTACTGGTCCATTATGGTCTGACCAAGTTTCCTAATATGAAGTGGACCGGACTGGCTGCTCTCAGCTCTTGCAGAGGAAGAGCATCTCAACCTGCCAGGGAACATCTCCCAAAATACAGTGATCCAGTCTGCATCTTACTGCGTGCAGGAAGGTATGGAGGGTGGTCAACAGTGGACAGGGCAGGGGGTGTCACTGACAGCATGAGGAGGGTGTGGGCGATGAAGGTTGTGCTCCTGCTGCCTTGACTCTACCTGTTCTGAGAATAAACAGCATCTTTTTCCTTCTTTAGCTTTAAGTTTAGTGAAAAATAAAATTAAAGCCAAATCCTAGTGCTTTAACTAAATCAGAGCTTTTACCAGCTTCACGTAAAGAAACAGGATTCTTTTCACAAGTGTTTATTTGCACAGTTCAAACAAGCTATTTTTTAAAAATATGAGCCCACCACAGATGTGCAACCCAGCCTAATCTCTGTTGACACCATTCAGAGGTTAGGAAAAAAAATACATGAGAAGCATGTTCTGCCACTTTGCTGGAAAAAAAAAGGCCTTTCTTTGGGCTGTTTATTTAATGTAGGCTCCCAACAATTGGCAAAGCAGAACTTACCCTGGCGTGGGGAGATGAGCAGGATCCTATGAGATGATGGAAGATGCAAGCGCTGCTCCAGATGCCCTGTAAGAAGAATGGAGGACACCATTCCCCTCCTTGTAGAGCTTTATTTTTGCACACTGGTGAGAGCTTGCTCCCCCTGAGACGTCAGCATTGCTGGGGCTTTGAACTCCACTTCAAAGCTGGGGCTGGAGCGAGGTTTCTGTAAATCCAGAGAAACAGGTAAATATTTGTCAGAGTAAATTAACCCTCCTCACCACCTCAACGGTCATCTGTGTGAGGCGGCTGGAGGGGTTTCGGCAGGCACAGAGGGGAGCCTTGTTGATTTACTGCACTACTTCAGGAGGCAGGTAGACACAAAACACTGCGGCAAGGAGACCTGGAGGTTTCCCCCTTAGCACGGTCCATGAACTCATGGAGACAGCTCATCCTTTCCATCACAGGAGCAGGCAGAGAGGAGTATCCTTTTCTTGTCTGGGGAGAAGACCAGCCTTGGTCCTAGCACTGCTGCTGTAGCTTTATAAGCACTTCATTCATCGCAGTTATTCCAGATGGGCATCAGCTGTTCACAAAGCCTGAGAGCACATTGTGTCTCCCACCTGCTGTCACAGGCTTGAGGATGGGCGTTGTAAGCCACCCATGCCAGAAGACATACCATCATACAAGGCTTCCATGAATTTATCAAGTTCTAGTTTCTGACATGCCCCCAACCCACTTACAGGGGTTCAAAGTGTTGGTTTTGGAAAGGGGGCTTTGGTGGGCCACCCTGTCTGAGGTGTCTGCACTGCAGCAGGCAGTGGAGTGGGAGATGTGGACACCCGGCAGCTAGCCCCAGCCACCAACCCACCCACCAGCACTCCCAGCCTTCCTCTCTCATCACCACAGCATGAGAATACCAGCATAAATGAGAAAAAGGGAAGGGAAAAACCAGAAACAGCTGAGCACCAGATGAGAAGGATACAGAAGGATGGGACTAGGCTCATTCCTCAGCCCCCTGCCAAACCTGACCCAGCACCCCCCTGCTCAGCCATGGCCCCCAGGGCAATGCCACCCTCCCTTTCGCTGAGCCATGAACCCGCAGCTGGATGTTGACAAGCACAAAAGGAAGCACCAGGGATGTAACTGTTCCAGCTGGGACCTGTGTGTGGCCCTCGAGGGTGCACAGACCTTGGCTCTGGGGTGTGCACTGGGAAGGTGCTGGGGAGGCTCTGGGAGTGCCCCCCTCCAGGTGCCTGGGGCATGACACTCACCTTCCCTGGTTTCAAGGCAGGGAAGGTTGGGTGTGGGGGCCTGATCACTCCGGCGGGCTTGGTTCAGAAGCAACACATGGGCAGCAGACGGGATGCTGGTGTTAAACCACGCTCCGTGTCTGCTGGGGAAGTGGAGCGGGGAGAGGGATGTGCCAAAGGCAACAGCTGTCTCGGTGAGCTCAGTGTTTGCTGTCCTGTGAGACGCCGGCCGCCGGGCAGATGGGCTCTGGCCTTTCCTTCACCGAGCACCTCCCTCCGACCTGCTGGGTGTCTCTGCGGGAGCTGGCACCAGCACGTCTGTTAGTGAGATGAAGGCTGGATTGTACCATGCTTGCCTGCGCAGGCTAGTTAAATCTCGCTAGCAGCAGCGGGGAGGACATGGCAGCATCAACCTTATTAGCCATGGTCCTTATCGGCCAATGCAAGCCCAAGTCCCCGTGGGGCATGTGCTCCAGGTACTGATGTGTACTCACAGCCACTACAGTTTCCTCCTCATCACTCATGGCACATGGGCAAGGTCACGCTGGCACGGATGTGTCAGCACAGGCCACCATCAGACCTCTGTGTGGCTGCAAGGACACAGCCTGAGTGACAGACATTGCTGCTGATGAGGTGCAGGAATCCCCCACTCAGCTCCCTCGTGAAAATGTGCACGTTGGGGAGCGTGGGCTCAGTGGAGCTGCGAGCATTCAGAGCACCCTCAGACCAGACCGTTCTCTTCAGATGAGGCATCCCAGTTCTAGGGTTTTCAGGGACTCACATGTCAGCATGTCTCTTAGTTGGGGGGAAAAGACCCCAAAAGCGTGTCTCCATGCTGAGAGAGCTGTGGAGAGAATCACTCCTGTTTTAGGCGTGTTCTGTTAAACCACAGATCACAGGTTTGGACCTTCCCAGGCTTTGACTAGAATATGATTCCCTTCTATATCTTCCTAGATACATGTTTTTTTTTTTTCCCCAGTGTATTTTAAACACTCTCATTTATCCCTGGCAGTCAAAGCACATGCACATCAGGGAGTCATGCCTTGCTAGGACAGTGATCCCCATGTTCACCCACCATGAGTGGCCTGGCTGAGGAGCCCAGCCCACACACTGACACACCAACCGCTGATCAGGGCCAGCAAAGGTGACCTTTCTTGTACAGGAGCCTTTCCTGGTAGGACCCCCCTGGGGCGGCTCCCCCACCCAGCAGCAGGGATCAGCTGGTGGCACTGGTAAGACAAGGCAGTGCCAGTCATTCTGCCCAGCACCAACAGCCCTGGCCATGCTATGGCTGGGCTGGTGGGCAGTGGAAAGTTCTCTGGGGTTTACAGCCATGCTTCAAGATCTTCAGGCAGGAATGATTCACTGCTGAGCAGGTTAGCCCACCACATAAGAGAGTTCATGGGCTTCTTGTTGACATTAAGCTCACACAGGGCAGGATCTGCAAGTAACCCTTGCTGCAGCTGCTGTGGCCGGTGACCTAGCTTCCATCAGCAGGCAGGGAAATACATCCCCGCATGGAACTACACAAACTCTGCCTTAATGCCCAGAGCAGAAGGATAGCGCTCCCCCAAGCACCTGCACCGGAGAGCACCGACACTTGTGCCAGGTCATGGGCAAGGTGGGTCATGGGCAAGGGGCAGATGGCAGAAGGCGATCTCTTTCACTTGAAAGACAGGGAGGATTTGATATGGTCTCTGCACTGCAAACACAGGTTCTTCTCTTTTTCTCTGGACACGTTATCTATAGTGATGTTGTGCTGTTTGCTGCTTGTTTTCTGGCTCAAAACCCTTCAGGACAGCGCAGCATTGGAAGTAGGCATTGGTGTGCTTCTCACTACCTTTGCCTCTTCTTGCTGAGCTTCTCCATCCCAAAGCCACGGCCATGCCCATCTCCCAGCCCAACCCTTTCCCAGCTTCTGCAGCACAACACAGCTCCAGAGGGACACTGTGACACTGACACAACATGTCTCGCCAGGACCTCCAGCTGCACGGTTCCTCACAGAATTTTACCTTCTTGGAAAAACAAAATTTATCACTTGTGGCAGACTAAGTGGATTCAGGAGTGTCTAAGTGGATTCAGGGGCTGCAGCTCCTTGCAGTGTCTGGCACAGGCTGAGCCCAGGGAGCTCCTTTCTTTATATCACCTGGCAAATGCTGTTGGAGTCAGAGCTCTCGGTTTCCATTCCTCTATAACTCACATACGTGCTTGGCTCAGCCTCGGGCTACAGATCCAAAAAGCAGGAGGTTGCTTTTTGGATGGTTGAGTGCATGCAGGCCCCTAACATGCACATTTTGACGTAATAAACATGGAGTCCAAGACAGATGAGGAACAGATGACGCCTCAGTAAGTCTGGCGCAAGGCAGCAGTGATGGTATGTCTACAGGACCTACAGTCCCTGCCTGGTGTGCCAGAGCAGGGCTGCACGAGCTGTGTCTGCAGGGCAGCGCAGTCCTCCTTGGGTGAAGGCTACGGAAATAAAGCAGAAAAGAGCATCCCAAGATTCTTGTTTTCTACTTTTCCAGCCTTTGTCCAGCTTTGAGCAAAATGGTTCTTGCAGACACCAGAGCCTCCACAGTTGAAGCTGAGAAATTTCATGTCTAGGCAGACAGAAATCTGGTGGCTTTTATCCAGCCATCTGGACGTGGGAAAGCTTGGAAGTCCCATGAGAAAAGGGAGATTTCTTGGCAAAGACTCACAATAAATCTTTACGGGAGAGTGGAAGGCGAAAAATACGAAGTGTCCATCAAGCTGCTCATGTTCTGCAGGCAGAAGACAGGAAGCCCTGAGATGTGCAGGTACAGCAAGAGATTTTAAAAGTGAGAAAAAATATTTGAGGCTTCTTTAAGCTTCAACACCAGAAACAGGCAGATGTCACAGAAATCCTGCATAGTCCTGCTCTGCCCACCTGGAAGGGCAGGACCAGCTCCGATGCAGGGCCGGTCACTGGCAGTCCTCGAAGGCCTCTGGTAGATGTAATCAGCATGGTAGTACGGATGGAGAAATACATATGGAAAGTGGTTTGTCTAGCATCACTCCACAGACCAAAATCTTCAGGATTACACCCTTGTCCCACCTAGTAGGTGCTTGCTCTGCTGCAGCACTGCTGGCCTCCCTGGGGAGCCCCAGGAGAGCTGAACCGCTGCTGTTTCTCAGCTTTGTGAAGAGATTTTAATACACCCAGAGCCAGTATGGGCATGTGTTTCCTGCCCAAAGCCCCTCCATCTCCTCTGGATGCCCCCGAGAGCTCCTGTACTGTGTCTTTCCTCCTTCACTACCTTCCTGCACTCACCAGAATCTGCTTTTAAAGCTGGCCAGGCTTTGAGTGATTACCACCCACCTGAACTGCATCCTCCTCCCTGTTGGACATGCCCCAGACAGACCCTGGGGAGGCAACACCTTCAGGAGACCCCATCCCAACATTCCAAGGAATGATAAACCACTGCAAACACCCTCCTTTTCCTTCAGAGCTGGGGAGGAAAAGCAGCATCTCTTTTAGTCCCACTATTATTTAATCTGAGTCAAACAAACAAACAACAGCAGCATTTTTTCTGTGGAAAAAACATTTTGCAGCTGGATGCAGTGAACTTTACACTGGTGGGGATAGTTGGGAGGGTGTTTGCTGGATTATAGTGGGGGTCTGGGCACGTGAGCAGTGGGGCCACTCCCAAGAAGAGGAGCAATGGGAACAAGACCTCCCTGTGCAGTCATGACAAACCCGCCTGTGAACCGGTGCCAGGTGCTCAGTTTCTATCTCAATTTTGGTCTTGGAAAAAAAAGGGAATGGACTGAATACACAAGAGGCTGCAGTCAAGCTGTGGCACACACCCATCCAAGCAAGAAAATTACATGGTAAGGCTGCCAGGGTGTCCTGACTTCACTTTGCCAGGTCTGGGCTGTTGGGGCTGTGACCTGCTAGCCCCCGCCCAGCAGCTGATCCAGCACTTTGCCGAAGATGCAGCATTTCCTGACCATTACACAGGTAGCACTTACTGTGTCGGATGCAGAGGAAAGAAATCTCCGCTCACCCCAGATGATGCCTTTTGTGCAGGCTGGTTTCATCCCATGGGATGGGGAACTTCCACCAGGACCCTTGGGTGGGACCAATGCTTTTCCCACCACTGAGCCTGAAACCCGACCATGTGGAAAGCTGGCAATAAGCACACTAAAAAAAACTCCACCATCATCATGTGTCCAGGGCTGTTGACTCTGGCATGTGTCGGTGGGTGAGGGCTGCACCTGCGTGGGCAAGCTGTGGGTGTGCAGTGGGGCTGGGGGTGGTGGGGTGGTGGGGACAGCACTGCTGTGGGGATGGGGGTCCCACTACCCAGCCCAGGTTCTGTGAGGAGGTCACAGCTGATGTTTGGCCCCTAGGTTTGGGTCTATCTCAGCCTCAGCTGACTCATGGTGTGATGGGCCTCGCTTTCTGTTGTCCTGTTAAATTCTTCTGATGTTGGCAGAGTGCAGCAAGACCATCACACACCTGCAGCGCCAGCCTAAAAAATAAATTGTTAGCAAACAGCAAATTAACTCTCTTTGAATTGTGCCAAGGGGAGCATCCATGTTATTTAAGTGGATTTCTAAAATTAGCCTAGTTACTGTAAAAAACACCTTTGCAAGACACTGCTGTCCACAGTGCTCAACTTCAGAGACATTTATTTCTAGAGCTGATGGAAAAATTTCTCACCTTTCAAAGGCTCCAATTATATCTTGGTGCTGGCTGGAGCCAGTGGTCTTCGCAGCTTCCTTGCAGGCAGTTGCAGGCTTCTGGTGGGGACCACAGCTCTGACAGTGCCACGGGGCACAGGGGGAGAGGTGGGGGGGCTGACACCCACCTATTGACCAAGGAGATGATGTAGGATCCCATTAGCCTTGATGCACACTGTAGGTGATACCCCAAAACAAGTGGATTTTACATTGTGCCACAAAAGCAGTAGTCCTGCTGTGTTTTCATCTGCGGTTGCTGCTAGCACTGAAGGCTCCCAGGATCGGGCTCCTGCCAGGATCTGGCCAGCTGCACCAGTAAAAGGAGCAAATTGCTGGTGCCCAGGTGGCCTTTGGAGAGTGGGCCAGTAGCCAGGCTGTGGGCAAGGCTGCTCTGGGCTGCCCTGCCTGGGTGGTCGGACCCACACGTGCAGGCTCCTGCTCACCCTCCCAACTGCCAGCTCCCCGCAGCATTACTATATATAAAATGGGAAAGGGGCTCTTCTCACCTTTATTTTTATTTTGTCTCTCGTCCTAGAAAATACGCAAGTGGAAATGGTGGGTTATGAGAGGACACTGCACCTGAAGCAGAGGCAGGCACTAGACATCGTATGAAAGGCCCCAGAACCATGGGCTTTGCTGCAGGGAACGCAGCTGCCTGTCCCTGTAGATGGACGAGCCTGCCTCTGGCACAGGAACAATCCTATGGATGGATTTTACAGCAAGATCCACAGATTGCAAACAGTCCTACAAATAAGAGAGGTGTTCGGTGTCTTTGTGATCGGAAAGAACAGGAAGTAGTGAAGCATCTCATGTTTATCAATGGAAATGCTTTAAACCCCGGAGTTTGGGCAAGGCTTTAAAAGTTGCTGTGCCAGCGTGCTGTTGTAGGCAGGCGTGATGCCTTGGGTAGCCGACATAAAGGCTGGGGAAGACTTGGCTTTCTCCAACCCATTCCACTGATCTCTTCGCTGCGGTCCCTGCTCCTGTGGCTGCACGTTCAGGTCACACACGTGGTGCCCCTGGCATGAGCTGTGCCCCACAGCTGGCTTGAGCCCTCCTTCCTCCCGCCATCCCTCCTCTGCTTCTGCAAGCACAGCCCCGGCAGAGGTGAAATGTTCCTCTGCAAGGGGCTGGTCATGTACAGCCTCAGCTGCGGTGCTGCTGCCAGCTGGCCACGAACAGCAGAAATGCTGCCCGGGAGACAGCATCGCTACCCAAGTGGTAGTCTCCAAGAGGAGGATTCAGCATGGGCCTGAGGTTGGGAAAAAATCCAGTAGAAATCAATAACCGAACCCTTCATAAATAGTCCTTCGAGCTCTGGAAAATGCATGTGGGCTATCATGCTTAAGGTTTGTTCCACAGGTTCCTGTAAAGCCCAGAGCATTGCAATTTGTGGCACAGCTGCTGGGGGAGATGCAAGCCTCTAGCCAGAGGCTTTGCTCTGCTTTCCCACCCTCTGGCTGGTGTGTCTCCTGTGCTCCCACCGCCCAGACCCTCAGTGCATGTAGCTATCGGCATAAACTGTGCCACTACATGGTTTGTCTTGTGCTGTGTCCATCACTGAGCCCATCCTGTTAGTGCATGTCACAGGAGCGAGGAACCTCCCAGGCAGATGTGAAAACCAGATTAGCAAGGTCCGAGCCAAATTAGCAAGACTCTCTCATTTACCAATGATCTTAGGAGCCTGTGCTCAATTTTTTCTCCTTCCTGGTGTGACTGTACTGCACTGGCATGGGCAAAGCATGTTCTTGGGTGTGGAGATGGCTTGGTGGGTGTTGTGAGGGAAAGTGAGGTGAACGTGCATCGTACCTTGGCTTTCTGCTCCATCCCAGGTTCTAGCAGTGAATGACAGGAAAAGTTCAGGTGATCAAAATTCACAATTTTACCTACTCCTCATTAAAATTGTGAAATTTCCTTTGAGAAACTTACCCTGCTCCTTCAATGTCTGTGATGCCAGGGAGAAGGGGTTTGATGCCTATTGAACTTTGATGAAGAAAGGCTGAATTCTTTGGAAAAGCCCATCCCAACATGGTGTCCCCATGTTCTGGCCAAGAAGTGCACAGTTCTACTGACAGGCAGGAATTCATCCCCCAATTCCTGCAGCTTGGGAGGTCACCTCTTGGGTGTGAAATTTGACTGTTCCACACCTCCTTATCCAAGGCTCATCTTGGTTCAGAAAGGGTTTCAACATTTACAAGGAGCTGGTCCTAATTAGCAAGAAGGATTTCCTGAAGTCCTCAGGCTTCAAATTGATCTCACTTGTGTTACAGCTTAACGGGGTGTTTCACTACAGGGACATCACAAATAAACGTACAGGAGTTCAGCCTGGGTATTCTCACAGCACAACACAGGTATCAAATCTTCTGATTTCTACGTCAGAAGATTTCCTTTAATGATGCATGAGTACAAACCAAGCTCCAGGTGTGTTGGACCTCTACAGGGCTCTAGAAATGCAAAAAGATGTCAAAAGCTGCACTTTCCTTCCCTGCCAGGGTGGGCACCAGGGTAGCTGGAGCTGTTGGTGGTGTTTGGGGCAGGACTGGGGGAAATGAACAGCTTTCAGCAAAGCTGGACAATGAGCCTTTCTGCCAGTTCATAAGAAGGAAATATTTTACTAGAGCAACAGAATTTGTGCATTACCTGAGAAAACAGCTTTGTTCAAACAGGGCGTCCTGGTTTGAGTTAGAACCAAACCAATTCTGTTCAGTGATTTTACTTTTCATCTGAGTGTCTGCTGAATAATTGCACTTTCTGAAGCTAACAGCATGTTTTTGCAGTGTCTGCTTCTAGCAGTGATAATGCTCGATGTAACAACCAAGTCGAGTTACTACCAAGGACTGGTGTGTAGACCAAGGTCACTGCTAACTCTTGTGTACCACATGGGGGTTGCAGAAAGTGAAAGGCCACACCTGCGGGTAGGAGTGGCCAGGACAGGGGACCCTAAACTGACCAACGAGCGATTCCATCCCATAATATGTCATATTCAGTATAAAGCTGAGGGGTCACAAGGGTCTCAATCTGGCTTTTTGCCTTTGCTTCCCTTGGGTGCTTTCTTACCTTCTGGACCCTTCCCTTCCCTTTGGCCTTCTTTCTTCTCACCCCTGCCTTTGATCCCGATCTGTGTGTTCCTGAACCCAGATCCTGAACCTGGTTCCCATCAGCTGCTGATCCCAGTCTGGGACTTTTCCGGTGCCTGCTCCACAGCCTCGGTGGTGATGGTGATGTAATTGCCATCAGGAGGAGATTGGGTTCAATACTGGTTGTGTATATATTNAACCTTGACACAGGGTTTTAGAATCATAGAATCATAGAATCATTCAGGTTGGAAAAGACCCTTGGGATCATCAAGTCCAACCATCAACTCTACTCTACAAAGTTCTCCCCTAAACCATATCTCCCAACACCACATCTAAATGACCCTTAAACACATCCAGGGATGGTGACTCAACCACCTCCCTGGGCAGCCTGTTCCAGTATCTGACTACTCTTTCTGTGAAAATTCTTTTCCTAATGTCCAGTCTAAACCTACCCTGTTGCAGCTTGAAGCCATTCCCTCTTGTTCTATCGCTAATTACCTGTGAGAACAGACCAGCACCAACATCCTTTCAGGTAGCTGTAGAGAGTGATGAGGTCTCCCCTTAGTCTCCTCTTGCTCAGACTAAACAGTCCCAGCTCCTTCAATCTCTCTTCATAGGATGTATTCTCCAGGCCCTTCACCAGGGGCCTGGTGCCTTCCCTGACTTGTTTTGTTTTACCCCAATGAAGAGAAGGCTTCTGCTATGGAAAGCCACATCAGCCTCCTCCATGCATAGGGATGCTCAGGGACCACAGCAGATCCCACCCCTCAGCAAAGGGCAAAGTCCTGCTCTGTCCTATGTGGGCTCATGTCACCATCTGCCACCTTGATACGTAGGTGAAGCCAACAGATGGGAGAAACAAACATGACAGAGAAATCCTGCAAGTCCTGTTATGGCTTATTCTGGAGAAAGCTGCTATGTCTGTTGGTCTTAAAAGCATCGGTAGGCATCTCTGCCAAGAGAGTGCTGTGAACCCGGTGATTTATCTCTTTTTTTTTTTCACCCATGCTCATTAAAATGGGAATTTGCCGGCGCTGCTGCTGTATCCAGCTGAATGCGTGTGCTTCTTGGCTCCCAGCAAGGTCCTCGCTGCAGATACCGTGTGCTTTGGCAGCCGGGCCAGTCTGGGCTGCAGGATATTACGCCTGGCAGGGACACAAACCCCTTCCAGTTCCTGGAATTTGGATTGTCTCGCGGAGTGCTGATTAAGCAGTGCTTTCAATCTGCACCCAAGACAAAACCCTCACCTTGTCTGCGCCCAGAGGCTCGGTGTGGCTCGGCTGCTGCGGGGCAGCGGGACCTGCGGTGGGTTTGTTCTCCTCGAGCCCCAGGGACGCAAAATCTCAAAAGAAAATCCCAAATGCAAAGCTTTGCAGTTCATGGTGCAGGACGAGCATGCATGCTCAGGGCTCTGTCTTTTGTAAAATAATACGTCATTAATAAAACCCTTCCCATAACACAGGCCTGGTGCCCTCCCTGCCTTGGTGTGCACTTGGTGGCAGCTGCTCCTCCCAGTCTGCCCGGTTGAGATCGCTGCTGTGTGTCCCCATCTGCCTTTCTAATCTGCTGGGAATCAAACCACCTTTACCAGCCTTACTAACGAGTGATTTGGTAGCTGGGGTTGGGCGGAGGGAGGCAGCCCCAGCATGTGCAGTCCCTGTGAGCTACGAAGGATGTTCCTGCAGCCAGCCCCTGGAGCTGGTACTCGCCCCTGCATACGGTTGAACGTAAAACAGGGATGTTGGAAAACTGGGGATGGTTCTTTACCTGGCAGCGGTGGAGAGCTGACTGGTGTTTTGGGGTGGTCTGGTGCTGGGAAGGTGAAGCTGAGCTGGTCAGACCCCCTACAACAGGCAGCCTGGAAAGCTGGTGGACTCTGGGAGCCACTCTGACACCCTGGTGTGCCCAGTGTCAGCATCCACAGCACAGATCCCTGCAGCATGCCCAGCCCTGCCGTGCATGGGGTACTGGTGCTCTCTGTGCAGAGGGGTCCTCTCCCATGGTGCCACAGAGGGCCTGGAGGTGCCTCGGCAGTGGTTTCCCCATCTCCTCACTGGCACAATCCTCATCCCACCCGCTGGGTTGGGAGGGGATGGAAACATCCCTCTGACACATGTCTCCAGCTGCTCCCCGGGACCCACAGCATCTTGAGTTGCTTTATGGGAGAGGGGATGCCAGGAAAAATATTATACACAGGGGACTGTTTCTGCAGAGGCTGACAGCAGGGTGAGGCTGTGTTGATGTAGTACATCAGCTCAGCACCTGGGCGTTATTCCTGCTCCACACTCAGGTCTGCTCCTCCCCAAGCTCCTTCTGTCACACAGTGGGTCTCTGGGGTGGCTGGGTGCAGCTGGCCAGTCCCTGGGATGTGCTGTCAGTCCCAGCATGGGGCAGGAGTTGCATGGCTGGGATCCTCAATTCTCATCCCAGTCAAACCAATGAGGACAAGAAGCAGTGATGGGCTGCTGCTGCGGGACTGCCTTCTCCCCCCTACTCTCTGGCGGCCTCCTTGTCTCCCTGCCTGAGCACCAGCTTTCCCCTGGGCACAGTCTGGTCTCAGCTCTAAGCCTGTGTTTCTGCGTCTTCTGCCAGCTCAGGAGAAGGAGGTTAGCCTTGGTGCTCCCCTTCATGCAACCGAAGAGCCTAATTGTGGCTCCAAACCCTCCTGTGCCCTGGCGAACCCAAGGCACGGTGTGAGCACCTTGGGTGCTTTAGGTGGGGCACCATGGCATGGAGGGATGATGGCAGCAAGCTCTGCTGCAGCTCACATGTGGCCACTCACCCTGAATGGGAGCAGGGTGGGAGGAAGAGATGTGACAGGCATTGCAAGGAGCCCCTCCAGCCTTCCAGGATCACATTTTTGTGACTTGCAATAATTCAGCTGGCCCCGAGCGTTGTGACCGCTTGGGATGTTGTAGGGAAACACACTTGATGCTGCAGGATTGTCTACGGCTTTCAGACTTCTGCAGCCATTTCCCCTCCCTGGGGACAGACACCTGGACACCAGTCCGGCTGCCGGGGAAGCACAGCCTGCAGAGGAAGGGCTGTCTTCCCCTGGGATGCCCCTGGCCAGGCATTGCCAGTCCAGGTCTGTGGTGAGGATGTGGGCAGAGCCCCTGTGGGCTGCAGCAAGCCCTGGTCCTTGGGGAACCCACGGGCAGCAGTGCCCAGCCTGGCAAGTGGCTTCATTTCTAACAGGGAGAGCTGCTGCCCCAGGGACACGTGTGGTCACAAGGTGCCCTCCCAGCTACCCCCAGAAAGGGACATTGCTGCCATCTGCTCAGCTTGTACCAAAGAGGGGTGATCCTGGGGCTCCCGGCAAGTGCCAGCCCTGCTGCTGCCTCGCTGGGGCAAAGCCCCTCTACATCCCTCACAACCTGGGCTCGCTTCCCTATCCACAGCTCCCAGCAAGACCCCAGCTTGTGGGGGACGAACAGAGGACTCTGGGAATCTCTCCCCATAGACAGCTTGACAAGCCCCCAGCCAGCAGCCAAAGGGGAGCCCCTCTGCCCGCTGGAGAAGGGAGCAGGGCTCTGCTCGCTTCCCCACCAGCTATCAGCGTGCCTGCGCACGGATCCATCCACCAGCCTATAAATCTCCTAGCAGGGCTCCTTCCAAACTTCAGGACATTCCCCGGGGGAAGAGTTAAGATGCAGCTTTTGCGTCAGATGCCGCAGCGGGCCGCCCGCCGGGACTAGGCTCAACCTCTCGCCCGCATCTGCCCCAGCAGGTTGTTTGCAAAGGTCAATCCCACCGGCTGCCGCCACTGCCGGGCTCGGCTGCTCTTGGCTCAGTCCTCGAGGTACGTAGACGGGGGAACATCCTCCCCGCTGCTCCGGGGAAAGGCTGGCAGGGATGCTAGGAGGTGCATCGGCTGACAGACGAGGAGATATTCCAGCGTTTTCCTTTTCTTTTCTTTCCTTTTTTTTTTTTTAAATTATTCTGCTTTTGCGGTCATTTATTTTTCTTTCCCCGAGATAAAGAGTTAGGATTTCTCACCGATGCCTTTAAAACTTGCCGTGCTTTTCTTTATCTGTATGAGATTTCCATTTGTGCTGGAGATTTACTCAACACACCAAATGCCTGTGAAGTTACAGGGCAGGCGGCTGCAGCGAATATCTCAGCATGCTCCTAATTAGCCCCTGCCTTGCAGGTATGTGTGATAAGTGAAAAACGGGGAAGATTTTGTACCAGTTTTGTTGTTTTTTTCTTAAGAAACAACAAGAAAACCAATTCTCCAGCCATCTCCCTGCTGGTCCTGGGGAATTTGGTGTGATAAATGAGGTTATTAAAGAGATTAATTTGAAATATCTATTTTGAAAAGGAAAAAAAAAGGAAAAATTATTTTTATCTTATTTTGGGAAGTGGTGTTTGCAAACCTGAGCGGTGCCTATGTTGTTTTCTCTCCTAGATCCACACGCCGGCAGTGGGAACCAGCGATCTGCTGTGTCCTTGATTAACTCTGTGCGGGAGCAGAAAGCTGCTGGCCGATCCCGCTGGCCGGGCTAGCATGGCTGTGCTCCACCTGCACCTGTACCTCTCTGCCTTGGGCTTCTGGACCACCCAGCAGTCCAGCTCCTTCCTGCTGCCCAATGCCACTGAGCTCCTGTCCCCCCCCAGAGGCAGAACCGTGGGCCTGCAGTGGGGCGTGGGGGTCCCCCGGAGCCGTCGGAAGCGGTATCTCTCCCCCCATGATATGAGCTTGATTTTGGACTATCACAACCAAGTCCGGGCACAAGTTTCTCCCCCTGCTGCCAACATGGAGTATATGGTGAGTCGGGCTCTGGCAGGGTGGTTTTGGGTCCACAGCTCTGGGGTGCTGCAGTGGGGTTGAGGGGGTCACCCATGATGGGAGCACCCAACCTGGTACCCACACATGGGGATTGTCAGGGTGCTGCCCTTGGTCCGCAGCTGAACATCTGTCCCAGGGGATGTTTCGCATCCCTGGTGCAGGGCAGACCCATGCAGCCTCTTCACAGCAGGGATGGAGTCCCTATAGGGGGGCATTTTCACTCGGGGGCAGATTTAAGACCCTTGGTCCCATGCCTGGGACATCTGGGAGCTTGCTGGCTGTGGGATGGCAGGATCCATCCAGCTGAGCTGCAGAGGCAGCATTTGGGGAAGGGAGGTGGCAACAAGCATGAAAAGCTCAGGTCCCAACCCAAAGCCCAGGTGGGAGCCTTTCCTCTAACTTCAGCCCCATCCCAAGCTCCGGGTTTCCTTGGACGCATGCCAAGGGATGCCAGCCCCTGGGAAGAGAAACACGCAGGAGTGGCTCAGAGAGGGGCTGTGCAGCCTCTCCACATTGGGCACCTCCTCCAGATGAGGGTCACCCTGAGAAGAACTGTCCCCAAGTTGTCTCTTAACCCAGCCCTAAAGGGAGGAGAAATGGGGACTCACCAAGAGGAGGGATTTCCAACCATCACAGAGTGGGACATGCTGCTCTGATCCCAAGGAGGGGACTGGAGCTCTGATGGAGCAGCTGGGTGGTCCCTGGATGCTGGTTTGGGAGACAGATGCTGCAGCCCAGCTTGCTGGGTACCAGAACGGGTCAGAATCACCCAGCAGCATCCTGCACTGCTTCTTTCTTGGCCTAAATTCCTGCCTTCCAAAATAACTCTCCCAGGCAGTTCAGGATGGGTGAGGAACCTTTAAATAATGCATGAAGGAACCAGCTGTCCTTACTGGTCAGTCTGCGGCCAGGGCTGTGGTGGAGGGCTGGGAACATCTGCGAGCTGCAGCAGCAGTGGATGGCTGCAGGGTTTCACCCCTGTGTTCAGCTCCACTTTCTGCAGAAGGAGCTCATTCCCAGAAGGAATCACGCACACAAGGCTTGCACTGCTCCACGGCATCCGTTCTGTGCCTGGGCAATGGGGACCCCACGTGCCCAGGAGCTGCAGTGGGCAGCTGGGCTGGTTCATGGCTCCTGGACATGCTGCCGTGCTTCCCTTGGGCTTTTTCCAGCTTGACATGTGAGTCATGTTTTTTGGACAGCCATGGGTGCTCAGAAACCCTTCCTGAGCCCAAGGGAGTGGGTTTCTCCCTTTCCCTCCTCTGGGCACCCAAAATCACTGCCTGCCCTTTTCCTTTCCTCCTGGCCAGGTGTGGGATGAGCAGCTGGCCAGGGCAGCAGAGGCATGGGCTGCACGCTGCCTGTGGGACCACGGGCCCCCCCAGCTGATGAAATATGTGGGGCAGAACCTCTCCATCCAATCAGGCAGGTGAGTGCTCCTGGGGACCCCCCACACCCCATGATGTTGTAGGAGGAGGAGGAGCAGAGAGGTTCTGAGCTGGGGTTGCAGAGGACTGAGATGCAGCCAAGAGGCACATCAAGCCCTCCCAAGGAGGGGTACCCTCTTGTAGCAGAGTAAATGTGGGAAACCAGAGGTGCCCACTGCTCATCTGGGGAATATACCATGAATTCACCCTCTGCTGGGCACACGAACCAGGGGGATGTGGGTCCTGGATCTGTAGACCCTTCCTCCTCCTCCTCTCCCTCACCCCCAACTACCAAGGTGGAGGAGGACCACCTTACACAAGGGCGCCCTTTGCAGGTACCGTTCAGTCGTGGACATGGTGAAATCGTGGCACCAGGAGAAGCAGCACTACACCTTCCCTCACCCCCGCGAGTGCAACCCCCGCTGCCCCTCCAAATGCAGTGGCTCTGTCTGCAGTCACTACACGCAGGTGAGCACTGCAGCCCCCCGCAGCCCCCCACAGCCCTCCCGCAGCTCCCCTGGACCCAGCTGCAAACCAGGGGCAGCCCACAGCACCTTGGGCCGCTACAGCACCCAGTGCAGCAAGCAGCCCTCCTCCGTGTGGCAGCTGGGATCCAGGATCAAATCCTGCCTGCTTCCAGTGGCCTTGGCAGTGCTGGATCAACAGCTGCACTCGAGGATCTTAAAGGTCTTTTCCAACCTAAGTGATTCCAGGATTCTTTGAAACCAAGCAGCAGGGCTGGCCCCTTTGTGCTTTTGCCGAGCATGAATCTTCTCCTCTGACACAGCTTTATAGTGCTCAGCTGTGTCTGGCTCCCCAGGAATGCAGCCCCTTCATCCCCTGGCACACCCACCAGCAGCCTGGCCAGCACAACATGAAAACCTCCCGCTGCTCGCCTGCTCGGTGCCAAAGCTGTGCCAGCTCCTAATACCTCCTCTGCACAGCTCCGACCTTTACCCAAGCATCAGCATCCCCGTGCAGCTTGTCTGTGGGGGTGCTTGGGGAAGCTGCAAGCTGCAAATGAGCAAGATGATACCTTTTTTAAGGGAGAAATGCAGCCTGGAGAGGCTTTAGGAGGGGCTTCTGGTTCTGTTTCTCATCCCTGTGTGCTGCTGGCGGTGCTTCAGGCTGAGGTCTGGGAACTAATTTGGGTAAATCAGAAAAGTGACCCAGACTCATTGAAGCAAGCTTGGCAAGGAAGCCCTTTGCAGGGCAGCCCAGGCTGCAGGCAGAAAAGGACAGCAAGAAATCACCCTTTGGTGACAAAGCACTGCCCATGATGGGCACAGCATCACACAGAGAAATTCCAGCATGTGGGGTGCGATTCCCTGGTGGGACAGATCCCTGTGCTGCAGTCCTGGGGTGACTGGCTGCGGGATGCCTGAGTGGGCGGTCACCGACAGTGCCTGTTCTCTGTCCTGGCGCAGATGGTGTGGGCATCCTCCAGCCGCCTGGGCTGTGCCCTCAGCACCTGTGCCAACGTGCGAGTGTGGGGCAGCACGTGGCGACACGCCGTCCTCCTCGTCTGCAACTACGCCATCAAGTAAGTGCGTGGAGGGAAGACCCCCCGCCATCCTCCCTCCTCACTCTGGTGTTGGCAGCAAGGCGATGGTGCTCAGGGGTGATGCCCTCCTCTCTTTTTAGGGGCAACTGGCTGGGAGAAGCTCCGTACAAGGTGGGGCGGCCGTGCTCAGCCTGCCCTCCCACCTATGGTGGGGGCTGCTCCAACAACATGTGCTTCACTGGACTCAAGTCCAACCAAGTCAGCTGGTTCTAGGGCTGCAGCTTGACGAACAGCCCCTGGGAATGGGGATGGGGTGAACTAGAATTATTTATAACTGACCCCGCCAACCGCAGCCCGCTGTCTGACCTGCTTCATCCCTAGTGCCGCATAGGAAATTGCTTTTTTACACACCTCTCCCACACCGCCGGTGTTGTCCAGCTGCTTCCCACCTTGGGGGAAATAGGGATGGTTCAGGACCATATTTCCCAAAATAGAGATGGCTTGGGGGTGCATGGAGGGAGTGGGGCTGGCTGGCATGGTCCCAGCTCGGTGGGCTTGGGGGCTTTCCCCTCCTGTGCTAAGGCAGAGGCTGGTGTAAGCAAGTACCAAGATGTCCTCCTCATGGCGAGTGGCTGTAGGAGAAGTGGGGAGCTTCAAGCGTGGCCCTGCTCCACAGCAGCCCCTCCAGCCACAGCCCCCCAGCTCTGAGCCCCCCAATAAAGCAGCCTGGAGACCCCCATACCTGTGTCGGTGCTCCCTCACTCACAGCCTGGAGCCTTGGGGTAACGCTGAGCCAGCGCTTTTGCTCTGGTTTTGGGGGTAAACAGCGAAGGGTGCAGAAGCCCTTGGCAAGGCCATAGGGCATGGCCGCGGGAGATGCCCGGGTGCTTTGCTCCATCATGTGGGAGAAGCCAGCACTGCTTGGACACCAGGTGATGATGACTCCAGAGGGCCAAGAGCTCCCTGTCCCACTCTCCTACCTCAGCCTCGGTGGCACTGAGCACCTCATTACCCACATCCCCTCCCTCTCTAGGACCTCCCAGCACTCAGCAAACTTAGGGGACCCCAAATTCCCAGGCTTTGGGTCTAAGCCTCTCCTGCAGATTCCTGGGCTGCAGCCTACTGCATCCCAGTAGCTCGCTCACCCCCACCCCACTGCATGCTCCCTTGGGGTGGGCTTTTCCATACAGAGGAGCAGATGTCTCTGAATTTGTCCCCTTGGAGCCGCAGAGATTTGACAACCAGGATGCTTGGGTGTCCTGGGGCTGGCAGGGGCCCCTCTGTGCCTCCTCCAGAGATGTACAGGAGATGCAGGAGGCCCTGTGCTGTCGGCCAATCACTTTTTCAGCTCCAGCTCTGGATCTCATATATATTTGGCATAATCTTAGCAACACCTCTTGCACATGGCCCTGCTTGCCTTAGCGCAGATCCCTGGGAGCAGGGCCTGCTCCTGCTGCAGAGCCATTGGTGGCACGGGGGCTGTCACAGCCCCACGGGGAGGTTGGGGGACCACATCTGCACATCCTGCCACCATGAGGTCCCCAGACCTCCTCCTGCATGCTGAGGTCCCAGAGTGAGCACAGATCTCTGGGAGCTGCTGTGGCACCTTGCAAGGCCCCCCAGTTTGGGGAGCAGAGGGAGACAGGGAGGAGCTGCCAACGCCCTGTGCCCTGGCCCTGTGCTTAGGGTACCACCCTGCATCCCACCTCAGCACCCCTGCAGCTCCCCGTCCCCAAGCAACCCCTCTGGTTTTGCACTGAGTGGACAAGCCCCAATTCATGACTGGGGCATTTCGTCCCACACACCTCAGCCAGGTGCTGCTCTGCCTATGCCAACGCTTGCCAGTCCCCCCAGCTCATCCCACTGCCCCTGGCCCCCCATGCAGCATTTGCCCCTTGCCCGCAGGCAGGCTTAGCTGTGCGTTGCCCATCACGGGTGGGTGATGGCACAAAAACCAGCAGCACCCGGGGTGCTGCAGAGCCAGATCTGGCTACACTGTTCCCCTGCTGCCGGGGGTGAACCCCTGCCTGGCAGCTGCCCCGGCCTTGACACCGGGTGGAAACGGGAGCCCCAAAAGAGTCCAGTAAGAGCCGTGTTTGAGTTTCTAGCTTGGCAGCAGTTACTATAGCTACAGCAACGGCACCTTGCAGATTGGTTTCCATAAGAGCTTGGTTACTATTTAACATCTCCACCCACATTAGCCCTGATTAAGCGAATCAATAAGATAACAGGAGAGGCAGGTTTTCTCGCCCTGCCTTTCCACGCTCCCGCCTGCCTTCACCTAGTTCCTTAGTGAAAGACATTTTTATTTATTTATTTAGATTTCTTTTTATTCCTCTACTTCCTCTGGTTTTCACCCCAAGTCCCCATAGCAGTAGCCGGCGCGACATGGTCAATGTAAGCACCCAGCTAAGCGCTAAGATGGAGGCTCCATATGGTGAGTACAGCGTTCCCATCGCCCGCGCTGCCGTCCCGCCGTCGCTCGTGGGAAGCCGGGTTGGGAGCGGGCAGCAGCCGCCAGCCCCACCACCCAGCCCCGCTGTGCTGCCTGGCCCCCACTGGCTCAAGCACCTGCACAGGCTGGAGATGGAGGCAGAAAAAGGGTCCCTGATTTATTTTTATAGACTATAAATACATATCTATGCGTCTTCTCTCTTTCACTCTGCTTGGCTTGAAGAAGGAGGCACGTGCCCGAGGGAGCAGAGCAGTCGGACCTGCTGGCAGAGGGGTTGCTGCGGGGTTTGCAGCAGAAGTGGAAGCAGTTTAGAAAGGAGGTGACGTGCTGCCTTGGGACATGCAGCCAGCCCCAATGCAAAGGCTGCGGGCGGCCCGTGGCACGCCCGGGCTGTGCGAGCGGGCACAGCGGGCGCCTGGCAGCGCTGCTGCTCTTGTCAAGGGCTGGGCCAGGCTAGTGTGATGGCTGGGCAGGTTTCCCAGCAGGGAGTGTAGTGCCTGGGCAAACAGCAGCCTCGGGTCTCTGTGGTGGGCAGCACGACGCTGCCTGGGACATCTCGGCTGCAGGGAGATGGCTTGCCAGGTCTGTGCCCCTGCTCCCTGTGTGGCACAGCAGGTACCAGTCTGAGGCAGGCCTGTGCCACTGCTCTACTTGGCTGTGCCAGGTGCCAACTGCCAACAAACACACATGGGCGCTGGGGGGATGCGTCCCCCTGCCCGGACTGTCAGCAGCCCCGTGTTACCCTTGGGATAGGTCCAACCATGCCCATGCGGCAGCAGCTTCCCCACATGGCAAGGGGCTGGGGCTGGGCTGCTGTGATCTGGGAACCCCAGTTCTCTGGACATGGCCAGGGTGTGGAGTGAGGCCCCAGCAAACAAGGTCTCACAGTTATGAGATTCTCCATCATATACTCATGGCTCTCCATCACATCCTCATGGCTCTCCATCACTCTCCATGGCTCCCCATCAGTTCCTCATGGCTCTCCAACACTCTCCATAACTTGCCCTGGCTCTCCATCATGTCCCCTGGCTCTCCATCATGGTACCTTGCCTCTCCTCCCTGTATTTTTCACATCCTGCTCCTCTTCTCTTTTACCACACCCCACTCATGAACATATCCAGCCCCACCAGCCCATGCTCCAGCTGCTGCATGTGCTGCAGCCAGGCCTCAGCAGGGCTTGTGGGATTCCCAGGCCACCTCCTCGTGCTTTGCTCATGGCCCTATTGTGGGTGGTCACTTCTCTTGCTCCAGGCCTGCAGCTTCCTACGGGTGCCACCTCCAGCCTTAACCCAGCCTCATGCTGGGCATCCACACTGCAGTGAGGCCCCTCGCCCCAGTCCCCAGCACTTCGGTACTCTCCAGATCGCTTTAATTTCGGCTCACATGGCCCCACAGTGCGCCATGGGCAGACATGGGACTCATCTGCATTTCAGTGGCTCCATGGCCTATTGCAATGGAAATGAGTAGGAATTGCGCGGGATCTGCAATAGCGTCACCGGGCCAAGCTGGAGCAAGGAGCTACAGTCAAGCAGAAACAAAATGTGGACTTTTAGCGTATTTTTACCAGGTTGGTTGTTTGTGTGTCCCAGTCTCATAGAGGCTGGGGCTCTGAAGGATCTCCCCCACCCGTACCTCTGAGCTGCAGGAGCTGCAGCAGGCAGGGCTCCATATAAAGCTGGACTCAGAAAAATGCTGAGGTTTTGGTCTGTTCAGTGCAGGCTGAGTTTTGTGTCCAGCTGGTGCTGTTTGGACAACGTGCAAGAAGCTGAGCAATGAAGGCTGCTTGTGAGTGGGTAAAACAAAGGTTTGATGCCTCTGAGATGTCCAGAGGGTTGGATCCTGGAGGGAGGGCTCCTCTATGGGCTGGTCCAGCAGAATTGGGTGCTGAGCATCCTCCAGGCTGAAGCTCTGCCTCAGTCTCTGGTGATGGAGAGGAGATGGCTCCTGACCCATGGAGCTCAAAGGGACTAACTTCTGCCTCATTTGCAGGATAATGGGAGGCTCAAGTGATGTCCCCATCAGCCTGAGAGATGGGCAGTGCAGGGTGGCCAGGTCTGAGCATCCCCACATCCAAGGTGCCTGTGTCCTGCTTTGCCCCAAGGTGCAAAGCCAGCCTCATTTTTGCAGTTAGCAACAGGCTTTGCCTGACAGATGCAACCCAAGGAGCTGAACAAGCTCTTTAATCACTTATGATTAAGTTATTCTGCCCACTTGCAACTGGCTTTAATGCAAGGGGCTGCTTGCCAGCCCTGGCACATCTGTGACCTTAAAAACTGGCAGGCAAATCTTTCTGCCAGTAATTTTCTCCTGATTTTTTTCTTTAATCCTAATTTTCTCCTAATTTTTCAGCCTGAGGGTCAGCAGCTGAGCTGCAGGCAGAACAGGGGCAGATGCAGGCAGAGCTGGAACAGATGCAAGCAGAGCTGGAGCAGATGCAGGCAGAACTGGGGCAGATGCAGGAAGTGCTGGGGCAGATGCAGGCAGAGCCGGGTGCTGCGGGGTAGCTGGAGAAGAATTGCTGCACATCCCTCCTGCAGCCACTCTCCCCATCTGCTCCCATGGCCAAACAAAGGCGCGCTCCAGTCGGCACCCGCTGCCTGCCAGCCTGTTCCGAGGCCAGGCTGCTGAGCCTGGGGCCTTGAAAGGGGGAGAGAGAAAAAGAATAAGAATAAAAAAGCAAGATGGGCCTCCCAGACCAAAGGGAGAGGAAACTCAGAGTGTTGGCAGAAGGAGGGGAGTCCTCATAAATAAAAAGGGTGAAAAAGTTATCCAAATAGAAGCGAGGAAGGGCTGGCAGGGATGAGGGACCAGGCAGCGCCTGGCTTCCCCGGGAGCCTGCAGAGCCCCAGGGCTGGGGCTGGGCTGGGCACTGGGGCAGACAGTGATGTGGTGGCCGAACTCTTCCCAGGGGCACTGCGAAGTTTATTCCCTTGCAAAGCAATGGGGATGCTCCATGGAGTGGTGTTGGTGCTGAGCCCCAGATGTGCCCACTAGCACTGCCCTCATGGCTGGAGGCTCTTGGCCCTTGGCAGGACAGGTCACCCCAGCTGGCATTGCCCTGGTGTGGTACTGGCATTGCTGGGGCTCAGCTGGCAGATGCACGTCAGGTTCTATCAGATGAGCCTTCAGCCTCGGACGGGTCATGCAGTTTCCTTTGATAGATGGAAATTTTTCCATCTCTGTATTTATCTCAGAAGCTTCAGCATTTCAGCATTCATTTGAAGCCAGGGATATATTCTAAGTGGGACAGTGAGCAGGTCTAGCCCACTCTGCAGTGGTGGCAGCAGCAAGAGCTGAGTGGGCCATCCCCACACTGCAGCTACTGCAACCCTCCCCATCCATCCCTGCCCCAAACTGCCACCAGCATTCTCCCTAAACTTTACCTTGGGGGAACTTGTTTCCGTCCCATCAGACCTGTGCCTTGTCTAAGGGCTTGGAGCACACCCTGACAGGCAGTGACAAAGGTGCCCTATGCCCAGCACCCTGCGTTGGTCCCTGGGCAAGAAGGGAGTGATGCCACAGCTCACGGAGAGCAGTGGGGCTGGGGCACGTTCAGCATCCTCACCAGGACGCACTGAGGATGGGCTGTGAGCTGGAACGGGCTCCTCCAGGCACATTGGGGCTAAAACCCCAGGAGAGCTGCAAATGGGTGTGCAAGAGGGTAGGGGACACAGAGGGGGCAAGCGGATGGTCCTCTCCTGGGCAGCGAGGAGGAGACAAGCTTTATCATCCCAACAAGACTTAGGCACAATCCAGACAACTGCCCTCAATCCTGGCACAGGCAGCACTGCTCCTTCACATTTCGGGAGTGGCTCTTGGAGCTGGGGATCCCCAGGGCTGGTGGTTACAGCAGGGACCAGCACATGATCAGGGCCAGCTCAGTAAAGCAGCTTTGGAAATTTGCTGGAAAATGTGAGACGTCAGAGCTGCTCAGGCCCTTTGGTCAGATGTAGTGAATAGTTTCAGCTGAGGAACATAAGAGGTGGCAGAATTTCTGAGTATTTTTACTTTTCCCTGTGAAACAATTATTCTTCATTGCCAAATAGATCTGATTTTTTATAGGTTTCCCCTAGATATGAACCAAACTGAGCTTTTCCCTTTGATTTCTCATGTCAGCTGCTATGTAATACTTCTGTTTACTCCCTGTGCTCTCTGTCCATGGCCCAGAGGCTGTCTGGGATCAGTGGGTGTGAGGACACCTGGCACAGCCCTATTCCCTGTCCCCACTCCTGTCATCCCCACTGGCTTTTGGGGGTGGCCGTAACACTGGTGCAGGCAGGGTCAGCACTTACTTATCAGGGCAAGGCACGGCTGAGCAGGGTCTTGCTGCACACAGCAGTAAGCACTGGGATGCAAAAGGGACAATCACTGCTTTAGCCACCATGGTCCGATCCTGAGTGCTGTTTGCTGGTGCTTGGTGGAGGTTTCCTTGGGGAAGAGCTGGGGATGCTCCCTGGGTTGTGGGGGTGCTGCTCAGTGTTGTGGGGTGGCTGTGCTTGCCCATGGGGCTGTGACATCCGTCATGCTGGAGCAGCCACCTCACCTCGAGCGCTTATTGGGCCAGCAGAAAACCCTTGGCTTCAGCTTTGCTTGAAAACATGATGATAGTTTTATAAAGGGGAGTGAGAATGGAGGGCTGCTATCAGTGGGCAAGGAGCTCCAGCTCTGGAAGGTGAGCAATGTGAGGCTGGGGGAGGTTTGAGGAGTGTCTGAGAGCTGTTTTGAGCTGTTTCGAGCTGCGCAGGGCAGATGTAGGGCTGTGGGTAAGACGTGCTTGGTTAGTCTTCTGCTGACATTTCCTAAATGGCATTAAAAAGTGATGTTTATTTAAATCAAGTGCAAAGGGGTGGTGAGTGATGGTGGTCCCACAGGCAGCAAGGTCTGGGTGATTTTCTTTTAAATACAGCAATATTTGCAGCAGGATTGGGACCAGCAGCAGGGGACGAGGCAGCGTATAGGGCAGAGCCAAGGGGCCTGTCAGGCAGGGAGATATCTGCAAGTGTCTCTGCTGGCGGGCTTGGGGTTAGAATAGGGCAAAGACTGCAAAAAAAAGTCAATGACTGTTTGTGTTCCGGCTCATACTGTTTGCTTTCCTCAGATATTCAAGCAAACAAGGCTCCTGGCGGAAATGTTTCTGGAAATGGCAGATGTTGCAGAATTTTCACAGAAGGCAAATTTCAAGGTAGTGGGTATATCATGAACCCAGGGCTGATAGCTCTGCTCACCTGTGCTGGGCAGAGGCACCACCTTCCCACCAGGCCCCCTAAGCAAAGTCAGGTCCCAGAAACAATTTCTTCCAGGAACAGCTCTTGTCCAAGCTTCAGCCTGAGTATCAACAGAAATCACCCAGCAATTCCCTTCAGGAAACACATGCCTCAAAAAATAATGAAGGGCTTTACATGATGCACCAGTGGTGTGAGACGAGCAGCTCTGTGCAGAGCAAGCAACTATGGAGAGGCACCAGCAGTCAAGGAGCAGACAGATCCTGGCTCCAAAAAGCTGAAGGGTTTGCAGGGCCAGACCAGACTTTCTATCCCCAAACGTTGCAGTCACTGGCAGGACTCCTGGTGCATCCCCATGGGACCAGCAGCCCCAGTGCTGAGGGACGGATGGGGACCATCACTGTGGGCTCAAGCCCTCTGAGCCCGCAGCACCAAGGTATCCCTGCAGGCTCAGCCAGGGCTGGCATCTCCTGTTGGGAAGAGGGCTGGAGGTGGGGAATGGGTGATACTCTGTACCTCCTCCCATGGGTCACTATGCGTAGGCCATCTCCTCTGCGATGATGCTCTGGGAGTCCTGACACCTTCTTCCTCTTGGACAGGCTAGCTGGTTTGACACCCCAATTTTCACCACAGCCCTACAGACCTCTGATCTTGCTCAGCCCACCCCAGGCTGCCCAGGGCAGCACCTTTCTTGCAGCCTTGACCTAAAAAAAAAAAATCCACCCTAAAACTCATCTGTCAAGGTGAGTGGCTCAGCTCCTGCCACATAGGGGCACCTGAACCCACGAAAATGGGACCAGCGGGCACCTTTCACCTGCCTCTGCACCAAAAAACTGTCCCGGCCACAGGTGTGTGCGAGATTTTATAGGCGATAACCCCTGGGAAAGTGGGAAACACAAGGAGAGCCATACACTCAGCTTCCTGGCATGGCCCAACGCTCTGGTTAGGAGAGCCAATGTCAACAGATAGACCTGAAGGAAGGAGCAAAACCAAATACATGGGCACTTCTCAGAACAAGAGCTGTAAAACCTGCACAAACCTGAACAAGTGTCACAACACTCTTTTATATGGTCAGAATCAATAGTCGAGCCCACTCAACGTGTTTGCCGACACATAAATGACAACCACCATGCCGTGTTTATGGCCCAGCACCGTTCACAGAGGCTGCAGAGCCCAGCTCCTCCTGCCCCACTCAGACACTTCTCTCCCGCTCTGCTCCCAGGGCAGGCTCATCATTTTGCCACAAGGTCCCCAAAGTCTTGATGCCCCATGATAAGAAGCTGCTGCTGCTCTTCTCCAGTGTACCAGCCTGCCCTGGTTTTCAGCCAGCTAGGCAAGTCCTGCATCTCACCACATCATAGAATCATCACAGAATCATAGAACCGTTTGAGTTGAAAGGGACCGTAAAGATCATCTAGTTCCACCCCCCCTGCCATGGGCAGGGACACCTCCCACCAGACCAGGTTGCTCAAAGCCTCGTCCGACCTGGCCTTCAACACATCCAGTGTTGGAGCATCCACAACTTACCTGTTCCAGTGTCTCACCACTCTCATAGTGAAGAAATCACCCATCATCAGGTCCACCCCACCACCCTGGTGAAAAGAAGCGGCTCAGCCTGGGAAGAGGATTCACTGGTGCTAACATCACCCAAGGAAATTTGGCCGTGGGCTGTGAGGCTGGGCAGGGTGCCATGTTAATGGATAGGGCAACACTGTGGGGCTCAGCAGAAGGCATAAAATAACAACTGCCCCATGGAAAAAAGCCCTGCCCGTGCTGCAGGTCCCGATCCAGCAAGCTGCATGGCCTCTTGCTTGCAGCCACCATGGTCCTGCCCTAGGGATGGGCAGGTTCAGCCAGGTCCAGGTGCCTCAGCAAGGAGGAGCAGAGAAGGCACCGATGGGCACTCAAGGGACCCAGCCTGTGTGGAGAGTCTGGCGTTGGCAGGGCAAAGGTGGCACTGGGAAATGGAGGGCAGAATGAAGGCAGGAGGGGCAAGGGGACAAACAGCTGGGCTTCAGATTCGCAGCCCCAGCTGCTCCCCTGTTTGGAGTCTACTGCCTTCAAGGACTAAAACGGCGGGGGGATGGACGTGGTAGCTTTGCCACCATGTGGATACTCTGGTGGAAGCAGAGCTGGGTGCTGCCTGCAGCTCCATCCATGGGTGTCTGCCTGGGGACTGCCAGAGTCTGGGAGAAATCTCTGTTGACCTGGGTGTGTTCCCTGTTACAGGCACTAAAACTGGTGTGGAAACAGACGGGTGAAGGGAGGTGTCACAGGGTTACACACAGTTCAGACCCAGCCCTGCCTTTGATGCTGCTCCCTGGCATAGTGGGCATCTGCCCATGTGCTAGTGTACCCCTTCTCTGGGCACGGGGCTGAGGTATGGACCTGTTGGTCATTCCCCATTTCTGACCCATCAGGGGCCTTCTGGAAGCTTCTGGCAGCTATGTGCTCTCCAAATTAATTTGAATGCACCCCAGGCAGCCCTAGGTGGGAGCCCTAGGGGGCTCACAGAGATGGGACAGGAATGGTTTAGGAATGGTTTTCCTCCTTCAGACTCGTGCCTTTGAGATGGCGCTTGGGGTTTGATGTCTCTGGAGGGCAGGAATGAGCTCTCTCCTGCTTGGCACAGCAAAAGGAGAGGCAGGCTTGGCGGGAGGAAAGCCATCTGAGGAGGAAGGAAAGTGCAGAAAAATGGGTGTTTCAGACGGGCTTGGCCCTGAGTTGGTTCCTCCAGGTGCAGAGGCTGGTGAGGCCACGCTCGCTCCCAACCCTGGTTGGGACCATGGCCATGTAGTACTGGGCTGCACTGCAAAGGTGCCCAGTTCTCCCTTCCAGCATTCAGTTCATTGCTCGGTGCCTGCGAAAACCCAGAAGTGCCACTCGAATCCCTCACCTAATTTTCCTCCTCCAGGCTAAGCAGGGCCACACATGCCAGGACACACTCCCTGCAGAGGAGAAAAATCTTGGTGCTCAGCAGCCTCCACTATCCCCTCTGGGCCAGGGCCAAACAAATCAATACAAGTGTCACAGCAGCTTCATCTCCAGAAAAAAAAACAGAGTGCAGCACTGGGGGGGCAGAGAGGTTTCTTGTAGTCTAGCAGTTAGAAAATCCCTTTTCCTCCTGCTGGGTTTGCCTTGGCCCAGCCATAGCTCTAGCCAAAATCTTGGGCTGCCTGGGACATGGAGGCTCCCGGATTCTCCACTGCAGCACCAACATGCACAATTGATTAAAAAATCTCAGCCCTGAGAGTCTTCCAGTTCCTTTCAGAGAGGATGGGGCAAGAAGAGCACCGACACAGAGCAGGCGGGTACCTGCGGAGTCGCGGGAGCGTTCTGGCAGCAATGCTCCAGGAGCAGTTTGAACCATTGGAGCTGCTCTCCAGGTTCTGCAGGACACAAAGCTCAGGGCTGCCCAAAGATGGGCAGCACCATGGGCACAGCTCCCTGCCTGCTACTCTGCTTCACCCTCAATTGTCTCATCCCCACATTGTGCTGGCGGCTGGGAGGGGAGACAAAGGTTGTTTCTCAAGGATATGGTGTTCTGAGTATTTATATTAGAAACATATTAGAGTGAAAGCAGCCAGCCTCTCCCCGGAGAGGGATTCAGACTCACTCCTGCTGTTAAACACACCCAGGCACATCTACTGGAGCAGCCTCTAGAGCTGCCTGTGTGCTCAGGCACCCCCTGCCCTGCAGAAACAAATCAGCAGGCCAGAGGCCAGGGTGAGGGCACCTTGGAAAGGTGGCCCAGAGAGCAGTGGGCACTGCTGTGGGCACCAGCAGTGGGGCACAAACCTGGAGCCACCTTATAATTCCCCTCCGAATAGTGGCCATAACCCTTTAAAACCTGTGGCTCTGCGGCACAAACTCCTGCTCCCCATCAAATCTCATTGTGACCAGCATTAAGGGATTAGCTGATCCCTGCCGCCGCACTGCAGCCAGCTCCTGGGCATGGCTCATGCCCTGCAGCCCACGGGGAGTTCGCCGGCTGGACGACCCCGTCCGAGGGCGAGACTCCCCTAGCTCTGCCCGCAGAGCTGAGCACCTCTGGAAGATGAATGGCAGCAGATACGACCTGCTCCAGGAAACACCAGGTACTCCCCGTGCTCCCCCTGGCACACGCAGCAGGGAGAGCAGCAGCTACGAGCCAGCACTGAGGAGGTTATGTGAACGAAGGGCAATGGCAACCCCCGGGGTCTCCAGTGGGGCTTTGAGGCAGCCAAAATATGCTCATCCCCAACATACGTAGCGTTGGTCCCCATCAAGGGGCCCCCCGCATCTCTGGTTTCTGTTTTGATTTGTGCGGAGCAAACACACCAGGTTTGTGGGTGGTGATGGCTGATGTCATGGCTCAGATCTGGGGCTCGAGAGAGAGATACCCCAATGTGGGCGGTATGGTGGAGTGCGTGCTGGGATTCCTGGAGGCAGAGGTCATGGAGCCAGGCTGGTGTCCCACGGACGCCCCTGTGTCTGCCTGCACTGTTTGGGAAACAAGCTGTTCATTCTCAGCCCGGTTCCCAGTGTCTGGCACTGCTGCCCCGCGTTGCAGCCTTGGCAGGCCTGGGGACAGATCCTGCCTGCTTGCAGCACAACCTCAGCTCCTGCCCTGTTTGCTGCCTGCCCCTTTCCAAAGAGGTCTGCTGCAGGACTTACCCAGCCCTCGTAATGAAAGCTTTAAGGGAAAAACACTTTTAATGCAAACCTTATTGGTTGCACAGAGCTCTTACTAGAAAGGTTTTTTGGGTTCCCCTAGTCTCCTACAGTGCAGATCCCCCTGCTCTGTGCTCAGCTCCTCGGCCACAGCACCCACGAGGACCCTGGTGCAGAGGTGAGGCAGTGAGGAGGCTGGGTAGGCTCCGGGTGCGGCAGCAGGGTTTGCAGGCACTCGGATGTGTTTTGAGCATCCTGACGCCTGGACTGCTGCACCTCACAGAGCCTCATCCGGAGAACATCCACCAGCCTCTGCTTGACCCTGGGGCACAGCAAAAACCCTGGGGCTCCTCTTGCTTCAGCAATTCACCCCAGGCAGGGCTGGTGCTGGTGGTGGCTGTGCTTCTGGCTCAGCCTGCACCCCAAGCCACCTTCCCACAGGACAAGCTCCCCACGCCAGTGCCTTGAAGGGAGCCACGTGCATGGAGATGCTCCCAGCAAATACCTGCACTCTTTATCAGCTGGCGATTGATTTAGAAAAGTTCATGGCTTCAGCATCCCATGACGTGTTTACTAGAAATGGTTCATTTCCTCAAATGATGTAGTTTATGGTCGTAATATATTTTAATTTCTTTATGATACAAGACGTCAATGGCACTTGACATTGCAGGAATGTAAAGGGACAAATAACAGTGTTATTCTGTCTTGGAGACCTAGGCCAAATACTCAATAGCTAATTAGCAGTTTGCCTCATTATTTGTTAATGGGGAGCCAGGCAGTTGCCACTGCAATGTCCTGGCCATGGGTTTATCGGACTGTGGAGATGTGTGATCAACCCCTTTGCTGTCCCCCATGCAACAAACATTGCACATAGAAAGCTCCAACGTTCCCATACCTTGCTTTGTGCTGTGTTTTTGTTCCTGTGGCAGTAGACAGGATGGTTGTGTTGCATAGGAGAGTATCATGGCCAAGGGCTGCATGGATGCAAAGCTGCTGTGGACGTGGAGCTCCTGAGTAGTTTTGCTCCATCTGTCACTTCCTGTGCTCTGACGGTTGAGGACACTGGGGACAAGACAGGCTATTCAGGCACTCTGCACACTCCTGTGTAGAAAAAGCATTTTGCATTTTTTTAAAATTCTGATTCCACAAACCAGAATCTCTCAAATTTTAACTTACCACCCCCTTTTTTTTTTCTTTTTTTCTTTTTTTTTCCATGCCCAGCCTACCTTTCCCAGTTCAGACCTGACCAGTGCTCCCACTTACAGCAGCCTTCTGCCTTCCTCATGCTACCTTCCATGGTCCTTTCCTGAGATGCTCTCCCAAAGTCCAGCTCCCCAGCTGGCCTGAGGCAGGAGGAGGGCAGCTGGAGCAGCCCACAGCTGTCAGATGCAGGAACACACTTTTTGCCCTTGAGAAGCCCTCGACTTGTCCTCCTCTAGGGACATGGGCTCAGATTGTCCCACTGCTGCCCGTGCCTCACTACAGCTCTCCAGCTCTCCCTTCACGCCCCCAGCAGCTTTGCAGTCTTTTGCTTTAATTTCTAGTGAGGGCCGGTCCTAAGAGCCCCAGCAGTGACTGGAGGTCACTTCCAGCCATGGTTCGCTGATGCATTCACCTTTGCAAAAAAGATAAAAGCACTTTAAAAAAAAGTAAAACTTGCTTTGTAACCTTTGTAGATTTTGGCTGTTCTCCTCCTCCACCTATTGCTCCACCAGCTGGAATGATTCAGGGGCTGTTTTGTGTGTGTATAAGGAACATATAAAGTCAATGAAGCCCTGAAACAGCTAGCAGGGGTGAAAGGAGAGACTCACTTGCCTGCCAGACTGTGAGCTCAGTAGGGATCTTTCTCCTGGGAAGCTGCAAGATTACTTCAGTTCCAGAGGGATCATATCCACCCGCTAAACAAGTTCTCTCCAGGTCCAGACATGGGCTGCTGAGATCCCTGCTGAACTAAATCTGTGAGCTGGCAAGGCATAGAAAGTAATAGGTGCTCATTGCTGGCAGCAAACCCTCTGTCCAGTGCTGCTGTTCCCCCGGGGCTTCTGCTCCCCCATTCAAACAGGGCTTAAACCGCTGGACTCAAGCTGAGCATCTGCCAGCATAGATAGTGAATCTGGAATAGCACATGGCAAAGTCAGAGCTTGTCTGGATTTCCTCCCAAATAGGCAGGAGAGTGTTTTGCTGGGAAGTGTCCAGGTCTCCATTGGGCTGGGGTCTGGATGGACTGCAATGCTCACAGCGTACGGGGTTTGGTGGGGCAAGTGGGATCAGCGGCGGGAGCTGTAGCTTGGGCCAAGTTGCAGCCTGTGGTGTAATGGAAGAAGATGAATCTAACAGTTCCTCTTCCTCGCTTGGTCTTGGGGTCATTGCATGATTTTGCATAAAAACACAGCAGCCAGGTTTCCAGAATCAGAAGTGCCGACTTGCGGGTCTCAGATGACAGATGCCACATCCAAGGGCTGCAATGCAGGCAGGGCGATGCCAAACACACACCAGCAAAGGCACTGGCATCTTCAGCTCAAACTCACTGCCCTTGCAAAACAACAGCTTCCAACAGTACTAATAATTACTTCCTCAAGTGCCTTTGTTAGGTAGGATAATAAACCCCTTTACGGTCCTGGATGAAAGGCACGCACAGCATTACCGCTGGAGTGGTATAGGGTGAAATGGTCTCTCCATCCCCATGTTTGCAGTTCTTTCCCTACTGCTTTTGCATAGCAGCAATTTTAGCTCCAATAATTGCCTCCAGCTCCAACATCCAACCCAGCTTTGGCTGAAACAGATATGTTGCCTTTGGAGAGGAGTTCAAGCAGTCTGCTGCTTCCTTTGAAGTGTCTCTTCCCCATGTCCAAAACCTGCCTGGAGTCTCCATACAGTGATTTTATGGCCTGGGAGGCTGGACAGTTCTGGTAGGTTTGGCCACTTTCTGATAATTTCAGCACTGGTGAGAGGTAGCCTGAGGCTGCGGTGACGCTGCCTCTGTCACCCTTAGCTGTGCTGGGGGGAGCCCAAGGTGTCACCGTGTGTCACAAGCTCATCAGTGACAGCATGTCTGGGTTTTTTTCAGGCATTGCCTGCCCTGGGCATCGCTCCCAGCTCCAAAGAGCATCTGTCCCAACCACAGCGGCAGGCACTTCGGTGGTGGGGAAAATAAATCACCAAGAGTGATTTGTTGTTGAACAGGATGCTAAAATACCTGTGTCTTCCCTTGGGCACAAGTCTGGCACATGGCTGTGGTCACCTCCTGCCTCTCTGGGGCTGAACCTTTCTGATCCAGAAGGAGGTGGTCGATCTTTCTGGTTCACCTCCATGAAGTGTTTTGCCAGAGCAGGGACATGCTGTGTGCAGCTGGCAAGGGGCAAACAGACCCTAAACAACTTCTGCTGAATCATCGGTTTTCCTGGAGACTTCTTGCTGCTGCTGGGGACATTCTGGGGACGGACACCGGAGCAGACCCCTGTCTGTGTGTCCATCATATGGTTGCCCAGAGTGGAAGCAAAGCTCTGCTGCTTGAACCAGGGTCTTGCTTCAGCTGCACCAATCTGCAGCCCCCCCAGCTCCAGCCAGATTCCTTGGAGCTGCTTATTAACGCACAGACAACTCTGCTCCAGAGTCACGGCATGCTGAGGCAGAAGGCAGAGGGGTTTGACAGTGTGGCCTAAATATCCCTGTTTACAAAAAGTCTGACAAAACACAAGCCCTTGGCTTTATCTTTCCCATTTGGAAATAGCCATAGAGCAAATATACTTAAGGCATGAAGGGAGGGGGATTTATATTGACTTTAGAAAAAGCTGTACTTTAAAAACAGGAAAAAAAAAGCTCATCCTCAAGCTGTACAGACTGGCTGCTAGACCCAAAATTCTTGCAGGGAGGCTTAAAGCCTGCTTGCTAATCTGTAGCTGTTCTGTGTGAGCAAGTCATGCAGTAAACTGCTCTCTGTTAATTTTTTAATGCAGAATAAACAGGTCAAGAAATGATTAGCATGAGAATAAGTTGAGCTTAATCAGGAGAATCAGAAAAGATGAGAGGGAAGAGGTAAATTGGAGTTATCAGTTAACCATACGGAGTGGCTCTGCCTTCAAGAGCTCATGTTCCTCTCATTTTCCATTTCCTCTGAAGCTGCCTATTTTTTTCCCCCTTCCTTAATTTAAATGATGAGCTAAAATTGCTGGTATAAGCACAATGGAAGCCCTTGTTTCTCCTTCTCGTTTTCTATCTGCAATGGCTGCCCAAATGAATTGCAGGTGATAAGGCTCCTACCTGGTTATTCCTGATGGTCCTTCCCATTCCGCATGGAGAAAGGGAGCTGCTGACATTAAGGCTGAAATGTGCAAAATCCACCGTGCAAGTACGAGCGCTCTGCTCTGATGTACAAATTTCAGCGCGATCCTGACAGATCCAGGGACTGAGCAGAGGCATCCGTGGGCAAGGGGAAGAGCAGCCCTCAGGACTGCTTGGAGTGGAGTTTGGTCAGTGGTTGGAGATCTATATTCTCAGATAGGCAGGACTTTGTCCACAAACTGGAATTTGAAATTTCAAAGGGGAAAAAAAAAAAAGGCAGAAGGGACCTTTGCATGTGTGGAGATGACTACGCTGGCGACGCTCCCCTGAGACTTTTGGTCTTTGTCTTGTAATTGGGCCTTGTGCTTCCCCAGCAGCTCACTTGGCCAAACAGTAGTGGGCTGAGCAATGGCCTTGACCTTGTTTGGGGCTTTCATGCTCTGCAGAGGTTTCAGACCCAAGCCCATCTGGCTTCACTTGCACACCAAGAAAAGCCACTCCAGCCCCACAGTGGCCTTGGAGCTGTGGGTGACATGGGAGGAGTGATCTGGAGTTGGGGCTGCAAGGGGCAGCAGTGGCATTGCTGATGTAAGATGAGGTTGATCCTGCTGGCTCTGGGCACTGGCATTTCTGCTGGGGACTTCTTGGGAGTGCAGAGCTATGACAGCAACGCAAAGGGCAGCAGGGTTCCAGGCTCCTGGCTGCAGCCTGGCCACTGTCCATGCTCAGAAAATCCACAGGCAACCCCAGACTGGGGGGGATCCAGTCAACACACTGGAGGGCAAGGCTGCTGGAGAAATGGGCCAGCAGGGACCACAGGAGCATAACCCACACAGGGGCATTGAGAAGTCAGGGCCAGGTTCCTCATAAGGGCACATGCAGGAGATCAATGGGCATAGAAACTGGAGAGAGGTTTAGACAGTGTCTAAAGAGATATTTACTCACCACGAGGACAGACAAGCATCAATTGCCTAGAGAGGTTGTGCAGTCTCCATCCTTGGAGGTGTTCAAGATCCAGCTGGATAAAGGCCCAAGCAACCCATGCTGCTCTCATAGCTGGCCCTGCTTTCAGCAGGAGGTTGGAGAAGAGACCCCACCGTCCTTTTCAACCTCAATTATCCTTTGATCCTACAACACTCTGTTCAAGAAGGGCAGGAGAAGCCCTGTGAGAGAAGCCTGCTCACTCGCTTGACGTGAAGAGCTAACAAGCTGATGGCATCCTTACCATAAACACTCCATTAAATACTCTATTCCTGATCCTCATTTACTGAGAAGCATGGATTTTATTTTAAGGGACTCTCCTTTTGCTTTGGATGAATTTGCCAGTCAGGGATATATAGATAAGGCAGAATTAGTGTCATGATGTCCCAGTGTGGGAAAGGATTTACTGCTCAACAGTTGAAAATCAAATAATCACTTGGTGCAGAAGACTTCATGCCCTGGAGCTGTCATGGTGTCCTTTGCAGCCATTTCCTGGTGTAGGAAATGGTGGGTGGGGAGCACAGAAAATGGGGACAGGAGGAGAGAGGAGAAGGCCTGAAAGCTGAAAATCCCCTGAGCACCTGGTCTGGCAACAGCCTTTGCCTTCCAGTGGGGGTTCGCCAGCTACAGGTTGTTTCCCTTTGGAATAAAAATGGAAAAACATCTTCTGTAGGACAGACATGTTTGAATCGGCCCTAAAACCAGCTGCTGACTTGAACATCTCTAACCTAAAACAGCTACCATGCCACAGGGTCCTGTTGGCTAGTACACACCACGACTACATTGGCAAGCTGTCCTAAAAGCCACCACGCAGGGATGTCAGAGGGAGACAAGGACTGCCCAGGCAGAACACCCCCAAGGGGACATAATCTCCTACAACAGACCATGCCCAGGGAGCAGCCGACGCATTTTCATCACGAGCCCATCTCCAGGGCAAAGGAAGTGCACAGTGTCCTTGGCCGGTCTGGTCCTCGACCTCCATGCTAAGATGAGGGATTTGGGAGGAGACACCGGTGATAGATAGAGGACACTGGTAGTGAGAAAACGACAGTCAACACGGCCCTGGGTGGAAAGCACCACGGCCCATTGACAGTCCCGACCTCTGAGCCACTTAATGCTCTCCAAACTTCCCTGCTCCTTATCTGCCGCTCTCCCGCACGCGCTGCCTCTTCAATTTCTATTTCTGGCCCTTTTAATCCCTCCTGCCCCGTGGAGCAAACAGCCTTTGCAGCCTTCCTTGCTCAGCAGGCTATTTAAGCAAAAGGCCTGTTTTGCTGAGCAGAGCAAGATGGGCCACACTTTTACGATATTTTACTAGACGCTGTGGCAAATCCTGCACATATTTGGCCTAGTGTCTGTAGCATTTATCTAATCAAAGGGATCACTGTGGCCCGGCCAGGATTAGGATGGAGGTCCCTGGGATGAGGCCATGGAAGGGGCTATGCTCTACCTTAGCATTCCCATCCCAGTGTGCACATCGTAAAAACAATTTTTGGCTCAGGATTGCTCCTGCTGAAGGGAAGAGCAACCGGCACATGAGTGCGGAGAGCTCTGGTCTCTCTTGGGAGCACAGACCGGATGACTGTTTTCCCTGCAGCAAAGGATTGTTTATCACAGGTCCCAAGTGAGGAAGCAGGGGCTCTCCCCTGTGCTCAGCTTTGCTCCTGCAGAACTGTAGCCTTAGGATAGAAGAGCTGGTTGGAAGTGCTACTGTCATGTTGTAACAGCGATGCCACCATGGCCAGGGCAGCCTGGGGTGCCAGCAGGGCTAGGGCTGCACTGAGGTGTCTGGGAAGCACAAATCCAAGCCAGCTGGGAGCCCAAATAGCAGCATGTTGACTCAGTCACCCGCTGCTGGTTGCAAAATCAGGGGGATGTTTTCAACGCAAAGCGAGCTGATACCAAACCTTTAATTGCTGGCTCTCCTGAGCCATCCAGCCGATGCCATCTAGCAGGCAATTAAATTCCCGCTCCTTGGTCTTGCAAGTACAGGGAACCATTATGGTCCTATCTAAAGTGGAGGAGTGACTCCGGGTTAGCAAGAAGGAGAGCACAGACAGCTCTGCTGCTCACTCCGATCTCCCCTGCCCCATACCAGCAGGTCAAACCCCAGCTCTGGGCGAGGCAGCAGAACCAACCCCCGCAGAAGGGGAAATCTCACTGCAGAGTAAAGCTCTGCTGTGTTGTAAAATGCCTAATTAAAATTTTAAGACTCATAAGTCAAAACCCAAGGCCAGGGGGTGTCCGGCACAGGGTGACTCCGGCGGTGGGCCAGGAGCAGTTCCGGAGATGCCCAGGGTGCCTGTGCCACCCCCCAGGCCTGCTCACCGTTTGGGCACAGCTGCAGAGTGGGATCTGTTTATGGGGCATCCAACCCCTGTAAAACACAATTTATAGGGAAGTAAAAGGAGTCATAAGTCATTACTTTGCATAGCAACGTGTAAATTACCAGGCAGGCGCTGACCTTCCCTCACGGGGAAGGAGAAGAAGGAAAAGGTGTGGGAGGGATGGGGGAGCGAGAGAAGGGAAAATCGGGGGGGAGAAGGCAACCAATGGTGGGGAGAGGAAGGCAATGACAGAAGTGAAGAACAACCTTATTCTCCCAGTGGTTTTTTTTCAAAGTTTTCCACCCCAGGTACAATTAAGACCAACACTGGCAGCTCAGTAACAAGGTCAATGGCCTGGGAAAGTGTTCCCTCATCAGCAAGTGCCTGGTCCCACAGTCCTGCCTGTGCCCAGGAGCTGGGATCGGCAAAGCACCTCGAGATTCAATAATAAACAGTCAACAAGAATCACTACTGCTCCACCAAAAAAAAAACAGCTCAGCAGTGCTCGGCAATGGGTTGAGATGATTAAAGATTAACCCCCTGCCTCCTGCCTCCACCCCTCTGGGGAGTATAGGCCTTGAGGCTCAGCAAATCCTTTCAGAGAAATATTTGAAATAAAAGACAACAGATAGGGGACGCAGTGAAGGGAGAGGTAGGCAGAAGGGCCAATAGCTTCGGACAAGGGAATCGGAACAATCTGGCCCGTGTTTGCTGATGATAATGCGCCTTTCCAAAGCTCTAATAGACATGGATATGGCAGATTATAGCGCAGCGCTAGACCCGGCGTATACCACTCTGGAGTTTGAGAACATGCAGGTGCTGGCTATGGGCAATGGTAAGTCCCCTCCGTCTTCTCCCCTCCATTGTGGTGGGATGAGCTGGGGGCTGCAGAAGGAGAAGTCCCTGGGGTGGCTGCTGAAATGGTCCCAGGGAGGGCTGGGGCACAGTGAGGGTCTGAGACGGGGGGGCTCCCAGCAGCTCATTGTGGGGTTTCTGCTTTTCCCAGGGAGAAAATGAGGTGGTGGTGGTGGTGGTGCAATGCTGAGCTTGGTGCAGGCAGGATGGTGCCTGGCAGCCCAGACACCACGGGGTCGGGCACAAGCCATGAGCTGGGTGTAATGAGAGGTCCCCACTGAACATTGATCCCAGGGACTGGGACTGAGCACAAGCGGGGGTCTCACCTCCCCCAGACCCCAACCAAGAGAAAAGACTAGCCAAAGGTTTCCAAGCGAAATGCTGCTGATGGCTCACTGGGCAGAGCAAAGAGTCAGTCCCACCCCAGCAGCAGCTGGAGATAGGTTTTCCTGGCCGTTTAGCACCTGACAAGGGTGGAAAGCACTACAAAAAGCTATTCAGGCATTGCCCCACAGCTGTCCCAAAGCCATGGCCCTTCCCTGTGCAGAGCTGGGGTGTGGGGTGCCATCCCCTTCCCTGGGAGCATTGCAGGACCCACTTTCTCAGCCCCAGGAAGAGGGGACCTGGCAAGGACAGATAGCATTCCCAACCCCTCAGGAGGGTAGGATCACACTTAACTCACCAGGATTCACAACACTGGCTCACTCATTTGGGGGCCAAGGCATCCTGGTGATTAAATGCTCAGAGATAACAGGAGATTCCTCTCCAAGTCCGCCGTAAAGTCTCTCTAAATATGAGGTTAATGACTAAACAATGCACACTGCAGAAAGTGACCCCCAAGGCCTCTCCTCCTGCCTGCTGTGTCACCCAGGCTGCCAGGGCACTCCTGTCCCGGGAGGGTTGTGCGAGTGGCACGGGCTCTCCCCTCACAGCCTTCGTGGGTCTACCCCAGGTTATGGCTCTGCTCCGTCAGACGTGACACCGCAGTGCCAAAGTGGCTCTGCTGGGCAATAACCCCCACGCTGCCCTGGGTTTCAGCCCCTTCTCCACTCCCAAGGGCTGGTCGTACCCATCCAGAGCCAAGAGCAGCTCCCTTCTGCTCTGCTGATGCCCACCTGGACCCTCTGGGACAAGCTCAGGTCTTGCTCCCTCTCTGTGTCCCTTTCCCACCCAGCACACAGAAGCTCTTGCACAGCTGCAAGGGGCTGCGACTCAGCCCCCCCCGACCAAGGGCTCCCCGGTCAGAGGGACATGACAATTTTATATGACAAGATCAGGTGCAATACGAAATATGCCACAGGGGGTGGATGAGTCCACTGGGTCAGGTGGCACCAACACTTCTCTGCCCAGCTCCAGACCAGGAGCAGGTCTTACCTCCAGGGCTGCTTTGGCACTCCAGCAACTGCCCGCACCTCTGCCTGCAAAACCTCTGCCCACAAAACATCTGCCTCCTTTCCTGGCCGAGGACTGCAGCAGAGCTCAGCTCCTGCCCTGCACAGCTCTCCAGATCCAGCCCAGAGGTGGCTGCTCAGCAACAACCTATTTGCCATCATCACAGACCAAACACATCCCATGTTCAGAAAGCTCCTTTCAAGGAGCTCTGTCCTAACACAAATCTCAGCTGTGAGGTGCCAAACGTGGAAGAAAGAAAATATCTATTGACCTTAACTCCAATCCCATTAAACCCACTTCACTGCAACAGCCAGAAGTCCACATTTCTAGCACTATGAAATAAACATAATTGGAAAATTATCCATTAGGCAATAATTTCATTGTTGGTCAGCTATTAGACTAAGATGTTGTAATTTCTTTGATAACAACGCCAGTTTTTCCTGTTCAATGTTCAGCTGATTACAGCACAATATACTGTGAAAAGGGGATTTATCTGGGTTATCAGAGATACCAAGCAGTGTGATTATAGGCAGATCAGCTCTTCCTCTCTCTTAAGTCTGATGTTTAGCTGTAACTGGAAATCTAACTTTCTTTCTGGAATGACCTTCATCCAGCCAAGCCCTTGGGATGCATTTAGAGGCAGGATGTTTTCAGAAGCAAGCTGCTCACAGCGACAAGAGACAGAATGGGCTTGGGAGGAGCTTGGGGCTTTGGGACTGCAGAGAGAAGCTTTGCATGGACCGTGCTACACACATGGAAATGTAGCTGCATGACAGGGAGTGCCAGGCAGGGACCCAGAGAGGCAGCAAATGGGTCCAAGGAAGAAATACAGGAGAGACACAAGGAATTAGAAAGACAGAAAGCAGGCAGTGAAGTGAAAGGTGCTGCCAGAGCCAGGGAAGGGCTGGCTTGAGATACCCCACACTAGTTCACTTCTGGATCCATACCAGCTACTCCTGCTGAGGAACGGCAGGAGAAGGTTGTGCAGTGCCTGCTGTAATACCCTGTTCTCTACAAAATAAATGCTAAAATTGTAGCCCTGTCCCAGGCAGCATTGCAGTGACCTCTCCCAGCACCCATACTCCAGCTACCAAATAGAGATCTGCTGGGACCAGCCTTTTTATAGCACCCAGCCCCCTTTCTGCTGGGTGCCAAGTGGGAGCAGCTGTGGCCCTCCCAGTGTGAGAGTTAACAGTGTCCCTGCCAAACCCAGAGACCAGGGACCAATAATAGACTCAAGTATTAAAATCCCAGCAGGCTTCTATGGCTATGTAGATCCTGGGTATCATTTGCAACTGGGATTTCCACTGAGGCAGGGGAACGTGCCTGTGCTGATTCAGAAAAATGTATGTGGGAGGGGACAATTAGATCAACTGAATTAAGGGCTGATCCCTTCAGCCTTGAGGTTTGTTTGGATCACTGGAGGGGTGTTAGTGTAGAGCTTGTATGGTTTCGAGCCTTTCAGATGTGCTTTCTGACAGAGGCTACTGCAATTCCTCATCCTCCCAAAAGAGCCCTGCAAGTGCCAGGCCCTCTCAGTCTGTAAGGACTGTAAAACACCAGTCTCAGCTGTGGGGCAACCAGACTCTGGAAGATACTCAGCATACAGCCTCCTCCACACTACAGCATCACCCTTTCTTTCTCGGTTAGCTTGATCAGTCCTTCCTTGCATGGGTAGTGTTTGCCTACAAGAGTTTTCCAGCTGAAGTCATTTGAGTTATCCACTTAAAAGTCTTGTTCTCCTGAAGAACCACTGTGCAGGTTGGAGCTCCACACCTGGGAGAGAGGGTCTCCAGCACAGGGAGCTGGTCACCTCCAACAGTGTCTGCTGAGGGCTGTCTTGGGCTCTTTTGGTGCTATAACACAAACACCTCTCTAATAAATCAGCTGCTTGCCCTGAGCTGTAATACCTCAGCTTTAACTCTGCACCAGCTACTTCTCTGGCCATGCTACTGCAGCCCAAAGTGTCTGCAAATCCCTGAGGAATTTTGGCTCTGTGCTGTGACTCTTGCAAATGACTCTTGCAAAACTCTTTTCCTGAAGGCGTCACTGGAGTCAGGCCTTTGGGAAGAGCTGTCTCACCCTGCACACAGGGAGCTTTTGCACACTCAAAATGCAATGATTTAAGATGCTCAGAGCACCCACCACTCCTTACACACCTCTCTGACACACAGCCTGGCTGCAGATGCCTGGTTCCTCCAAAACCAAGCCTCTCGCTGGAAACTGAGTTAGGAAGTGCTCTCTGTCTCACTGTCTTTTTCTCCCTATGTCCCTCCCCAAGCAGACACGTCTCCATCAGAAGCAGCCAACCTCACCACTTCCAACAGCATTGGGGTGAGCGCACTCTGTGCCATCTGTGGGGACCGCGCCACAGGGAAGCATTACGGGGCTTCCAGCTGTGATGGCTGCAAAGGCTTCTTCAGGAGGAGCGTTCGGAAGAACCACATGTACTCCTGCAGGTAAGGACAGAGGGGACAGAGTCACGTGGCTGAGAAAAAACAGTCCCTAGGAGCTGAACAGCAAAGCCCTCAAAGCGCAGCAGCATGGTCCTTCATCCTCTTCACCCTCCCTGCATCCTCCACCACCTTCCCTGACCTCAGTCCCAAGCTGGGAAGGGTCAGAGACTGCTCCCATTCTGGAATTGTCCTCCAGTGATCATTAGGGAAAGACCCTGGGAGGCCTTGCCCCATTCTTTAGGGACCAAGCACATGTTCTTGCAAACAGATATGGCTAACCGTGGATGTGGCCAGCAAGCAAGGTGATGCCAGAGGAGGGAAGCCCTAGTACAGGTGCTGAGCATCTTGCTACTCAGTGCTCTGAGGGCAGCACAAATCCTGCTCACTCCCTGGGGGCACTTCAGTGGCCTCTCATCCCTTCTCCATCACAAGATGGAAGTGTGTCTGGCATCTACCTAAAATGCTCTCACCGCCTCTTACATGATAAAAGAATATCTAAGGAGCAACAAGCTGGGCAGCGTAGCGTGCACTTCTCTGAGGGTGAGGTACCTATGTTTTTTCTGCAAGTCATGCACTGCACCTTGTGTCATTGGTGGTAGCCCACAGCTCTCCTGTGCCATCAGTGGCTGTGACCATCCGGCTCCCTGCTCTGAGCAACTGACATGTAGAGAGTTGCAGAGGAAACTAAGGAAACCCCAGCTCAGAGGGTCTAAATCACTTGGGGATTTTGAGTGATTTACTCCTGATGGCCTGACAGCCACTTGGAGAATGGGAAAAGCAACATCACTCTAAACCCTGAGTGACAGAAAGAAGCCCCAGGTTTATGAGCGCATGTAAAGCACATTATCACTTGCACCCCAGGGTTATTTAAGCTGTCTGCCCTGGGAGCCCCCTCCCCACAGCTCCAGTGGAAAAGCCAAGGTGCCCCGTTCTTTGGGGACTAGGGCTTTTATATATGTGCTACAGAAATGCTTGAAAAGCTGCTTTCAGGTATCCATCTGGCAAATCTTACCTTGGGGCTTTAAAAAGCATGGTAGAAACAAGCCTTTTCAAAAGCTACAGACTCAGTGTGGCTGGGAGTGCTTTACCAGCACTGTATGCCTTTGTCTTTATTTTCCAAGCTTGATCAATCTGCAGTAAATTTGAGCAAATTTGCAAGTGAAATTCATGCTGCTAATGGCCTTGTGCTTGGGCGGCATGCAAGAGCCACACACGGGAGATCAGTGTTTGCCCTGCCATATGTGATCAATTTGGAGATGCAAGTGTGGAGGGAAGGAGTTGGTTTCTTCCCAAGTCCTCTCTGAAGTGCAGGTGGCTGCAGAGCTGTTTGCACACCAGTGATGCTGTCTAGAGGTCAGAACCAACCTGCCTGGGTCCCAGACACGGCCCTGGACAAAGGCAGGGGCTTAAGCCCCCTTCTTAACCTTACCAGCTCAAGAATAACTTTCCACCTTTTTAAAATTCAGAATAAATTCATTCTTCCTCCCTTCTGACTGGGATCTAACTTACAAAAGAGGCCATTAAGTTGGCTCTGACCCTCCTGGCTCACACTTTTAACTTCTCTGGGGCTTCTTAGTCCATCATGAGCATCCTATACTTAGTGGTTAGTGAGTAAGACCAGCAGCCTGAGCTCCTGCATGTGACTGTCAGCTCTAGCCTGTCCTTATTGAACATCCAGAGGCAGAGCAGAGCACTGAGATTTTCAGTGCAAAGAAGAAACCTCAAATTAAAGCAAGCATGGAAATAGCACAGACCAGGGCTCCTTTCTTAAGGTGAGCTTCCGAGCAGCTGCTCTGAGTGTATCTTGGAGCTTGGGGCTCTGTCTTGTCCTGCCCTCTGGCTCAGTCTTGCTGCTTCTCACACCTCTCTTTCTTCCCAGGTTTAACAGGCAGTGTGTGGTAGACAAAGACAAAAGAAACCAGTGCCGATACTGCAGGCTTAAGAAGTGCTTCCGAGCAGGAATGAAGAAGGAAGGTGGGTGATAGTGTGGCTTCCCTGCACTTCCTTCAGTTATGCTGGCTGCGTGTTTGAGGAAGCCCTCACAGCCCAAGGCCAGTCCCTGCCCTGTATGCACTCACCCAGCTATCTTAGACCCATCTTCCCTCCTCTCCTTTGCACAGGTCCAGACCCCCATCACAGGGGAGCTTAGGGAGAGTTCTGGCCTCCAGTCACAAGCCTTGCATGTCCCCAACCTGCTCACTCCCACCCATGTGAAGTCCTTGCAAGCAGCCATCATTCCAACAGTTGAGGGCAAGGCACAGGGGCCTTGCATGCTCCAAAATTCAATTTCTGGGCCCCTTCTCAGGGCACCTCTCAAAATGCCAGCAAAGACAAGCCCACAAGAGTGCCACAGAGCCATGCATGTGACTCAGAACAGCCTGTGTTTGTACACACAAATCACACCCAGGCCTCTCCAGCTGACTCTCACTCACACTGACACATACATCACCTGCGCTCCCACACAGCCAGGGCATCCGAGCAGCATGGGAACGCTTCTCAACACCAGTGAGAAGCAGAAACTTCAAAGAAGGTCTTGAAATTTGGAAAAAACTTTGGGAAAACTGCTCTAAGTGCTGTTGTCCCAGTGTTACCATGAAATCCACAGCTGGATGAGTGAGTCCAGCAAAGGTCCAACTGTCATTTTGCCCTTTTTTTTCCTAATGTGCATATAAGTTCTTGCTCACTCTCTGCAGAGAGCCTAGTTTTATCTGATACATCAGCCACAGCAGGAAGAACCCATAGCAAGGTGGAGCCTTTGGCTATTTAACTCCATGTGAAACAGGTAAAGCTATCCACCCTCCTGCATGGCCCAGGCCCACCTCACCAACTTCCCTGCCTGTCTGTCTCTGCAGGTCCCCATGACTCAGACACAATGGGACAGGGTTCACCCCTTGTTTAACTCTGCTTGGTATTCACAGTGGCAAGGAAACCCGGGGCTGCTGTGGTCCTGCTGATGGCCCCACTGGTGGCCCTGTTGGTGGAGGGACAAACTGCCAGGAGCATCCCAGAGGAGCTGCCTGGCACCCTGCAGAGCTCACACCACTGATGTCTGCAAAGAGACAGCCAGGAGGCATTTGGGCTGTTGTTTCATGTAGAGAAAGTAAACCCTGTGCTCCCCCCAGTTCACACCCCCTTGAGGAAAAACTTAGGAGAAAAGGTGTCCTTGAAGACAACAGGGAAGTCCCAGCAGTACCTGGGCAGCTTCCCCAGAAACACCGGCCTGTGGGAACACCTCTGAGCAGGAACATTTCTTCCCTGTTAAAGGAGATGAGGTATTGCAAGGAACTTGGCTTGACTCTTCCTGAAGAACATAGGAATCCTCCTCTCCCTGCAGCACCCGCTCATCCCATGCCCAGAGCTTTGCTGCTGTCTGTTAATATTCAATAGAAGTTACATTAGGTGCATGACCAGCTAATACTGAGCAAACATTTGGAAAACATCATGGCGTGACTGAACTCGGGGGCCTGCTACTGATAACAAGCAGCATAACCTTGAGAGCTTCTATTTACAGCCGCTGACTGCAGGGCTTTTCTTCTGGCCCAGCCTCATTATTGCTTTTTATCAGGTGGATTTATACATCGAGAACGTATCAATCCAGAGAGCCACCAGCCTAAGGCAGGGACTGTTCTGTTTCCCCTGCCATTGATCAATACCTTATTTGAGCAAAAGGCTTTGCCTGGCGTGGCCATGGTGAGTTACGCCCAGCCCACGACCTCATGGCAGAGAGAGATGCAAATCCTCCCCCTCAGCACTTCTGCTCCGGCTGCTGCCAACTCTAGAATCAAAGCCTAGGTCCTTCTCAAGACTAGACCAAGCAGGGAGGCAGGCAGGGCACATACCTGTCCTGGGACTCTTTACGATAAAGTATGAGAGAGCCCCGTTGTTCAGGATAGATAAGTAGGAGCTGTTCTGCACTTTCTTCCTTATTGTAGTTAGAAGGAAGTTTTCCAACTACACCTACACAGTGCAAGAGCTTCCTAAACAGAGCTCACAGAAGTCACGTGGACAGTCAAAGAAGCCAAGCAGATATTTGTCTCCTCCATTTCACACATAAGCTTTGGGATGCATGCATGAGCACAGCCACTCTTTCAGACCCCATATCTTCAAATTAAAAAACTTCAGAGCTAGATCCTTTGAAAGGAAACTTTCCTATTGAACTGTACAGGCTCTGAACCAGGTACCTGGGTTCTGAAACAACCCTGTCCCAGGAAAGCACAGTAAAGCAAATGTGAAAACAGAACCCCCAGATGTAATCAGCTCTTGTAAGCATCTTGTCACAAACTAGACACAGCTGCACCTCTGCCCTGCCAGGCAGGGAAGCTGGGAAACTGCAGCTAAAGAAGGGGAACGCCAGAAGTCTGTGCTAGTTTTTGGTGTGCGTGGCCATGAACAACCTGCAGCTCAGCCAAAATACTCTCTTACAGCTGTTCAAAATGAACGGGACCGAATCAGCACCCGGAGATCAAGTTACGAAGACAGCAGCTTGCCCTCCATCAGTGTCTTACTGCAGGCAGAAGTCCTGGCACAACAGGTACCTCTTCTTTCTTCTTTGGCAAATACAAAAGCATCAGGCACTATCTGGCCAGTAGAACCAGATGAGTAGTTAATAGCTGAGTCTTCAAATTACCACCTCTTTTCTAAGTAATTTATCTGCCAACTCAACACTGGTTTTTCAAAGTCATTTGTTACCTGAAACCATCCCTTTAATGCTCCTTGCTCCAAAACTCAGTTGTAATAATATGCCATAATCTGTTCTGCTTTGATGGGACACATGAAGGCTGGAGAGCCTGCTGGAAGAAAACAGGGTGGAATCATTGAAATCCAAGGAGCTGCGGCTGCCTAAGACAGCCCCTCCTCACATGAGCAGCCTCCCTTCCCTGTCGGCTGTTAGGAACTCCAGATTCTGACTTCCTGCAGAGTTTCACAAGGAATCAGTTTCATGCTTGTTTTATGCAGATACTATGCTTGAGATTCCCCATTTCCACAAGCATACTGCCAAGACTTATTTCCTAGAGTGCTCACCTGAAAAGACAACCCTGATTTAAGAACCTGGATATTGCAAACAGTGTATGTCAAATCAGCACTGTCTAGGAGGAAGAAGGACAGGAGAGGAGCTGCGGGAAGACTTTGTCTATGAAAACAAGTGATGAGGATGGGACTGTGCTGGAGGCAGGAGCTGCCATCCTCCATGGGAGCTGGGGAAAGCAGCACTGCTTGTCCTGGTGAAAATGAAGAGGGGTTTGAGTTGGCAGTCCAAGTTCTTCCTTGCTTCAAGGATCATATTATCCTGAAGGCTGCCCTGGGAGATGCTCCAGGACAGACTGTGCCATGGTCTGGCCTCCACGCTGGGGCTCAGGCTGTAAGGTTCACTTCCCCGAGGAGGGGATATGCCAGAAGGGCCAATGGCCAAGCCGGTACACAAGAAGCATATCCAATCTCATCCCATGTCTCATCTTGTCCTACACAGGCCCTAATTTATTTATACACCCTATAAAAATAATATTGGTGCTGCTCCCAGAAGTGTGAGATAATGGGATCTCAAGTTACCAGATCTACAAGGGAAGGACATTTCCGGGACTCTCAAGTCCTGCAGTGGCATCATATGTAAGTCTGGAGAAGGGTCTGCTGATAAAAACTACAACCACTGACAAATCCAGGGGAGCTCTTGCTCCCCCACAGAGCACAGAGAGACTCATTAAACAAGGCAGGCTCCAGTACGGTAATTGGTAACTTTTATGTGCCTAGCTAATTAGAACAAGATACTGCTGAGGAGCTGCTTTCTCCAAGATCTCGGGTCACTCACTCAGAGGTCTTTATTTATTTGCTAAGCCTTCCGGACTCTCTGATTAGGGTAATACGTGGTGAGATTTTTACAATCTTATTTATTCAATAATAGCTCGAGAGCTGGAAAACTTCCAGGTAATCCAACCTGAAAAAAAAAAAAAATGCAGGTGGCACTTGAATTGCATTTCCTTGGGAGGCTGGCAGGGTCCAAGCTGAAAGTGCTGGTAGGACCAGGACAGGAAGAGCTGATGTTGTACAAGAGCACAGAGGGCAGGTGGAGGGCAGTGGGGGGGTTGAGTTAATTGCTTACAGAAGCATGAGGATAAAGTAGTGACTAAGGGCAAATTTTCAGATGAGCCGGGTGAGCAGCTATGCATGAGAACCAGGCAGGAGGTTGGACGCCTGGTTTGGGGGAGATGTTCTTTCCGGCTCTGTGTGATGATACTTGCAGAGTTGTCAGGATGTCCTCTGCAAATGAAAAGGCCCCACTGGCCTCTGCAATCACAAATAATTCACCATGCAAAAAATGCAACCTGTGCTGTGGGCATGTTTGCACATGCGCAGGTTTTCCAAAAGGGCCTAAAAGCTTTTTTTTTAGGGAGGTGGGAGGTTGTTGACTTTAAAGTCTGTCTTTAGCATTTCAAATTGGGTAACATCAAATATTAATGACCTGGCACTCACAGAAAGCAATGTCAGACCTGGAAAGCTGCCTGCAGCAGAGACTTCTTGTGCTCATGCTGACTCAGACAGGAGGAGAAGTAGAGCCTGGGTGTCTTCTGCCAAAAGCAGACACAGCAGGTCTGGCTGAGCACCGGCTCTGGAACAGGGTGGAAGGGGGAGCATTTCTCTGCCCTTTGGTGGGACCTAGTAGCTTAAGCAGCAGCACTGGGTGCATGTGTCCTTGGTACTGGTGAGGCTGCATACTACAAGAGCCTCTCTGTTCCCTCTTGGATCATGACTGAGCACATTCGTTCAGTGGGAGGAAGATTTTGGCTTTAGAAACATTCCTCCTGTGCTTTACAGTCTACTCAAGGCATGACAGTTTACCACGATGATCCACAGCCTCAGCTCTGAAGCATTTAATGTTCACAGATCCCCAGGCTCATCTCAATTTGAAATGAGTTGTGCTGGGCCACACGTTCTGAGAGCTGAGTGTATAGTAGAAAAAAGTAACCATAGATGATGGAGTCAGCATCAACACACAACCCATGGGCTGGGGATTTTCCTGTCTACACCCCCCCTCTGGGGCACTGAAAGGGTCCCTTCTCTCCTTCCAGATATCATCCCCAGTTCCTGTCATGAATGGAGACATCCGAGGGAAGAAGATTGCCAACATCTCTGACGTTTGCGAATCCATGAAGCAGCAGCTGCTGGTGCTGGTGGAGTGGGCCAAGTATATCCCTGCCTTCTGTGAGCTGCCCCTGGATGACCAGGCAAGTCCCCCCATCCACCCCACCTCACTCAGCCCTGTCAAAGGCAGCGGGGAGCTGAAGGAGAGCCGGGCAGCTGGGACCTTCAAAGAAAATGTGCATTGTCTGCTCTGTTATCCCGACTGCTGCAGCTGATTGGGAATGGCATCCATACAATGCCAGCACGGGCCATTTGCATGTGCAGCTGATCAAGTGATGAGCAGAGGCATGATAACACTGAGCTGAAATTAGCTACATAATCAGGTCCTCATTTTGTATGGGTCTATCAGTCAATTATTTATTAATTATAGCTTGTGCAGCACTTTGAAAACCTGAAGTGCCATAAAAATTTTCAGGATAAGTAGACTTAGTAGGACAGATTTCTAGTCTAAGGTCTGCTCAAGACTTAAAAGCAAATCTGCCTATCTTTCTTTCTGCTTCTTGCTTGTGGACATGTTTGTAACCATTCTCCTAGTGTGGAATTACTGAAACTAAACACTAGTTTGCTCCCAAGGCACTAAGAAAATCTCTCTTCAGGGTTAAAAACCAAAAATATATTTGCATTTAACACAAATTACTAAAATGACATTTGCTGATTCCCTAACCAAGATAAGCACAGTGGGTTTGATATCCTCTGTAAAACTGCACTGCAGCATCTCAGGCAGCCTCAAAGAGATACGTCTGTGACCAAGGAGAGACCTCCTGTATAAGTCTAAATTTCAAAAGGCTGCAGCAGATGTTGCAGGACATGATGTGTGCCCAGCCTTGAATGGCACATGTGGATGGTGGGGAGGCTCTGGAGGGAAGGGACAGCACTTCTGGCAGAGGCTAGCACAGGTCCTGTCACAGGTAGGAAGGTATTTCCAATCTGCCCAGTGTACAGCCACAAAACCAGCATGTGTTCACTTCAGCTAGGATCAGTCTCCAGCCCTACTGACCTAGAAGCAATTTTTATATCATGAAGAAAAAGGGTATCCAGAAAGTGAGAGTATGCAGCTGATCAAAACCCCTTAAATCTGAGCTCTTCTGTAATCACCCAGTAGCACAGAGCCCCACGGAGCTCACTGCTGTTAATACAGGAGCATATTGTCCTCTTTTCTACTGTGTGCAAGTGCTAAATTGTTTAAAATGGTAAGAAATTTGTTAAACTCCAACAGCAAATACAACTCAAAAATTGTGAAAACCAAAATAGACTCCAACGGCAAATGACATTTACACAGCAAACAGGCCACAGCCCAGCAGGGCCTGGGCAGCTCTGCATAACCCACTGCATCCTCGTGTCATTTGGAAGAGGCAGAAAACCTGCTTAATACCTCTGGAAACTACAGCAATTTCCACATGATCTCATTTTACAACCTGAGGGGCTGCAAAATTTCTCAAAGAAGAAAAGAAAGCTTAAAGATGACATTGTCTGAATCCTGCCTCCCCACAGGAGAGACACTTCTCTCAGCATGATCCACAGGCTCATCTCAACTGAAACAGGTCTGCTGCTATGGCCAGCCATCCCCTGTCATGAGCAGTTCCCAAACTGTCCCAAAGGGCTTGAGAGGAAAGATTGTGCTGCATTCAAACTAATCAGTTAATGCCATCCGTGCTTCTGAAGGATGGTGTGAGAACAGAGGCAGACGATACCCATGGAAGTGCAGGAGGAAGGACAGAAATGCCAGGGAGCAGGAATGCACAAAACTATGTGCAAGGCAGCTGCCCAAGGGGCATGAGAGCCAGTCAAGACATGTCCAGTGGGAATGTTTAATGTTGGGAAACCCTGTTACCTTGCCATTAAAATGTTGCCTGAGAATGAATCATCTCTGCCAACATGTTTATAGAAAGGTCATACCCAAGCCCTCATTCTTCCTCTGCACCAAAATGTCGAAGCACTGGGTTTGGTGGGGTAAAGCCATTTCATTTTAAAGTTAAAAGTTCTACTTTGTTATGTTACAACTTTTATGTTTATCCTAGCTGACAATGGAATTATGTCTCTCAGGCTGATCACTACAAAAACAAATATCAAATGAGATAGTTGTGACTTGTGGAAGTAATCGACTTTAACACTGCTTAAACAAACAAACTTCATGAAAACAAAAATGGTGGTTCCAAACCGAGCTTTCTTGAATTCACATTAGGCAGGAAATTTCTGCGTGAGTGCTTTGCTCTCCTTTGGGACCCGCAGTTTTTCCATCCTTCTCAAAGTTTCATCAGAGACGAAAGCTCAGGTTTGTGCAGCTCTGGTAATTACTAGCAGCTCAGCTAACACATCCGCCCATGTTTAGATAGCGATAGAGAGAGGCTAGATTTTGGCACACAGATAAAGGTTCTCCAGCATCACGTGTGCATAGTTCTTTTGCAAGGATCTCCACTACGTTTATTTTGCATAACTCTTTTTCACCCTCTGCAAAAACAATCCCTCTCTCAGACATCAGCATCTTTTTCAATCAGAGCTGTCTTCCATGGGTGACACATTCTCCTGGCATTTCTAGTAGGGTGAGACTTCTCTCAGCTTTGTCAGATGCTGAGGATAACACACTGGAAAAGGGGATGATTCCCATCGGGACACGCTTTTCAGAATCTCTCCATTAATGTTTAATGATTGTTTTCTCCAGCAGAGGCTCCTGGCTGGACATTAAGAAGCCTCTGTGTCAGGCTGTCCAATCGTTAACTTCTGTTTCTGCCTAAATCTCTGAAATTTTTAACTGAAGGAGGGCAAAAGATTCAGAACATTCTCAGGAGCCACTGGAGGGTGCAAAATGGAACACTTCAATCATTAACATCAAGGCAGAAAAACATCCCTTTGGCTTCCCTGGCCCAAATGCCCATTGCTGCGGAGGGAATGAATGGTCAGATGGTGACTCCAGCAGCCGGGGGGATGTGGGTGCCCGTGAGCACAGTTTCAGTGGGAGGTGGGCATGGCCCAGAGGGACAGCAACTGCCTGCAGCAGCGGATCATACTTCTCCCCATTTCCCAGGCTGGAGCATGGTCCCTGGTTCTGCACTTTGTAGGAGTTGCCTGGTCTGCAAACAGAGGCAGACTAGGAAACCAGGCAGACCTTTGTGAACAAGTCCCACTGCTGGCATGAGGTCCTGAGGCAGTCTAGCGTGGCCTTGCACATGACACGTGCCATGTCTCTGCATCACCCAAATTAACTTTTCCCTGCCCTTCCAGGTAGCACTGCTGCGAGCACATGCAGGGGAACATCTGTTACTGGGAGCTGCCAGGAGGTCCATGGTGTTCAAGGACGTCTTGCTGCTAGGTAAAGAGTGCACTTCTGCTCTTGGCCCATCTGCTTCTGCAAAGCTTTCCTGCTTGGGAGAAGGAGAAGGTGGCTGAGTGCTTGTGGGCATGCTTTTTGCAGGGTGGTGATGCAGATCTTCTGCATTTCAGCAAGCCTAGCAGAACCTTTGGCTGAAGCTAGGCCTAGATGACATTCACATCAAGGCCACGCCATGGCAAAGTTGGGGGACTATGACCAAGAACATTGTTTCCCCAGCTTTGTGTAAGAGGCTGTGGTGTGATTGAGAAAAAGGGTCTCGCTTCTCAGTCAGCTTTTCCTTACTTGAGTGACTCCTGTGTAAGGAGAGGCTGCTTTGGCAACACGGATCAGCATTTCTGGCAGGCTGAGCTAGGGAAGGGGCAGAAGGAAGAACTTCTTATGTCCTCCACCCTCAAAATTATCTCAGCATTGGCTACCTGGGTTTTGAACTCCTTGGCACCCTTGGTAAGTCTTGGGCAATGACAAGGCAATGGTCTCTGTGCTGCTTGTCCAAAGGAAACGACCACATCATCCCACGGAACTGCCCTGAACTGGTAGAGGTGAACCGTGTGGCCATCCGCATCCTGGATGAGCTGGTCCTTCCCTTCCAGGAGCTGCAGATAGACGATAATGAATATGCCTGCTTGAAAGCCATCATCTTCTTCGACCCAGGTATGCTCCAGCTTGGTGAGGGTTACCATCAGAGGGGACCAGTCTGCATTACGTCAACTAATAACTAGTCCTGAGTTGTGGAAATGTAGCCTGGTCTCCTCTCTGGGCCAAACTGTTCTTAGAGGGGAGGGAGAAGTCATCTTAAGAGGAGAAAAAATGTCCATTGCAGCAGATGATAGAGAATCAGAGACTGCTCAGTTCAGCCTGCACCTAGGATTCATGCTATTACTGAAGAGCAGCTCCTAGGGAAGCAGCCTGGATAGTTTGCTCTGTGGGTTGTTTTAGATGCCAAAGGACTGAGCGACCCCTCCAAGATCAAGCGGATGCGGTACCAGGTGCAGGTCAGCCTGGAGGACTACATCAATGACCGGCAATATGACTCACGGGGCCGTTTTGGGGAGCTGCTGCTGCTGCTACCTGTGCTGCAGAGCATTACATGGCAGATGATAGAGCAGATCCAGTTTGTCAAGCTCTTTGGGATGGCTAAGATTGACAACCTGCTGCAGGAGATGCTGCTGGGAGGTGAGTATTTGAGGGTCCTGCAAGACGCCTCTCAGTGTTCCCTGATTACCGTCCCCTTGAGACCCTCCATAGCTATTGTTTCCTACCTGAAAACGGTGGAGACAGCCTGTATGCAGGTGAACTCTTGACTAAGACAAAATCATCTCTCCCTATCATTGGCAGTGGTAACAAAGGGCCCTCCATTTCTACTCACCTAAAGAGATGCATTAACTGTGCATCTGTTTATGGAGAGGCATTCCGAGCCCTCTACATACAGACCAGCTTTGCTGTGCAACCCCCAAGCTCCTACCAGCAATTTCACTAACCCTCCTCTGTGTCAGAAGGGAGTCATCAAAACATAAGGGTCTGAAAACTCAGGTTGAAAGAGCGTCCCAGATTTTCTACTGGGAGCTTCCAATGGGACAAAACAAAATGAAAAGTTGCCACTGTGCTATTCTTTACGTGGAGGTATGACTCAGGAGGAGAGGAATATATCCTGTGTAAGAGGACATGCAGGCAGCAGGCAGGGGTTAGTAAGACTATGACATCCATGGAGGAAGATGGGAAGGGTGTGCTCCAGTCATACAGGTACAAGCTGATCATGCACAAAGCCTGGGACATGTTGGTGCAGGGGGCATGCCCATCTGACCTGTCTCCTTCTGCCATTGTCGCAACTAATGTCATATGCATGTTTTTAGGCTCATCAAGTGAAACGCCACATGCCCACCACCCCCTGCACCCTCATCTGATCCAAGAAAACCTGGGAACAAACGTCATTGTGGCCAACACAATGCCCCCTCAGATGCACAATGGGCAGATGTGTGAGTATCACCGAAGAGATGGGGAGCTCCCAGGAGAAACCAAGAGCTTTCCAGTATGTCTCTGGAGATAGTTTCTAACTCACAAGGGAGTTTCCATGCAAGACAGAGTCTCTGATAATGAGTGTGTGAGAAATGCCTATGCTGAAAGGAGGGAAAGACAAACAGAGAGGTGGGTTAGATTGGATTAGGCTCAACTAACTGATTCAGCAAGATGTCCCCTGGCAGACTGTGACTTTTACATAGCCCTTAAGGGATGAACGATCCCACCCAGCACCTACTGAAGTCAGCGGGAAGGCTCCCTTTCCCTTAATTTATTTAGATACGCCTCACTTTGTCCTCTGCAAAAATACAGGAGAATCTGGTCCACCACACAGGGCTACCACATGTGACCACCACTTGGGAATTTGGGCTGAGATTACCTCAGCTGACCAAAAAAATGGCCAGTACAGGTCAAAATGCCAGCAGCTCCCCTCATTTGATGGTTGTTGTTGTGGTTCTTCCAGGGCATCTAACTGTGCCTGTGTGTCCAGGCTGCCTTGCAGCAAACACACAAGCCATTAGGAGCTATGGTCTTACTACAGAGCCTCTGCCTTGCTTATACCTGAACCTAGCACGACTGAGAACAGACTCCCAGTGCTGTCAGGTCCATGAGACCCTCTTCTAATTTTGTCTCTCTCTCTGCAGCTACTCCAGAAACTCCACAACCATCTCCACCTGCAGGCTCAGGACCAGAGCAATACAAGCTGCTGCCGGGAGCCATTGCAACAGTGGCAAAACAGCCCACCTCCATCCCACAACCTGCCATCACGAAACAGGAGGTCATCTAGCAAGACTGACTGGCCTTGTTTAGAAGACCGTGTGGGAAAAAAGCCCAAACTGACTCTGTCACTGTGAAAAGAGAAGCCATCCAGAGGTCCTTGGGTGCAAACACAGAGCCTTGCTTATTGGACTAGTCCACCACCACCAAAAGCTGTCTTCCCACAGCTACGGACAGCATGTGCCACGGGCAGCCCCGAGTCCCAGAACTAAGGTTGAAGCCTTACTGAAACCCTCAGTCCTTGTGAGAAGGGCCAGATTTCTGCCTCCCTCCATGGGGAGGTTGCAGCAACTGGCTGGGGACAGCACAGCTGGCTGTTCCCTAGTTGCCACCTCTCACCATTGGTTGAGCATACACCAGACCCTGTGAACAAGCAATTCCCTGTGCTGTGTGAGCAGAGAGCTTCCCTCCCGCAGCCACGCCAGCTTCCCAGACAGTCCCTAGTCCAGCCACACTTGATGGAGATGGAAGCTCCCCCAGGAGCAGGTGAAGCATCCGGGTTTTGCCCAGGCAGCACTGGCAGAACTGCTCCTCAGCCTTGGCTAGTCCCAGATCTTTGCATGGTGTCACCCTCCAGTCCATTAACCCCCCCAGCCAGGTCTAACCAATTTTTTCAGCTGATACTGGGGCAAAGTCTGGCCCATTATGATTCTCCACTATTTGGTCCTTCTGCATTTTGAGGTGTTTTAGTCTTTCTGTGCCACAACCGCTTTCCCACCACAAGGCTCAGAGAGGCAACCACTGCCAGATCCTTCCTTTACACCACTTACTGCCTCCTTGCTACCTGGAATGGGAACTTGGAGGATCATGGGATTCAGGAGATTTCAGCTAATGGGATGGGGCCACCCCCATGCAGGCTGCCGGTGGGCTGCACTGCCCAAAATATCACTGGCCCCACTACAGCTTCTCAGCAGTCAGAAGAAGACCACTGGATGCCTATTTGGAAGGAAGCAGGGGGAAGGATGTACGAAAGGGGAGAGACCTTTAAGGGTGAGAAAAGCCCAAGACCCACACATCAGACCAAGGCCTTGGGCTGCCAAAGTGCTGGAAGCATCGTGACCCAGGATCTCAGCTTAGACCCAGCTTTAATGCTAAGATACGCCATGTAACCTCCATGTCCAGTCCAGTGCCACTCCTTAAGCTTAGAGTGAGTGGCTGATAACAGATTTACAGGTTTTCATAAGATGATAAGAATTCATTATTGCTCCTTCAGACCTCAGAGGGTTTGAGGCAGCAACCTCAAAACCACAGTGCTTCGAGTCCCGCAGGGAAGAACAACAGAGGTCAAGGAAAGACCCTGTCTTGCCCAAGCTCCTTGGGTCTGCACCCACCTGCCCTTCTCCCTCCCTTCCACAGTCCCTGTTTCTCTGTGCCAGCCTGTGCCCAAACCCCACAGACCTGACCTTTGGTTTACAGCTGAAACCAGGAAAGGTGCCCTCCTGCACCCAGCGCTCGCCTCTCTGGGTGCCAGCAGGGCTGGAGCTCTCAGAGCCCTGCACAACTTCAGGCCTGGGTCATTTTTGGCAGCACCAGGCAATAGCAGCTCTAACTAACCACAGACTATGTGGGGTGCTGGCTTCTCAGGAAGATGAAGCTGGTGAAACCATGGCTGCTGAGAGGTCCCTTGTGGGGATGAATCTGAGCCAGCCCAGGCAGTGGAGCTGCAGGTCTGTCCCTTGATTTCCAATGCAAAAATGGAACACCTCGCCTTGTGCTGATGGTGTCAGAAGTATTGTATAATCTCTCAATACTGGTGGCATCATACAGAGTAATTTATTGCAATGATGAATCCAATCATTTTCTGTAAATTGTTTTGTAAATCACATTGATTATTTATAATTGGGAGATTAAGTGCAAAAAACCCCATAATAACCAGGCTGTCTTTTCCAACCACAGCGATCTTTTTTGCTGTACGTAGACATACTCTGTGGGGAATCCTTTTTGGTCCATTTGCACCAAGCATTCCTCAATATTGTACATTAATTTTTGCTGGTTACTGCCTTCCAATGGAAACAGAGGAATATTTCTTCACTAGAGTTTGTATTCATAAAAAAAAAAGAAATAAATGCAAAAATATTTTCTAACTTTTCCCAGACAGATGGATTTGTTTATTCTGGGAGGATTTATTTCAAATCAAGGGGGTCATCTCCCTGTTGCTCTGAGCACAAAGCATACAGGTATTGAGGAGAAAGCCCAAACAAGTACTTGATGCTGTTGCCAGCTGTCACTACCTCCTGACAAGCTGGTGTCTGCCCCGAAGCCATGTGTACTGGAATCATAAGATTGAGTGACAATCCCAATTTTCATTAAAAGAAAAACAAATATAAGGAATAAATATTTGCTTTCATGATTCCAGGGAACTTAAAGACTTGAAGTAACCACACTCTGAAAGCCAAGCAAAGGAAGCCAAAATACGTATTAGCATTTTGAACGTGTTCATTTTTAAGTCCCTCTTGTATTTCAAAGGAAATTTCTGATGGCTTTGGGGTGATGATTCTGATTTGATTCACACACAGCCAACCTACTTCTGGCAGCAGGTGCAGCCAAAGGCAGACTGAGCCTACCGGGCACAATAAGATGATAAAGTGAAAGTCAATTTGTCACTGGTTGTAAAGGTGAAGAAATACACTGACAATTAGAGAAGGCTCCTAATGACCTGCTCTTCTGATCATGGGAGCCTGCTCTCAGCTGTAGCATGCCCAGGAAGAAAACAGGAAGTGGGAAGAGAGGTCTAGATGGCTGTAAAGATTAGGTATCTGGGGAGGAACAACATCCAGTATTTTCAGCTCTGATCTGCAAAGATGCCTCTCATGTTCCCCCATCTCCTGCTCCTGATGTGAAATGAGGTGGGCAGTGTCATCCCAGGTGTGAGAGACAAGAAGCAGCCTGATTTTCCATCCCATCTGCACATCCACTGGGACCCTCAGTGACAGTCATGCTGGTGAAAACTGTCAGCAGGGCTGAGATGCAGGGATGAGATTCAGACTGCGTTTGAGGACCACGTGGAGACAGCATTTAGAGCCTGCCTCCACTCCAGGGCCAAGGATCTGGAGAACAGGACAGACCTCAAATAACATGCCCTTGATATCCGTGCGCCCACAATGATCCAGAGCCCTGATGCCATCGCTGAATGCCTGAAGAAGGTTACCAAGTCGCTGGATGTGTTATCTCAGAACACACACAATGACAGAAGAGTTAGTCCAGTCAAAAGAAGGAAAAGGAGTTAGTTCCTTCTCTTTAATGTGGAATAAAACCCAGGACTCCTCTGCCTGCCACAGAAACCCTGTGACTCACAGTTAGTTTTACCTAGGTATATGCCCTGAAAACTCCATATATGTATAGAATCATAGAATCATAGAATGTTAGGGGTTGGAAGGGACCTCTGCAGATCACCAAGTCCAACCCCCCTGCCAGAGCAGGACCATAGAATCTACGGTAGGTCACACAGGAATGCATCCAGACGGGTCTTGAAAGTCTCCAGANAGAGGTTGCCCCTTTCTTCATGACACCCAGCCCTCATATATTTATATACATTACATTTATACACATTTTATTATATATAATATAATATATATTAAAAGCCCCAGGTCTCTCAAACTTTCCTCATAAGGCAGGTGTTCCAGTCCCTTAATCATCCTCGTAGCCCTCTGTTGGACTCTCTCAAGTAGATCTTTGCCCCTCTTGAACTGGGGAGCCCAGAACTGAACGCAGTACTCCAGGTGAGGTCTCACTAGGGCAGAGTAGAGGGGGAGGAGGACCTCCCTCGATCTGATGGACACTCTCTTCTTAATGCACCCCAGAATACCATTGGCTTTCTTGGCCACAAGGGCACATTGCTGTGCCGTGGATAACTTGTTGTCCACCAGGACTCCAAGGTCCCTCTCCACAGAGCTGCTCTCTAGCAGATCGCCTCCCAATCTGTATCTGTAATATCAAATCTTTGAAGCAATAAAGTCTCCTGGATTCCTTCCCATGAACTGCTCTATCAAGGTTGCCCTTTACCTGGTTAATCTTAAATCAAGTCAGTGCAGTCTCTACAGGAGGTTTCTTATTGCTGGATTGAGCTCACTTGGAAAAAAACCCCACAAACCCACGAACTGCCCCAGAGACAACCTTGTCCTTACCTGGTGCCCTCACTCCCAACCCTCACTTCTTTTGTCACTCCAGCCTGGAATCACCCTGAGACACTGATTTTGCCACTCGTGGGGTGTGTTTTATCCTGCTGGGCTCCCTGGTGCCCACAGGCAACATCCCATATCACAGGAGATGGCTATTGTAAGAACAGCTATTATTAGCCTTTAAGACACAACGGTCTTACATTGGTTTTGGACACAAAAGCATTTTACTGTCCTCTTCTGTGCTGGCAACGTAGATTAAGGATGATTTCCTGGAAAGCAGTATCTCCATCTGTGAAATCTTTTCACAAGGTCCAAGCAAAGATCCGTGAAAGTGTTATTTTTAGGCCCTCTGGCCACTATGAAATGCATTCTTTTCATATTCCTTACATAACCTTCATCTGAAATAGCCAACAGGCTTTGGAGCCTTTTCTACATCTTTCATATCTCAGTGGGAGAAAAAAAAAAAAGAATGGCAAATAAGTTTTATGGCCAGCATATCATCTCTGAAAAAGGCAACTATTGCTGCTATTAAACTTGCAAGTGTGCACATGGGCACAGGTAGTCATGAAAAACAAGAGGCAGCGGGTACGGCTCAGCAACGTGGCACTGCTGAGCAAGGCAATTCTGAGTGCCAGGCTGGCCAGTCCCCTCAAGGCTGAGCACAAATATCACCAACCAGTTTGGGAATTCAGGCTGCACATGGCACAACCCCCTTCCACAAAGAGAGGCTGGAGAAGGAAGGGTAAGGTGTGGGTATGTTTAAAATCCCTCTCCCCATTCCTAATTGAGGTGTGACCCTGATAATCATAAACACACCTAGCACCTGAAAAATTGCCAGCCAGGCTCATAAAAATGGCAATATACTGTCAGCTTTGTTAGGTGTGGAGTGAGCAGGAGAGCTTGGTACAAACAAGCCTGCAGTCACGTCCTCCCGTTCAGTGTCCTGTGTCAGGGAGAAGAGGCTGCTGGGGTCAACAGAGCACTCTTGGTTAAAGCACAGGGAGGGAGAAGAGCTCTGAGTCTAACCTGGCTCTTGGGAAGGAAAATGGTCTGGGAACTGTATTTCCAAGGATTATTTTGGCTTTGGACCTGGAGTGATGCCAGGCCTGCCTGATCATGGCTGCTTCATCAGCTTCCAGAGGCCTGAGGCCACCCCTAACTTTGGAGATCAGTTGCAGAAGATACGGGTTACACAAACCACTGGGCCCTGCAGGCCACGCTCCATTTCAGTCCCTCATGTCTCGCAGCTCTGCCTGGCTAGGACCTGCAGTCCCTTGTGAGCCCATGGACACATAAAGACCAGGCAGCCCTTTTGAGCTTGGGGGATCCCACACCAGATGGCTCCGGTCTGGGTGAGCTGTCGTGATTCCCTACCTCCTCCTAGAAACTGCTATGGGTGCAACAAAAAGTGCAAGAGCTGCCTGAGGGACATGCCTGGATAGACACCTGCAGCAGAAGGCATTGCAAATTGGACAGGAATTCCTCACTGCAGCTGCCAACCTAGGTGTTAGCACTGGCTGGAACATGACATGTTCCTCCTCACTGACTGGGAAAATCAGTACAATGAAGTAACTCAATATTACACTTCTCTGTTCCTTTCCAGGACTTGCCAAAACCTCACTGTGCCTTAAAACCACTGGTTAATTAATCCTGCCTGGCTTAGTATCACAATTAACCACTGACAGAGAGCACTCTGGTTCATGCATATCCCAGGATCCACTCAGAGCTGATCTGCAGAGGATACAAAGCCTTAAGGGTCCACCTAAAGACACATGGAGATCCCCAGCTAAGACAGCAAGCAACCAAGAAAAAACCTTGAGGCAGAAGCAGCAAAGAGAAATCTTAGTGCCAGACCCAGAATCCCTAGCTCTGGACTACAGCACTTCTGACACAGATAAAGGACAACCTTCGGGATCCTCACTTCTGGGTGGATTTTTAGCCCTCTGTTAAAATTACTTTAAAGTGTGGGATTAGAGTGGGATTCTCACCTGGGAGAGCATGCTGGAGACCTGCTGTGTTGCATGTCTATGGAGGAGGCAGTGGAGACAGCTCCAGCACTGCAGGCTCTTGCATTTCCATTGAAATCCTACTGTGTCCTGCGTGCAGGTCCTCTCCTCACAGCCCATCACATAGCTGCATTCTTTCACCCCAGGGCTGTGCAAGTGCCTGAGATATTGCTGAGGAGTTACTCCAACACCCAATTCTGCTTCAGTCCTTCCCACTGATATAAGGGCCTGGGATGGACACTAGGCTGAAAGCCCCAAAAGCAAAAAAGCACCTGGTCCAACCCAGGGAGCAGCAGCGCTCCCCTTATTCTGCCCTTGGAAAGTATCCAACACCATTTAACAACAGGGTTCCCCGAGGAGCAAGCCCAAGTACTTCTACTGCTCTAACCCGCTCACCAGCACTGCAGCCATTGCCGTGAAGGGGCTGGCAAGGAGCACAGCTCCCTAAGCAGCACCTTCACAGCCCCCTCGAGGGCTAATCCTGCCAGGGACCTATCCTACCACGGAGACAGCTCCTTTCCAGGGCTTCCAATGTGCAAGGGTACCGCAAAACATGATGAAAGTCTGGGAAAACACTGTCTCAGTTCAGAGTAGAATGGGGGTTTGACTAAATGACCTTGAAAGGTCCCTCCCAACCCAAACTATTCTATGATTCTATGAAATTAAACTACAGAAATCCTGTAATATTTAAAACATTCAGACATCCTGCCAAGCACATTCCTTGCCAAGCTTTTGTAAAAACATTGCTGGTCTTGAAGCTAGTAAAGCCAAGGAGAAGGGAAGTCTTCCCTGAAAGCCTGGGCTGGGTACAGCTGCGTGTCTGTGTCGCATCACACGCTTGGCTTCCTGGTGGTCTAACTGCACACTAGCACGACTTTATGTGCCTGGGTGGGGATGGCTGCCTGTGTACAGCTGCTTTGGCAGCTGATGCTACAGATTTGCGTGTATTTGCATATTAGTGACTGTTTCCATAGCTTTGCATGTGGGTCTGGTCTGCCATATGTGCGTGGGGAGAGCATGTGGGCAGGGGCAGTTCTCTGCAGCACAGTCTGCTTCTTAAAACTGACATCTGTGAGTTCCTCTCCTCACAGCACGCCGGGCATGAAAGCCTGTCCCGGAGGATGTACACTTCCAGGCTTTGAGACCATGAATATTTATGGCAATTTAGGGCATATTTTTCTTAGTCACTTCACCTTTTGAGCACAGAGGAATAGCTGTTGGATTGTATCATGGCCAAGCATCCCGTCGGCCAGGCACCATGTCTGGAGCGGGTTTACACCAGCCTGGTGTGGTCTTGTGTTGGGGGATTTGTAGGGGCTGCCAATCCCCTACAGACCTCTCCATGCTGCTGGACTGGTGCTATAGAAGCAGCTTGGGCTTGAGATACAACACGGCCCCATGCAATGGGCAGACCTCACCAAGCACTATGGGACCTGTGTCTCTCTGCTCTGATGCCGAGCTGCCCAAAAGGGTTGTGTAACTTGTGGGCCCCAGAGGTTCCGCCTGCACCCCAAGGACCAGAGCCCCTCTTGGCCTGAACTGCACAGAGTTTATCTTTATTACAGGACTGTTATGTTTGCACAGTTTAGTGATTTAATATCAGTCTAAAGCCTTCTCTATGAGCAGTGCTGTTTGAAGTCATGCTCTCTTTTCAGCCTCAGCTTGCCAAGACTGTAAAATGTTTATTGCTAATGGTGGAAAAGCTTAAAGAAGCCAAGATAACTTTCCCAGGCTGGGTATTAAGACTGTTTGGAAAAGTAAATGAGTGAAGAGTATTACATTGACTTCATTAAATATCAACCAACACCAACAGCCATTCATTTATAACACAACGGCAGGGTGCAGGAGCACCCAGAAGCAGCGCTGAGAAAGGTATGAACTACATGTGACAGGAGAGATGAACGTGAGAAGGGCTGGATTTCCCATGAGGCTCCAGGTGTGGCTCCCAAGGTCAGGCAACACAACTTCTGAGTGAAGCTCCTACAAATACTGAACATTTGGAGCTGATAAGTGGCAGAGTTGGTGCGATTCATCTCCTCTCAGCTGGGGAGGGTTGTGTGCATGTGGTGCAGTATGTCCTTCTCCCTCCTGCAGCCATGGGTAAGGACAAAACTCTCCAGCTAGGGGAGGATTGTCAGCACCTGGATGTTTGTTTTCAGTTTTTAGCTTTTACTTCCTTATAGACAGATTCTGCCTTTACCGGTTTCCAGTCACAAGATGCCAATACCAGGTAGAGTAAATTACACAAACTCTTGCTACCGTTCCTGTGATTTCTTGTGCCAGTACTTTAAAATTCCCCCTTGTCTTGGTGTTTGAACCCCTCATTTCCATTCACCACCCACTGCTCTCCTTGAGTTCAACATTTCCCACTTGAAGTAACTAGTTTTCCTATCTTAGTTTTCCTTATCTGGGGACCATCCCCAAATTGTATTTCACCTTCAGTCCTTCTTCACTATGCAGTATTCTCACTTCTACTTTCTTTCCTTATTCTCTCTTACCTGCCTAAGCCTCTTGCTCTTATTTTAATTTCCTTTTTCCCATCTCTCTCAATGTGATTGCTGCTGATTCTCATTTGTTTCCTGCCCTTCTTGTCCCTCAAAGCAGAGCTCCCTTCACATGTCACTCCTTTCAAATGTTCCTGCTTACTCCTAACACCCTGCTGCAGCAGCTGTTAACCAGTCAGGTCTGGTACTGCCACCTCCCTGCTAAATTTTCCTCCGTTGTTTAAGGGGTGCAAATTCCAACTAGATTTTGCAACCTGTAGAATAAATTCCTGTTTGCACCTCTAGTATTTCACAGTGTGTGGTGTTTTGAAGCCTTTTCTCAGATCAGCCCTGCCCTGCTGCTAACTTCAGCAATTAGCTGCATCAGGTGCGCCCAGAAACCTCCTTCATCCCTTCAGCTGTGAGGCCACAGATCCATCTCCCCAACACACACCTTCTCCCTCCAAACAAACTGTGTCTGCAGCTGCCAGCCTCAGGCTTTTACCTCTGTCCTGCGACTCCAGGTCTCATCTGACTCCTTCTGTCATGCTTGTGCTGCAGATCTCTGTGCACAGGAGCTGTACAAACAGAAATGGGAGCAATATGAGGCCTCTTGTCCTCCTGAGGTCTCTCCCAACCTCATTTATCCCACAATCTACTGGAAAGGACACAGAACAACATCACAAACAGGTCTAATTCACACAGATCCAAACTGGTCCCAGCTTAGGGCTCCAGCTTGCCAGGATGCACCCAGCTCTGAGCTGGCTGGGCCCAAAGCAGGGCTGGCCTGGAACATCAGCATGGGGTTGAATCATTGTACACCCCTTCTTGGAAATGTCTCCCTGCAGGTAAACACCTGCGGCACATTCAGTTTGTTTCCATGCTGGTGTACCTCTTGCCAGACACTGAAACATTTTCCAGTTTGGAAGGATGAAACCTTGGAAAGAACTAAAAAAATCAGAGCTGAATCTCAGAGGCTGCAGAAGGGCCTTGTTTTCCACTGTGGGCTCCTGGGATTCCCACTCTTTGTCCAACTATCTTTGACTCCCTCTCCTGGCTGAAAACATGGGTTACAGCCAAGATAGAAGAGCAGAGTTCATAGAGCTCACAGGGACCCTCCAGTCTGGAGACAGTCCCCAGCAGGATGCTGAGCCTGGTTTGCAATCTAACCTGTGTCTATTATCAGTGGAGTTAAATGTGTCATTTCCTCCCCCTCCCCAGCACTCCCTCTTGAACTCTTTTTAATGCTGCAAGCCTGGGAGTAACCATCTTTTTAATTTTTATTACAAATTCCAAGCTGAGAGGTCAGGCATCACCATCTGAACTCCCGTGGGATACAGCTTTCTGTCCTCTCCAAATCAACTCCAAACAATTATCCCTTTATTAGCATTCAGTCCCTTTTGTGTGCATTTAAATTCAGGCTACGGAATTGGGCCCCACTCCCATCCCATGGCAGGAGCCAGCTGCACTTGTCTGGACCCTGCTTTGAGGCTCTCCTAGCTCTGGCCAGGTAATTCCGGAGTTGCTCTGGCTTTCAGCTCGCTGGGGAGCTCTGGCTGGCAGGGAGTGGCTCTGGGGCCCGCAGATGGTGCTGTAGCCCTGTTCTTGGCTGCCTTTCTCCTCTGTTCAGTCTTCCAAGTTGCTGCTGTCTCAGAGATATCGGCTTGACCACAGGCAGGGTAGGGAGGCGAACATGTTGGGTCACCACCTGAGCAATCCTGCTTTTGAAGGTCATCTCCAAAGGAGATTAACATGAATGTGCTGGCGCAAGACCAGAGGAGGCCATAAAAGTGCTGAGAGGGCTGGAACCCCTCTGCTATGAGTAAAGGCTGACAGAGTTGGAGTTATTCAGCCTGGAGAAGGCTCCAGGGAGACCTTACTGCAGCTTTTCAGTACTTAAAAGGGGCCTACAAGAAAGCTGAGGACAATCTTTTTACCATGGCCTGTTGCAACAAGACAAGGATGAATGGTTTTAAATTTTAAAAAGGGAAGACTTAGACTAGATATGTACCTGCTCACTGCAGGGGGGCTGGACTAGATGAGCTTTAAAGGCCCCTTCCAACTCAAACCGTCCCACGATTCAACGCTTCTGTGAAACGCTGCATCCCGAGGGTCTCCTGCTCGAGTTTGCGGAGCCCATCCTGCAAAGCAGCCACCAAGTGCCCCCCGCGAAGCGGTCCCGGGGCTCTCTCAGGCCGTACTGCGCCAGAGCGGGGAGAACCCGCGGTTTACAGCCCGGGGCCGAGCCCCATCCGTGCGGCGGGAGAGGCTGGCGGGGATGCGGGCCCGGAGACAGCGGCTGCTACCGGAGCGAACACCGGCCCGGCTCCGCGGCGGCCCGGCCCAGCGCGCGT
>VZZY01015926.1:532953-651781 GCA_013400335.1 Eurystomus gularis
TGAGGGGTGGGGGGTGTAGGGGTGATGCTGGAGCTGAGGGGTGGGGGGTGTAGGGGTGTGATGCAGCAGCTGAGGGGCTGTGGGGGGCGATGCTGAGGGCTGTGGGGGCCTCCTCGCCCGTATGCCCACCGCAGTGCCCGGAGCTCGGGCAGGGCGCAGGAGCCCCTGCACTGCCCGCAGGCAGGCAGGCAGGCACGCAGGTTCTCAGAGCAGGGCCCAGGGCTTTGGTTCCTGCACAGCCCAAGCTGTAACAAGGTGAAGCACGTCCCTGTGAGTGATCCCGGCACCCCAGGACCTTCCCCGACTGGGGAAGGGGTGGTAGAAGTAAGCAGATCAGATGTCTGTCACTGCAGGAGGAAGCTGTGAGACAGGTGTTGTTCTGTCAGGCGATTCCTGTGTGACACCCAAGAGTGGTCCAGTGTGCTAGGAGGGATTGAGGAAATATGCCAGGCTTGTAATTTTGTAATTTTTCACTCATCTCCATACGCTTGCCACTGGATTTGGAAATTCAGCTCCCACTGAATTCCAGAAATATTCAGCACACTGAAAACCAGATTAAGCCTACCTCAGTACCCATGCAGTGCTGGCATAAGAGGCTGTAATTTTCTTACCTGCTCATCCAGTCTGAGAACTGCAGCTGTTTCTTATATTTCTGAATGCTGCTTTCGTGAGTTCCTCAAAGCATTCGTGTGGGCAGACATGCTTTGATGCATGTATTTGCCAGAGAAGTTAATGAAAACTCTCAGCTGTCTGGCCTTAGCTAGGAGAGTTTCTCAGAAGAGGATGTGATTTGACCAAATGTGAGAATCCTACCTAACTGAGATGTGTTTGGTTTGCTTCAGTTTCCAAATAGGAAATAAATGCTATGGCATAATGTATTTTGCAATGAAGTTGTGTAATTCTGTATTTTAGATATTGCTATTTTTTCAATTTGGTTAGGCTTCATCCAAGGTAGTTTTCTACTCACTCTGCAGTATAAAAAGTTTAGAGAAACTTGCACTTTGTAATCCTAATGTTTGAACTGTGCTTCTGGCTGTAGTGCCAGTTCTTGGAAGGGCAGTCCCCTCAGCTGGGAAATGGAGGGACACAGGACATAGAAAATATATAAATAATAAATATGCTTGTTAGTCCATGGGATTGTTGTCATGTGTCATGTTTTTTTGACAGATTACTGCTACATTATGTCAGGAGACAGTGACTGCACCAGGACAAGTCCATCAGTGGAGTCTCCATCGGACAACGAGTTCTTGCCAGATCAGCCAAAGTACGTTTGCTCACTGTCTCCTGATCTCATTACGAAAGCCCGGGAAGAGCTCCAAGAGAAACCTGAATGGAGGCTCCGTGATGTGCAGGCGCTCCGAGATATGGTGTGCAAAGACTATCCCTCCCTGGGGACCTGCCTGGACGATGCTTTTTTGCTAAGATTCCTCAGAGCCAGGAAATTTGATTATGATCGAGCGCTTCAGCTTCTGGTGAACTACCACACCTGCCGGAGGAGCTGGCCCGAGGTCTTTAATAACTTGAAGCCGTCTGCAATAAAGCCCGTTCTAGAGTCTGGTTTTGTCACTGTGCTGCCTCGCCTGGACCCTGAGGGACGTCATGTCGTCTGCATCCGCCCAGGTACTGAAATGCATGGATGTCTTTGTTCTCCAGCTTTGAGGTGTGTTTGGGCCAAAGATCTATTTCCTCACTCTCCTATGAAACAGTGGTTACTTACACAGAGTATGTGGGTTCCTGTTGGAATTTGAACGTTTGTCGTTGGCCAGCATGATACCGGTTCCTTTTCCTGTGTCAGCAATAACTGTGGTTATGTCAGAATGAAAAAAGAGTGAGGTGGGCTGATAAAATTTTAGGTGATTCAAGAAGAATTAACGTGCAGTAACTAAAACTGAAACAGGGCTGCTGGCCTATGGTTGGAAGCTTGGAATTTGTTTTGAGAATAAGTGGAGGGAAGGGCCTGGGGCTTTAACTCCCACATAAACAATTGGAGCCTTCTGTGTGCTTTTGGTGCTGCCAGGCTTGCCATAAATGTCTCTTCTTTCATTCTCCTCTTTTCCATTTACCTGCTTTCTTTCTGAGCTGAAACTGCTTCTAATAAGCTGTGCTGGGTGGAGAATGGGATTCTTAAAACCATTGCCTTTGCTCCCTGAAGTAAACAATGAGTTGCCATTTATCTCTTGCTTAAGAAAGGCTGCTCTGAACTAGGACTGTGGCTATTAAATACTAACTTCTAAGAGTCCAGGAAAATAGAAAATCAGTTTTTTGGAATGTATATTGTTAGCTTATATTTACTCTCCAACTTACCATCCATGTCTTGTAACCTCAGACAGATGGACACCCAGTAATTATCCGATTACTGAGAACATTCGTGCCATATACTTAACGTTAGAAAAACTCATTCAGTCCGAAGAGACCCAGGTGAATGGAATTGTAATCCTGGCAGACTACAAAGGAGTCAGCTTATCTAAGGCGTCTCATTTTGGTCCTTTTGTAGCCAAAAAAGTGATTGGAATTCTTCAGGTAAGACCTGAACTGGTGGGAAAATAAGCTCGTGCATTGTAAATGACTGCTGCTGTGTCTAGAGTTCCTGACTGTGTCACCAGAAACTTAAGAGTCTTGGCTTTTACTAGCAGAGTTAAAACATGTCACTGCCCAACCAGTTTCTCATGCCCTTGCTAACTTACCTCACTTGCCTTTTTTTTTTTTTGATCCCTAAAACTACATTTGCATTAGAAATGCGAACTTTGAGTTGGAACACAAAGAACTAGTTCTGCTAGGTAGTGGTAAGGAAGAGAGAGAGCAGAGAGGGAGAGAAGACACCATTTTGCTGAGAAATGGCTTGTTATTTAAATGATTCCTGTCAGCCGAGCTGGAGCTGACCACTGGGTGAGTGTAAGTTCCAGTACCGCTGCAAGAATTTTGCAGAGAGGACTTTTGACTGGGTGTGATTTTAGAAGGATTTCTATCCACTCCCTGAAGGAAAAGAGGCTGCTTCAGCATAGGGGGCTGCAAAAGAGAGTAATGAAAAGGATCTCCGACTAAATGTTTGGAAGGAAAATGATGAAGTGCAAGTTAGAGCAAGGGTGTAAGTACAGGTAGAGTTGTACACAATAGGAAGGTGAAAGGCGTGGGGAGTAACCTGGCCAAAGAGGCAGGAAGGCCTGATGATTTTCCTTGATGCTCTACCACACTATCTGGAGTGAGATGAGGAAAACTTCTCTTGAATGGGTTCATTTCTTATTATTCTTACTCTGGCCTGAGCTGGTTATGTTCTTTGTTGTATCTGGGGGGGATAAGGAAAGATAGGGGGAATCGGGGGAGTTTGTGGAGGTAAGACTAGTGAATGCCTGTATAAGAACTTGCTCCTTTAAACTGTGATCTAAGTATGCCATTTAGCTGTCTGAGCCCATATTTAATTTGCACAAATGAAGTGATGGGTGTCCTGCTGTTACTAGTGGAAACTATTCACAAAACAAAAGCTGAACTTGGTGAGGGATGTAAAGGTGCGGGTGGTACATAAACATATTGCATCAACCTTGCTGAGCTGCTTCTCTTGTAAGGTGAGCTAATTCACTGACCACATTGCCTGCTTTTCACTCCAGGCATTGACTGCTTGCTTTGTATAGGCAGAGCTGGTTATAAGGGAAAGAAACTTCACTGTAGCACCTAAGACCTCAATTGCTGATCAAGAGCTTTTGCCTTGGAAAAATGTTTCAGCAAATAAACTTCTCCAGCAGAAATCCCGTAACTAACTTGTTTTAAACTTGTATAGGAGACCCTGCGTGTTCTGTTGGCGGCAGATTCCGTTTGTCTTGGAATGGCAGAAAAACAGTGATAGTAGATTTCTTCCTTATATAAAACCACTCTTTAGAGTATCTTGGGTACCAAATCTTGTAGTTGGATGCACCATTAGAACAAGCCTGCTCTGGTTCTGTGTGTGCTGCACTTCTTAGGAGCAAGGGTCATCACTTTGTAACTGCATCCTTACCAGGGTCAGGAATACCTGAGGACAGCGATTACCTCAGTGTCTTTGTCAAGGGAGATGAAGAACAACATAAGAAATGAAGAATTACTGACAGCAATATAGTTCTCAACACAAGGTTTTCTTGTCTATTTTTATGCTTGCTGATCTCTTCTTAAGACTATTCCCTATTACATGGTGCGTTTCTGTTGGCGTATTGGTTTGTGTTGGTACCTCAGATGGAAGTTTGGGAGCCAGTGGGTTGTGCTGGCAGTCAGTCTCGGGAGATTTTAACAAGATGGTAAATGTTTTTTAAATTGCATTATAAAAATCTTCTCTACCCTTCAGGATGGATTCCCCATTCGAATAAAAGCTGTTAACATAATAAATGAGCCTCGTATATTCAAAGGCATTTTTGCAATCATCAAGCCTTTTCTGAAGGAAAAGATAGCAAACCGGGTAAGGATTTTTGTCATTTTAACATTGATGTTCATGTTTGGAAGTTCCCTGCTTGACCACTGTAAGGAAAAGCCGTTGAAAAATTTCACAGCTAGAAAAACGTTAGTGCCATTTACTTGATCTAACTGGTCCTTTCTGCTTGAATCCTTAAAAATGTGCCTGTTGGGAAAATTCTTCATGGGAGAGAAGCTTTAAGGAGTTTAATATTGGCATGACATTAATACAGAACTTTCGTACATAGGCTCTGTATTCAGGACATTAATTCCATCCCTGGGGTTGGGTTATTTTGGCAAGTATGAGGTGATGCCACAGGAAATCTGTGTTCCCACTTCCTTGCTCTTCTCCCTTATGCGAGTGTCCTGCATGGCACGAGTATTCCTCCATAGGACTGGATGTTGTTGCAGGAGATGACGCAGTTTTCCACAAGGATAGGTACTTCCAATCCCATGGATGAACTTGAGGACAAGCTGAATTTGGAACCTCAGCAGAAACTAGCAAATGCCAAGTCTCTCGCTGGGATTTAAGCTGCACTAGACTTCTCTCACTAGTGTGTCTGACTGCGCCTGCCCGATGTTGTGTGTTGTCCATAAAGATATCGCTGCCTGCGGGCAGTGCAGGGGCTCCTACGCCCTGCCCGAGCTCAAGATAAGTTTGTTAGCTGACTGCTTCAGTCCTTTGCTGTGAAGTGTTCGATATGCACTATTAAAGCTATCTTTTGCTTTCTTCTTTAGTTTTTTCTTCATGGCTGTGATCTGAATTCCCTTCATCAAAACATTCCTCCAGTGATCCTCCCTGAAGAGTATGGTGGTACTTCAGGGAAGCTGGACATCTCTGCGTGGAATGAGCTGCTGCTCGCCTCTGAAGAGGACTTTCTGCATGATTTCTCACCGCTGGTTCTCCCGTGTGACAGCTCTCCTCATGACATGCTAGTGAGTGGGGATGCTGATGAAAAGCAGTGTGATGATTCTCTGCGAGGCATGAAACCTCAGCTCTATTACTGTTATTAAACCAGTGAAGGAATTTTTCCAGTGCAGTTAAGACCTGTTCTGATACGTGATGTTGTGAACTCTGCCTTACTCCTAAACCTGCAGTTTAGGAACAGACTGCTGAGGCACTTTACACTCTAGAACCAAAGGAAGCTGAAGAGGGCACAACGGGGGCAGGGCAGAGTTCAGGGAGGATAAAGGCAAAGAGCACATATTAGGTAGAATACTTGAGGCTCATCAGCCCCCTGTGTGAATGATGCAAACTGGCCTATTCTTTCTAATAATAAGGAAAAAAACAAATAGTGCAGGCTGGTAAGCTCAATAGTTTCTTATCCCCTCCCCACACAGATGAAAAGTGATAATGATGATATAATGGCTTTGTGACCGTCTGTTCCCTTCCCCTTCTGCTAACACCATTAGTCCAAGGCAAGAAAATGGCTTTTGAACCCTGCAAAATGTAGTTCTGTCAGTGAAGATTGCTTAAAAACATAAAAGTCTAACTTAGCCTGTCCTCTATCACTTGGTTCAGGTTGTGAGTTGGCATTTCTGAAATATCTCTAATTCTCTCAAATTAATACAGAGCAAAACTTTCTTATCCATGAATAATCAGTACGGAGATCACCTCTGAAAGGCCCTCACAGTAGGAACGATAAACTGGTGGATTACTAACTACTACAACAGCTATATCAAGGCTTATTATAAACAGATGCAATCTTCATTTTCAGAAAACAGGAAGTTTTTCAGCTCAAGTACTAAGGCTTTTTGATTAGGTGAGAGCTTCAAATACTGAGGTTCAGGACCAAACAGGAAAAAGCTATGTCAGCCACCTCCCCACACAGTCAGTTTTTTGATTCAGCTGGTTGTGATGAGGAATTGGGTAAGTAACTCATACACAGAATTTGTAAGGAGGCTTTGTAGCAGTTGGCACGTGATGTACAGAAGGCAATACTTGACGTAAGACAGCAAGGTGCTGCTTTAGCTTGTTCCTTTGGGCGGAGTTTGAGTTTAAGTCTGAAACCAAATGCAGACAGGCTATTTGAAAGCACATCCTTAAATTTCCTGCTACTGTAGCATTTTCACTGTGCAACTTTGTTTTCAACTTTGTTGACATCTTTTGTCTTTAGTTGTCACGTTCCTGTATGAAGTTAAGACTTTAATCATCCCTGTAATATTTACCCGTAGCTTGTATGCCTGTGCTTCTAGGTCTTTGTCTAGAGACAGGAGTAAGACTGCGATGTCAAATCAGGGTAAGGTAACCATGTTCCCACTCCCCACATTCAATTTCCTTAATGGTCTTGAATTAGAGCCTAACTCTCAGCACACACTTTGCACGTTTTTCTGCACTGTAATAGTGTGGAGATGGGGAACCTCACTCGGGTCAGGAAAGTGCACCCTGTTGCTTCAAGGCGAAATATCTCAGTATTGGTGAAAAAGAACATTCCTTCTTATTGGAGACTTATCTCCAGAACACTTCCTCTGGCTGAAATCTTTATTTAGTGCCAAGTGTGACTATAGGTACCAGTTATGTTTCTGTAAATACAAAACTAAAGGATTTTGATTATTTCAGACATTCATTTTTCAAAGTGCCAAACTCTGTTCTGAATGTCTGTCTTCCTCTCAGTGCCCCCACAGCCTGACTGCACTGCCAAAAGGAGACTCCTCTACTGCTGTAACAACCTCCTGACCTGGCAGCAGACCCCATCCTGGAGCTAGGGGGTAGCAAATGCCATACGTGTCATCCAAGTGTTATAAAAGGAGACTGGGTTTTGAAAAGGGGTAAACCATGAAGCTTTTTTCTGGATGGCGGTTCAGGATTTGTAGGAGCAGGGAACTCATTGCTTGAACTTGTTTAAAGATGGGAAGAGATTAGTTTCCCTCCCTGAAAGCATCTGATTTTTTTCCTACCTTTGTAAGTCAATTCTTACTGCTCTTTGACAATTATTACCTTTAGTATGGGGAAAAAACTACCATTTTCATCTCCTGAAGGTAAAAGTGTACCACGAGCCACTTACTTGTTTCTGACCAGGATATGCTGCTTGTTTTGCAAAGGTTAATTCAGGTCTTTGTGCTACCTAGCCAGACAGCAGCACACAGCCCCTGGACTTAGAAAGGTAAGTGGCTGCCCATGCTCTCTGACTGCCAGAACAGTAGTGTTTATGTTGTTGTAATGCCTCTTAATTCTAGCCACAAAGTACAATTAAAAAAAAAAATAGGATGGACCACTTTTCCTAGAGGTGAAGGCATGACTGGTATTTGATAGTTGTCCCATAATTGTGCTGCAGGGTTTGAAGTGGTGATATTTTGGCAGTTAATCTATAAAAACAGCTATTCTGATCCTTTCATATGACAACCAGAGAGGGAGGCTGAATATTCAAAATTCAATTTAGTGTCCTTCAAAAAGAAAAAAAAAAATCTAGCGGTGTTTAGTAGAAGGCTAAAGAACCTCTACAGAGACCAAACCCCTTTTCAGGCTTTTACATTCTCTTGCATGCCTTAAATAGTAAGCACACTAGGTCCATCTCTCCCTCGCCTTTTCTCTTCTGCTCACTGAGAAACTAAGAATAAAGCATATGATTTAAACACGATAAGGCTACATTATCAATGCTGAAAACAGCCTGTGTTTTGCCTCCAGAACTTCATTTTCTTAAAGCTGGCTGCTGGGCCAGTGGGTATCAGGATGCTTGAAGTAAGCCAGGCTGACCTTTATCAAGCATCTGTTACTTCTAATTTGCTCTTTCTTGGCTTTAGAACTCAGAGTTACACTTTACTGAGCAGTATCTCTAACCCTTTTTAGGTTTGCAACTGGTGCTTGGCTTCTCTCCTAGAAGCGCAGCTTGGTCTTGTATGTGCCTGACTACTGAGCTGAGAATGCTCTTTGAGCTTAAGAAATCAGTTGGTTCCCAAAATTTCTCATGTCAGCATTTGGAAAATAAACATGTCTTTGTTTTAAGTCTAGAGTCTCCTTATCTGCAAGTTAAGAGAATAGATAGGAAAAGCTTATGGGGTGCAGTGGTTTTGTTTGGCCTTTTTTTCAGCATTAAAACTGATCTATCTGTTCTTTTTTCCACCTGAAATAACTTTGTTTCCAGAGGTTATATGCCTTGCCCAGCACATAAGCCATCCTTGCCAAATCCAATGCATAATAAAGATACTTGCACTGCACTGGGCAGCTGTGGCTTGGGGCATTAAGTGGGACAAAAGGTAGCTGCATTCTGTACATAAAAGTACTTGAATTTATACTCTCGCAAATGGGTGTTAGAAACCCTGAGGTATTTTCAGGAACCAGGTGTAGTATTGTTTCTGTTAAATCTCGTTTTGTCATGAGTTAATCATAGTGTTATTCAAACTAATAATTTTGCCTTCTGTTGTATGTGGGCCTAGAGGTGGTGGGTGGTTAAGTGTACATCTTATTTTGACAAAATTTATTTTTATATTACATTTTATAAAATGGAGTGGTCCAAATGTGTAATTTTGATGCATGACTGGGTAATTAAACACATTGTAACAGCTGCTAATCTGATATTTTAAATGTTTGCCTTGTGTCATCTTGGGGTATTTCATTGTAAAAGTCAATAGTGACAGTTATTTCCACAGTAAACACATAGTTGCAGCAAAGAGTTGCCAGAAAAAAGTACACTAGAAAAGTGTACTGTTTTCTACTGCAGAACTAAATTTTACTTGCACAACTATACCTAAGCGTCTCCAAGGAACAGGATTTGACATCCAGAGAATCAGAATCGTTAAGGTTGGAAAAGACCTCCAAGACCATCAAGTCCAACTGTCAACCCAATACTACCATGACCACTCAGCCATGTCCTGAAGTGCCATGTCTTTGTGTTTTTTTAACACCTTCAGGGATGGGACTCCACCACTTCCCTTAATCACTCTTTTAGTAAAGCAATTTTTCCTAATGTCCAATTTAAACCTCCCCTGGCATAACTTGAGGCCATTTCCTCTCAACCTATTACTAGCTACTTGAGAAGGGACCAACACCCACCTCTCTACAACCTCCTTTCAGGTAGTTGTAGAGAGCAATAAGGTCACACAGAAGACACTGTTTAAAAAGAAATGTATTATGACTTAATTGCTGCATGCAGAAAACATATAGTCACATCCAACTGGACACTGCAGCAGCTAATTAGTATTTTAATTATTGCATGTAGTATTTTGCACTGGGTAATAACTGCTGCTTCTCAACTGGGGCAATTTCAGTAGTTAGTCTGCTTTATTCAAACGAGTTTACAGTGCAAATGCCTTAGTGCCAATAATAATCTTTTCATGTACATTCTTTCTGTAAGCATATTAGACAAGTGAAATCAATCAGAAGCTCTATTTTTCCACCATGAAGTTGTTTAAGATAGTCATACACTTACCACTCAGTATTTGGCAAACAGTAAAAAAAGAAGTTACCCTAGAAGTTGCCTCCTAGCCAGGGCAAGTTTGTTCTTAAAAGGAATTAAGAGTTAACCAGTTTTTCAACCTCAGAAGTTCTGTTCTTTTGGTAAGGAATAAGGGGGGTTTTGCCACAACAGAGGAAGGCAAGTATAATTTAAATAAACTTTTGTAGTGGAATGTAGAAATCAAGCAGCATGGCTTACACTTCCAGGAGCGGAAGCATTACGATACTAGTGCATTATGCTAAATATAATTGTTCTTTAAAATATATTACTTCATGTTTAGCTAAGTGTTACTTCTAGTCAATAGAAGAGTTGTGGCTATTGGACAGAACAGATTTTTTTCTTCTGTGCTTTGACAGCACAGTTGCAGTGAATTTTAAAAATGTAGTAATAAGATGACCATAACTGAAGGTTAAAATAGAAAGATAACTGATAATAACTCTGATCCTGCATCAAGCATTACTTAATACATAACTTTCTATCCACCTGCCTGTTAATATCAACATAAGAAACAGTAACTTAGTGTAACTAAAGCAATACATGAGTATTTTGGCTTTCAGCAAAAAATTCCCCACACGTGTAAGCTCAGAGGTGCAGCAGTTTAACTGAAGTCCCTGTTAGTAAGGGCAAGAGGAGCCACTACGGTCCACAGATAGAGGAGGAGACAAACCCAGCTGGAGGTTATCTTCACCCACACGGCTGGCCACTTACTTGTCATTGTTTTAAAATCCGCATCAGGGCTAAAAAGTAAAGAAGTCAGTTAATAGATACAGGAGGCACCATCCACTATTCCTTGCTGCCTCTCGTATGAATCTGAAGTTAGGACAATGCAAGAGCCTTTGTAGGAGCACAACGAGACAATTCAACCAGCAATATTCCCATGGGTCCTTCATAGGCCTCTTGTTCTTGGCACCCAGTTTTCAAAAATCAATCTGCTTGCGTACATTGATGTGCAGCTCAGAGGAAATACCTGCATGCACTATGCAATAGACTGCCGGCAGCTGCTGCTCTCTAAGTGTGCTCACTGATTTATACGCTGTGGCAGCCCTGTGGAAAGTAATTACAAACTGCAGCAGTAGAGGATATGGCCAAGCGTTCCCAGCAGATCCAGGAAATCCTATCTCTGTTTAAGTGGCACGTATGGCTGTCCCTGCACACCCTTCCCATGGTACAGAGCCAGTAACATCCCACCGACCTCTGACAGACCTTTCAGGAGGCCACCTTAAACCAGTTTCCTACTTGCCCTTCCTGCTACTTGCCTGTCTGAGGGATGGTAACCACCCTTTCTGCTCTTACAGCTGTGTAGCAGTCCGCTAGGACTACAGCTGCTGATACTGCCTTTTTACCTCGTAATTCAGCAACACAGAATTGAGAGGGCACAACTCCAGAACCTTAACCAGCTGGGCAGGGGTGTCCTATCCACCTGGAAACACCGGCACATACAACCCATCGCTTTCTGTCTCGCTCTTACCTGTACCAGTTGGTGAGCGTCATCATGATGTAAAGAGAGGCAAGAAAGAGCATGAAGTGAAAGAAGGTGTAGCTGTACTGAACGCCATCCTTCTCGTTATCCGTGACACGGCGCACCTCTCCTTCCTCTGCAGCCCCGCCGCCTAGTCCCACAGTCTCCTCCAGGATGGCCCTGTCACTCCCAGACAGTGTCAGCTTGTTCACCTGGCTATTACTTGAAGAGCGAATGCTGCAGTGTAACCCAAAGAGAGACACAGTTAAAAACTCTTTTTTCAGTTTGCTAAAAAGCAACAAACAATTATGAATGTCTGGGACTAGCAAATAACATTTTTAAAAATCTATCCAGAAATATAAGAAAGCTCCTCAAAGACAGCTGTTTTCAGCCAAGCTTTTATTAACCTAATTCAACAGTGTTCCTGGTCCAGGTCTTGTAACACATTTTGTTCTGTTATTTAGAATTGGGCTAATAAAGCCTATCCTCATCCCCAAAACAGAACACACTTTTATTCACCATATCTGGGCTTGGGCCTGAGACAACAGCTGGATATGAATAAATGCACATTTTTCACTGGGCCCAGATTCACACACAAAAAGGCAGACAAATCCCAATTGTTTATCATTTGATAGCAGTGCAGATCCTACCTGGAATACAGAAGGCAAAGGACAAAGATGACCAATCCAACAATACTCTGGGCATCCCACCACTGGAGGGACTTGGGTGGAGCTGGAGTAGCAGGTACGTCGGTGGTATTTGCCGTAACAACTGTGGGTGCAGCTATCTGAGTAATGATGTTCAGCAAACTTGGGTTACAGCTTCGTTCTGAAAGGGATTTCAAGGCAGATTAAAGAGATTAATTTCGCCAGCATTTAGCTAAGAAAAGATGACAGGTACGCTTGCAATTTTTCATTCCCTTTAACTGTTAATCTCTGGAATATTTTTCCTTCCCATAAGCTAGGCAAGGGTGTAATAAGTAAATAAAATCAGAATGCCCTGATACTGTTCTTTTGTTTGTCTTCCCTTCATAAATACCCCAGTTTAGTTCTGGAAAAAGGCAATTTAATAGTTTCAGTAAAGCGAGCTTTACTACCTCACTAGATTTTATCTAGAGAGATCAGCAATCCCTACACGGGGATCTGTAACAGCTATGAGTCCCCCCAACAGCTCCTGCTCTCACACCAAAGTATGTTACTCAAGACAACCTGTCACTTACCAGGCTCGTTGGACATGGCTGACCAAGTGAGATACATGGTGTAGAGCGTGATAACCGAGGACTGGAGGAGGCCAGAGCGAGGATTATGCTCCTGTTCAAAGACAGAATAGCAAGCCAAGGTCAAAAGGGCAAGTTTTACCTACAGTTGCATAGTTCTATGTTACTGCCACAGATTCAACAATTATTAGCATGAAAAGCTTTCTTTTTTATAGAAATGCACTGGGCTTTGTTCTGTGTTTAAAAGACTGGAAGATACTCCTTCAAGTAATATCAGTGAGCAACTCAAACATGGAAGGAATAAGCAAATGAAATCCAGTTTTTCTGTGTCCAAGACTCGGTTATGGGTTTTTACCAAGTTAATCCCAACTTGCTTAACAGTTTTGTAGGTATGAATCTAGCATGTGATTTATTTGAGCAATACTAGTTCAGAATCAAGTAACATGCAAGTTTCCTCTCATGTTAAACATGCTTACCCATGATTTCCAAGCCACAGTATCAAGCCAACAAATTCCCAACAGGTTTCTCTGTTCTGCCAGAATGTTCACCACTAAAATCACAGTAGCAGTCCCCCACATGGAAACAAAGTCCAAAACAACATTAGCCAAACCCCCCCCCCATCTTCAGAAAATACATGACTCTGTAGTGCACTGGTTTCAGAGCAAGATTTTTTTTTTTAATGTTCCTATTTAGCATAGCTATGACAGCCAAATTTTAAAATTCTTATGCCTGACTGAATTGGTACTACAGCTTTCTTACTTCCCTGCTTTGTATGTCAGAAAAAAAATATTACCTGAACTTTTGGAAGGACAGAAACAATGGAGACAGTGATGCACAGGAAGACATTAATGCTTATGAAGATCTTGTTCTCAGTGCAGTCATCAGGCTTCGTGTAGAAAACACAGAAGAGCACAACAAAAACCAGTGACAAGGCATAGAACAAGCTTGTACAGGACAGCAGAGCTGGAGGGAAAAAAATTAACTGTTAGAATACACGTGGTGTAACAGTACATCTGAGGTGATTTAATGACTAGCTGCCACTGCCATGAGACAGCCCCTCTTCCTCACCTGGAAGCCTGGCTCAGACAGCTAGACTAGCAGAATGCATTTTTATTAGGTATGCCTAAATTTCTGCTTTGGCTAAGTAGTGTAGCTCAGAAGAAAGCTAATGCTGCCGTCAGGGGAATAAGACCTGCCTTTCAGTGGCAGATTAATGGCTTTAACTGATGTCAAGCCAGTGTCAAAACCAGAGTACTTTTTGCACACTTCTTGCGAGCTACTTATAAGCCCTGAATTCCCCCTCCTATGCTAGAGGCCACCCGTTTTCATTTCCATTCTGCTATGTTCTTTATAAGAAGCTATAAAATGCTGTTGCAACATTTGTAGCTATGAGCAAAGAACCACAACGATTAGCACTTTGTCATTTAGCGGTCAGCTCGGGAGTGTGCGCGGAGGTGTGCTTTGTGTTGTCCTGCAGCCGCTGTCATCAGTACAACCAGCTTCCTGAGGACCCCCGGAGGGGAGGTGGCAAAGCAAAGTTAGAGTTGGATCCAGGCTACCAGTGCTGCACTCGCACTGTAAGGTAGGCAAGTGTGGTTTATTACGACAGTCAGATCTACTAATCACAGCCTAGAATATTTTGCCGCGGCAGCTATTAATTCCAAATGTTTACAGTAGTGACTCAAGAAGACCGTGCAGTGTAATTCGAGGTATGTTCGCAAACTAGTAAGTGATATTCTGCAGAGTACTGGCCAGGAAAAACAAATCCTCTACAGGTTAATATTCCTACCTGCATACCAACATTTAGAATTCCCCTCCTCCAGTCTGTCAACCCAGCTCTCGTTCCAGGAGTGAGCAAAGTCCACGAGGAGCACCAGCTGGATAAGAATGAAGAAGAAGGCTCCAAACACACCAATAACAAACCAAGCTAGAAAAAGGGAACAAGAAAAGCAGGGTTAGCTTTCATCATGTGCACACTATCCCAGTTTAAAATAAAATAAAAAGCCCCAAATTACACTGCAGACAAAGAACAAAAGAATCTGAAGCTATATTCAGAAATGCAGATACTGTGAATCGCTCTGGCCTCCATCCTGCAGAAGCATGTAAGGAGTCTCAGCTGTTCAAGGGTGCAGCCCGTGCTAGTCAAGTTGGGCATGGGAATGTTTAGGTCAACATGCTTTCTGAATGAATGCAAGATCAAACAGAAGACATCTTTGGTACATAAGTACCATCATGCCACATTTCTGAGGTTCAACAACCCTTTGAAGATCCTGTAATGTGGTCAGACAGTAAAAGTTTCTCTCACAGGTTTTTCAGAGACTCTAGGGAAGTATTTAGCACTTGCCATTCTGAGCAGCCCCTAATCTACTGGACTGAGTCTTCTGACACTCTTTAGTGACTGGGTCACTGAGGACTGAATTATTAATATCCAACCTACACACTTGAAAAGAGATTCTTACTGCCATAACTTCAGGTGGTCACCAAAATACTGGATGAACCAACATACCCTAAAGAAGCAGGACAGAACCTGTGGCTTCTCCCAGATAACTTCCACTATCACGACTATAGCCTGGGAAGTATATGAAAAGGTTTGAGTTCACTAAAAAGAATTCCATTATGATGTATTAACTGTACCTCTTGTGAAAGGCCCTTCAGGAATGTAAAACGCTCCAACCATGAGAGCCACAATGGCAGCTATTTTGAAGAACCAAAACCTTTAAAAGAAGACATAAGTTGAAAATACTGGTCTTACTCTGCACACAATAGTAATGTTTTACATGATCTGCAAGCAGCTTGCTGTGCATAGATGAGGATCTACTAGAAATTAAAAAAAAAAGTTGCATTCAGTGTGATCACAGATAAAGATGTTCACCCAGTCGGGGAGAGGGTGAAGCTACGGTCAATACATTGAGACATGGACTGACAGAAACCTCAAAATTCACCAAAGGCAAATACAGAGTGTTGCACCTGGGACAGAAAAACCCCATGCAACAAGACAGCCCGGGGGCTGACTGGCTGGAAAGCTTTGCTGAAAGAGAAGCTCCTGCTCCAGCAAATGAGCACGAGTCAGCAGCTCATCCTTGCAGGGAAGACGGCTAACTGCATTGTTCAGCCTGAAGAACGGAAAAGGGAGATCTAGCTGCTGTTTTTAACTGTCTAAAGGAAAGGTGTGAAGGCGACAAAAACAGACTCTTCTTGCTGGTGCACAGTGGAAGGACAAGAGGCAACACGTGCAAGCTGCAAAAATTAGATATTGCAAAAGACTGCACAGGTTGCCCAGAGAGGTCAAAGCATCCCCATCCTTTGAGACATTCAAAACTCAACTAGACAAGACCCTGAATAACCTGCTCCACATTGGTCCTGCTTTAACCAGGAGCTTGGATCATATGATCTCCAAAGGTCCCTTTCAAATTAAATGACTCTATAATTCAGTCATCTGGTCCAGAACTAACCCAGTTCAATCAGTGAATCAGAAACCAGTTTCTGCTGGTTTATTGAGTCGCACTGACCCAGTGAGCACTAGAATCAGCACAAGACTGGCGATATAAACTGAAATCCAGCATCTGTGGGAACACAGCAGGGTGCCCAGGACACGCCCCTCACCCAACTTCTGAGCGTTATCAGTACATTGAACATGTGCCATAAATGAGAAGCTTTTAGGACACTAGAGTGTTACACTGTATTCAGTTCAAAATAAACTCAAGGCTGTCAATATATGCATAAACAATTTGCCACTGTGTTCAGCAAAGAAATGTGAGAGAGGAAACAAGCTGGTTCACACACATACCCATTGTGTATCGAGGCTCTTGGATCATTACTTGTTTTCACTGCTATCATGAGCAGAGAGAAGAGAAAGAAGAACACTGCCATGGCAAAACTGATTCGATAGACAGCTCTGTATCCAACAAACACATCACAGCTGACAAAGCCATCCATATGGGGTATCAGAGTATGAAGCCCCTCGTCGCAAAATCCAGGTATCTGAGTAAAGACACATTTAGTCATGAATTTACATCTGCATTTGCAATTACATTCTTTAAGCACTCTAACAGCTCAGGCTTTCAGTCAGCTCTCTTCTGGGAAGTCTGATAACAAAAGACCTTGAGCTCAGCCAGCCAGCACAGACCTTATTATCATCTTTCTTTCCCCATGTCATCACTAAAAGCATCCAGGAAAATTAAAATACCAAAGCAGCAGGACTCAGATAACGAGGGGCAACCTCCATGTCTGGTCAGGTTTCAGAGGCAAGGCACATACTTAAAAAATGTACATTCACCGAATTTGTTATTTCAGCAGAAGCCATTCAGTACACACAGTGTCTTAAGTTGGGGGATGAGGCACATTTGGATGTTTGTGTCTCTCATGTAGTCCATTCCAAGTAAAGAGAATCAATAGTCACTGGTACAAATAGTGGTTTTGCAAGCAGTTAGAAAGAGGTTTTCTCCTGCATACCTTTTTCAGCTGCTCTTCCATCCCTGGTACCAGCATAATGCAGGCAAGGGCAGTACTAAGGAGGAGGAGGAAGGCATAGATAAGACGCGTCACTGTTGAATTCTTGCTGTTGGGACAGCATCGGCACAGTAAACACGAGGCACCGCTGCACAGACAGGGAATCTGAAGGACAGACGACATCGAGAGAGGAAAACCCATACTCCGTTTAGAAACACTCTGCTCCCTACCGCACCACTCCGATAAAACGTTTAATCACCACTTCTGGCTGACACCGTGTTTGCAAACACCCGCAGATAATCTGCCTTATCATTCTGGGCTCTGTTCCCGGGGGTCGGCCGCCTGGCAGAGGCCAGCAGCGTGCCGCGGCCCCGCAGCCACCGACACCGCCTCGCATGGGCAGGCCTCGCCTATTCGCGTCTCGCCTCCCGGCCAGCCGAGCCCCGCGTTCCCCGGGAAGGAGCAGGCCAGCTACAGCCCGGCGCCCGCTTTGTTCCGAAGGCCTAAAGCCGCCCCCGACTCCCGGAGCCGGCAGTACCAGGCTTCTGCCCACAGGCCGCGGGACCGGAGCCAGCGGGGGCCTCGGCCCTGGGATCCCCGGCGGACGCCCCGCTCCCCGGGCAGGAAGGGGGAGATTTGGGGTGGCAGCACCCGCCGCCGCGCCGCCACTCACCCAGCTGGCCAGCGAGCAGGCCCCCAGAGCTGCCCCCATAGCGCCGCCGCCGAGGCCCCTCCGGCCGCTTCCTGCTTCCGCCCCTACCCTGCGGCCTCAGGCGGCCGCCGTCCAGCGCCGCTGCCGCCGCTCATTGGCTGTCCTCTCAATGCTGGCGCTCTTCGGAACCAATGAGAAGACAGAATGGGGCCACGCGCGAGGAGGAGGACGAGCAGGGACAGCGAAGGGCGCGAGAGGGAGGGCTGTTGTTTATGAACACTTCTTCCGCCTTCTCCTGCGCGAAGGGCGGACGCTGATTGGTCAAAAGGGTCAGAGAGTGGGCGGTTCCTACGGCAGGATAGCCAATGAATGAGGGTGATCGACAGGCCCGGCAGCCACTCGATACCTCCCTCTCGCCGAGGGGCGCTCGGCGGTTGCCATGGCAGCAGCGCGGGCGGGCGGGCGGCACAGAGTCCTGGAATCATAAACCCTAGAACCACAGAATCGTAAATCACAGAATCGCTTTGGTTGGAAAGGACCTTTAAGTTCATCGAGTCCAGCCGTTAACCCAGCACTGCCAGGTCACCACTAACTCATGTCCCTTAGCACTACATCTACACAGCTTTGAAACCCCTCTAGGGACGGGGACAGCACCACTGCCCTGGGCAGCCTGGGCCAGCCCTTGACAAACCTTTTTGGAGGAGAAATTTTTCCTCATGTCCAACCTAGACCTCCTTCAGTACAACTTGAGGCCGTTTCCTCTTGTTTTATCACTTCTTCCCTGGGAGAAGATACTGACCCCCACCTCGCTCCAACCTCCTTTCAGGGAGTTGTTGAGAGCGAGAAGGTCTCCCCTGAGCCTCCTTTTCTCCAGGCTCAACACCCCCAGGTCCCTCAGCTGCTCCTCACAAGACTTATCTCTAGACCCTTTACCAGCCCGGACTATCACTAGGGTTGTCACCAGGGGCCTGGGGACGAACATCCTGGTTTTCACTGCCCCTGAGCACCAACAGTCTGCAAGGCATCCTGTGCCTTGTCTCCTTGGGTACAACTGACCCCCTCAGGTTCCAGAGCAGACAAGGCATTACTGGGCACAGTGACAAGCGTCGTGTCCATGCAGAGGTTGTACTGAAGCTGAGTTACACCTGCATCACCGCTGAAGCACCGACCTCACCGGAGGGACCGCAGCAACTAGGATGCCTGCGGAAGCATTGCCTCCTGCCACTTCACGCACAGCCCTGTATGGATCACAGGGGGGCAAGTAATGGCCATGCTGCTCACAGGCTGGGGACACAGCTGTCACCTGCACTGCCTGAGGCCCAGGTGCCTGCTCAGCCTCTTAGAGCTGTTTGACTGGGGATGAATCTAACTCATTCCCTTTCTTGTCCCGTCATGATACGGACACAAACGCTTGTGCCACAGAACCCACGCCACATTGCTATCCTTTTTCTTCTGCATGCTTTGCTGAGCACTGAACAGTGTCTGTGAATTTTGGCCTGTCTAGTGTTGTAATGGGGCTTTGGGTGGGAGTGGGAAAGCTCACGAGCCTTTCAGAGGTGGAGTTTCTCAAGGAGACATTCCTGCATCAGTTCTCACTAGGTTCAGTTCATGCCTTGAAGGTGCGCGGCTGTAAAAGCTAGAGATGTACTCCCTTAAAATGAAAGAAGAGTGAAAAGAACCATGTGCTGCTGCCTGGAGCACAGGGGCCTCTCTGGTTTTGGATTACCAGCATACTGCACGACTTGCAGTTTGGAAGAGTTCAACGGCTTAGTGACTGTACTCCTCACCAATGAAACGGATGAGAGGTGGCTGTGAGGACGTAACAACAGTGAGAGGGTGACAAATGTTCACACTGAAGTTTAGGAAAGCAGTTTGGAGCTATTTAATTGGCATTAGTGTTGCAAAATATCAGAGGGCAGGGTCAGAACTGACCAGTGCGAGTTAGAGGATATATTCTGGCTATAGCAATTCCAGCTATTACACATCACTTCCCACCATGTCAGACTCTTCTTTCCTTTATGCAGTCCCTTTCCAAAAAACCTGCTTCCATCATAGAAAGGGACAAATCAGAATGACAGCTTTGTTTCTATCCAAATTGCCAAGAAATAACAAAAAGCATCCAGTAAACCAGCCACTTCCTTTCCACAGCAACTTTAACACTCAGAATATATGAACATTATGTTAATAATATCATCTCCCTTGTAATCAGCCTCACTTACGAAGACATACAGGCTTCTTTCAGAAAAAGATCATTGAAACTCTGCTTCCTTCGATAATATATGAGCCTTTACTTTAGTATTACCATATTTTTATTACCCTTTTGAGTGCACTGGCTGGGTCTGTATAAAGGCTTTTGCCACGTCGCTGCTACTTCACTGTTTGTTCACATGAATGTATGAAGAATAAAGGCAGAATCCAAAATTCTATGTTTTCTTCCATGTAATCCTGGGTAAATAATTTCATAGGTATATTACTAATACACTGATGAGACTCAGCTAAATCCTGAGTCTGAGAATGTTTTCTTCACAGGAAATTTATGAGATGAATAGTTTTTTTAAGTACTGTGGGATTCTCCACTGGATTATGCTAAAGAAAGACAAAGGATATGGATAAAAAGCTTTTTCCTTCCACTGTTCATGTAACAAGAGCTTTTGAAGTGCTGATTTTACTTCCCAACATAAAACCCCTCTGATTCTGCGTAACATCACCTCAAACCACACATGTTTAACAGGAGATAAGGATGAAGTCAGCGTAGTGACTGTTAGCTATTGGAACGAGACAGGATATGGCAGGAGGTTATCCTAGTTTGTACAAAAATACCCTGCTCTGGTATGTTAATCAGCTCTGACAGCAGAATGAAATGGTGCATCCCTTATGTATGCTTACGCTACATCCCATGCATATCTATATGTTAGTTGAAATGCTGAGAATAAAGCCCTTGAAATGAGGTAACATTTAAAGGAAATGTGTCAGATGTAGTCATTTGAATGTAGTTCTCTGAAGTTCTTTGTGCAACTGCGTTCATAAAATAATGTCACTCAAGCTTGTGCGTTAGTGCTATTCTTGTTAATCTCAAGGGTCTCCCTTTTGTGATAACAAAAATGCAAAAATTTCCATGATGTTCCCCAGAGTCCCTGTTTTGCATGGGCTGTATTTTTGCAGGTAACAGATGCCATAGAGAGGTTATAATCAAATAATCCTTTGACCATCCAGAATCTTTCTGTCAGGTGAAGGGAACTGCAAATTGGAATGGCTGGATCAAACCAACCGTAAAAATTAAAAAATCATACATAGTCTGTGTTTCTAGGGTAGCGTTGCCTTGACCCATACACAGGTCTAAACATCTTACTGTGCTCTGGCCTGCATAAACCTTCAAATGTTGAGGTCTCAGCATCAGCTTTCTAATGCAACCCTCCTTGCATTTAGACTTCTGTAAAGTGTTTAATTATTGGAATTCTGTAAAGTGTTCTGCTTTAAATAGTATTTATAACCATGCTTTGATTAGATCTCCAGAGCATAAAGAATTACGGTTTTACGATTCTAGCAGGGTAGAAAGTCCTCCCAAGTATAGATATTGTTAAGTTTATGGAGCTCCCAGATGAGTTTCACCGCAGTCTAATGTAATTTTGTGCTGTAGACAGAGGGACTCACTCCCCACTGACATGCAGAGGCCAACATGTGCTGTCTGCTGCAGCTCCCCAGGAAAGCGCAGGGGACCAGTGCCAGCAGCGTGGCTCTTCTCTGTACACAGGCTGGCTGTTCAAGCCCCTGCAATTTGAGATCGAGAAAAATCCACCTAGTCCACTCCCTTGAGCGTTCAAATATACAAGCTGCTTTTCTTCACAGTCCTTTGCTCATGATTTTATAATTCTCACCTTCCCCTGACTGCGTGCTCTGTGACTGCATTAGCACCTGCCTCTGCACTTCTTAGACTCTATTTTCCTATCATGTCATGGATACGTGAGTCATCTTATTTGTGATCTGCTGAGCTGAGTGAGAGTCATAGTAGAGTTGTGCGCTTCAAGGCCATTAGTAACGCTGCTAAAACTTGCATAATATATTCTTCTGTGTCTAAATCCCTGAGAGATTGAGTAACTGTTTTCTTTTTTGCCCCAAGTGACTATGCAAGTCGATGAGTCACTGCTGTTATGATAGAGGAATTGTCATCTTTGTGCTTTTACAGTTTTGTTTGGCCAGAAATTTATTTTATAAGACACCTTTGTTCAATCTCCTCTAAGTCCTTATATATCACCAGAGATCTTTTAACTGACTTCAGTTCATGTTAGATTATGTCCTGTGGTCTGGAAACTGCATTAGTTTAAGTTATTGGTAAAAACGATGGAGAGAAATGTTCACCTTTATTCAATACCCTGAAATGATATTACCCAGCTGCATAATCTCATTATTTATGAAAGCACTACTGAAACTTAAATGTATTGAAAAATATTTAAATAACATTAAATTAAAAGATTATTTTAAAAAACCACCAACAAAATACAAACAGAGATATACCGGAGGGAATATTTTGTACAAAAGATCTGCAGTGACATCTGTGAATGAACCACAGAAGGGACTAGCAACAGATGGCTGGTGAAAAGGAGGAGGGAGCGAAAGGTGGCCTTTTGTGATCAGTGAACACGGTATCCCTGCAAACAGTATGGGATGCTCAGAGAGGGCCCTTCAGTGCACAGGATCTGACCCAGAATGCACCAGCACCGTTGGGGCAGCCTTAGCCTTGCACCACCATGACCTATGGTAACTGTCCCACAAGGAGCCTGGTAGCCAGAGGCATTGCTGGAGCCTGGCACCTTCCCCCATGCCTGTAGGTGAGGCAATTGCAGAGTCAGGCTTCAGCCCCTGCCCGCCTAGCAATGCTGAGCTGGGCTTGGCCTTGGTGCTGGAGCACCTCAGGCTGTACAGGGCAGCCTGGCTGCTGCTTTTAGGTGGCCACATCAAGAGTGAGTAGCCACAACATCAATCTTCTACTTGGGCATTGTCCAAGCACACTTGCAAATGTTGCTGAGTTTATTGTTTCAAATATTTTCACAATTTTTCCTTGCCTGACTGTTAAAAAATTTTTTTACTAAGCCAAGATTTATTTCCCCTGTCTCTGTGACCCCATCTCTCCCATGAGAGCCTGCACTGAAATCCAGCTGGCCAGCCTTCTTCCATCAGCAATCACTGCAGCAGAAAAGCTTCTAGTGAAACAATAGTGGGAGGAAAACTCAGGAATTTCTGGATTTAATCCTGCCTCGAGCAGTGACTGAGTTGCGTGGCTTTAGGTGAGCTGCAGGACTACGTGAGTCAATATGTGATGTGAGAAAATGACCATATCTCAGAGTCATAGCAGGCTCTGTTCATTCATCTTTCCACACAGCTTAAAATCAGTTGATTGCCTGACCCAGTTTTATCTCATATTTAAAAGAACAATCCAGGAAGATACTGTCCAAGGTAATTTCTTTTAGCCGGAGATTTCTCTCCCCTTCCATCGTCCCCCACACTGGTACTGCTGCTTTCCAAGATGCTCTGAAGCTAGTGGAATAGTTTTTTCTCATAAATCATGTCAGTCTTCCCAGCATACCAGCTGACATTTCAGATGTTGCATTTTTGTGCTTGTGCCAGGAAGCATTTGACATGTTATGGTTGCTTATGTTGTTGTATTTTTTTAATAAAGGGAAAACAGTTCCTTCCTCTTTTGTCTCCAGAAGAGAGACTGTTTCTCCTTGAGGAAGGAGTTCACATGATCATATAGATGCGTCAGATAAATCCCTTCCCACGTCTGATATTTGCTAAGTTGGATGATTGTTATTCCAGAGCCAATAGCTGGCATGGTTGTGTGATTTAACAAATCTGGACCAATTTTTTTTTCTGTACACAAGCTTTAAAGAAATGAAGTCTAAAAATTAAATCCTTCAACTTAGGAGGACTCATTAACCAAACACTCCCGACTGCGTTATCTTCACAGATGTTTCTCCCTGTTTGTTTGTTTAAAGCTGGCCAAGAGTTCCAGAAATACTTTTAAGATAAAAAAATGGGCATCCAGATCGAAAAGGAACTCTGTATTTAGAAACACTGAAATACTGATGGGGAATTGCTGTGCTGTTAACTCTTCTCTGGTTGCTCTGAACCTCTGTGGTATTGGAGAGTGAGTCATGGCATTTTTATATAAAAGTTTTTCCCATCCTAGATGATTTAGAAAAAAAGGTACCCTAGGGGAATCTAATAATATGATACTATCTCTAGTCTCATCACTGAGTTCAAGAGGGTTGTTGCCTGAGAGAGCCTAAATTCAGTGGTTTGCCAAAGGCAGCATAGGGCAAGAGCTGACAAGGCTCAGTATTCACTGTGTCCACGTGCGCTGGGGGCAGAAACAGCCACAAGCTTCATTCTGCAAGGGAAGGAAGGGGAAGAACTGAGGGCTGAGTGTTGGCTTATCAGAGGATAAACCAGCTTCCTGCTGCAGAGCATAACTGAGAACATTGAGCCTTTACTAGAAATTCACACACACAAATTTCTCAAATGTGCACTGAGGGATGTCATGTTATTGCAAAATTGAGAATGTTCACAGGAATCAAAAGCAGGGCACCTTGCTTGGCATGCCCTTCACAGGAGTTTCAGTGTCAGAAGCAGAGTGATTTCCCCCTAATATAAGTAATAGTTCCGTTCTGAATTTGCTGTCTTTGTGAGATAATGGCAGAAGGTTTTCTTCACACTCTAAAGGATAGCTTACAATTTTTAATTAAAATGTGTATTAGTATAACTGTATTTGTTACTGTGGTTTTAGGGGCTTGTGCTGAACCCAATGCCTGTGGCAGGCCCACAATGCGGTTCTTGTGGCAATTTTATTTTCAAAGCTGTTTTGTTTCAAACATACATCTAGCATCATTACAGTCCTCAAACAATTTTGATGGCAAGAACCATCAAAGCAAAGCAGAAACAGACACGCTGGTGCCCATGTGTATGTCAGAAAATTTCACTGCACTAGCAGTAGTTTCTGGGCTGAGAAATAGTTCTTGCAAGAACGTAGAGCCTTTGGTGAGATACAACAGGTGATGTGAGGTGTCTCTTTCCCTTTCCTGCTTGGGTGAGCTTCATCTCACTGCCTACAAGGTCAGTATCTAACCTATGGCAGTTACCGAGCTCTCCCTTTACCCAGAGAAGAAGGACAGGTGAGGTGAATTGTTCTCTGATATCTGATCTACCACCTCTCCCTTAGTCCTGGACTCTACTTACTGTAGAATAGCAACTTTGATGTCTTATTTTTAGATGAGTTTTTGTGGTTTTAGAATGAAAGTCTGATTGTAGCCAGATACAAATTTCAGTGAAAAAAATAACATGCAAAACCTGACACATGCTGGTCAACAAGGAATGTGCTGGGCAGTGGTAATCTTGACTCAATTATCTGTCTGTAGGGGCTGAAATTTAGTTGGTGCTTTATGGTTAGGCACCAGCTGGTGTTAAGATGTTGCTTAACTGAAGAGCCATTATTTACCGTTAATAAAACTGATTCCATGACACATTCCTTATGGTGTAGATGTGCTATCATATCTTGGCAACGGTAGCAGGAGGAATTATTCTGCCTGGCTTGCAGTCTTGTCTTCATTGTAAAAGGAAAAATAATGAGGCTGTAATTACCCAGCTTGGAACTAAATGAACTCAACTGAAAATGCTGAATGATGAAAGATGACTCTTAACAGCTTCCCAAACTTAGCTTGTTTGGATACCATCACTGATGGTGCCAGTGTCAGCTCCTGGCTCTCTCTGGGCTAGATCCATAGCCAGCAGGCACAGCTCAATTGTTTGGACTGTGATGGTGTCCCAGTTTGAAGTACTGTTGAACAAATGGTGATAAATATAACATAAGCCTTGCCAAAATGACCTGTTTACATGAGGAAGGCAGCACACAGCAAATTAGGGTGAAATTCATAGCAGACAAGCCCCTCCATATTAGTTCTTGGGGTAAAGAACCCTATCACGTAGTGGTTTACTCCAAATTAGTAATTACTTTGGAGGTAGGATCACACACTCCTCCCTCCAGCATTCAACATTTCAATGTCGTATCTGTGAAGTGTCTATAATTTTGCATTTTAAATCTAATAAATCAGTAGATCCAATGAGTCCTTCCCCCTTGCCCCCCTTTGTGCAAATAAAGATGGAAAAAGGAAGATCTGCTATTCCATTACTTCTAGTTCTCAGTTTCACACAATTTCTTGTTAGCTAGCAACACAACAGCTAGTAGAGTTCATTCTCAATTTAGTGTAGATACTGAAAAGCTGATGACCTTTTGCCTTCACCACAGAGCAGTGTGTTTGGTGAAGCTGTCGGAGAGACAAGGACAAACTTCCTGTAGCAATGAGGAGGTACAAAGGAACGCTTCTAGGTGCCCAACTGGCTGCATTTGTGTTCAACTCATCCTTGAAAACTGCTGAGATTTAATAGTGTTATTAATTATATGTTACAGGTGCTGGAGACTTCGATAAATGATAACTAAAAAGGCCTCTTAGTCAAAATAAAGCAGATTTTCCCTCCTGGTTGCTCAGTTTGAACCCTCATTTCTGCAGGAAAGCAGGCAGCCCTGCTGTGGAGCACACACTCCTTATCCGAACAGTGAGCTCTCCTGCTGGTTGCCGTAGCGATGGAGAGCTGAGGCCATTTGGGGTAGCGATTCTGCAATACAAGCACCCATTCGGTACAGCATCCCCTTGCTTAGCCACTCAGTCAGCCGGACAGGTCCCAGTGACCACAGCCAGCTTGGGAAAGGCAGCTTGCAAAGTGTCCGTCTGTAGAATGGTCCATTTTACAAATATTTAGCTTGTTGTAGAGGTTGCTCCCTTGAACATGGCTTTACAGGAGGGCCAACATACAGAAATATGTTGAAATATAGAACTGTATCTGTCCATACAGAAATAACAGCGTAACTGTCACACCGATAATTTGCAGCATACATGGCAGGTCACAAATATTGCATGCAGTGAGGAGCTATTCAGCAGCACAGCAATTTGGGCAAAGGGTATTTTGGACCATGACTGGCATTTACACCTCTCTTGGTATTAGAGGGCAAGAAACTCAGGCACAGACCCAGACTTTTAGATCAAATACGATTGAAACTTTCTGACCCAGGACAGCCTGGGTGGTGGGCTTTTATGAAAGTATCTTCTGCAAGACCTTCTTGGGATTAAATGGAGCTGAGGTTTTAATGTATGGCTTGAGGAAGCAGTTATCTATTCAACTGCCATTGCTAGATTATTCTTGCAATAGATAATCTAAATAAAGATACTTAGTGCTTTATCAGGCCAAGTTTTACAAAGCTGAATACAATTACCTAAGAGATATTATAAAACAAAGTTATTTAATACCCAAAAGTGAGTGGCAACTGGGATCTGTATGAAAACATTAAACTCTGTGTCCAGAAAGCCGTAATGCTGCATAAAACGGAAAATTTACACCTGTCCAAAAAAACACAGCCCAGATTTGGGACAAAGCAAGAATCTGAAACAAATACAGTGAATTAAGGGAGTAAGTGGAGCCCTTTAAAAACTGGAAATGTTAGAGTAACAGTAAGGGAAAAGTCATGACACAAAAAGCAGTAAATAAAATATATCTCAAGAGCAGTGTGGAGTGAGACTGGCCATTATTATGTGATGGCCTGCTGGCATGGACCCACAAGAGCATCGGGCTGTCCATCTGCGACCAACACAGAGGAGCTGCCAGTAACAGCGCGGACAAGGTTAATGTTCCAGGCTGGGTGATAATCTGTCTCTGTAGCGGTAATTTAGCCTTCTGTCCTTCCACCAGCCAACTGCTGAGAGGAGATGATAATTCCTCTTCTCCTTTATTTTTGTCTCTCTTGGCTGTTTAGAGGATTAAGCTTTCTAAAGGTGAGACTATGCCTTAATGTCTACACTAGGGATGGAGTGTGGGACCTCAGTCTGAGACACTGGTGTAACACCACCAGGATCACTTGAGAATTGATGGCTCTGCCTCCTGGCAAATCCCACACCCCGCAGCATCCTGCATTTTTCCCAGGAGCCAGCACTGTACTCTGCCCATACAGTTGGTAAGGAACAACAGGGTTTTGTCAGCCCCTGCATCCACCCTGGCATGGCAGAGCCCTGCTCTGGGCCACCCAATATGCAGGGTGGCCCCGTCACCCTTTGCTTACACCTCCCTGTGTCAGCCTTTGCACACCTGGGCAACACCTGACACCCAGGGCAGGATCCCAGTACGGTGCTGGGAGCAGAGGGCTGTATGCAGTGTGTGAAATGCTCCCAGGTCACTGGGAAAACCCTGTTTTTATTTCATGTACACTGTAAGCACAAACAGAATATTTTGTTCCCTGACCAGAACATGGAGCTCTTCCCATGGAGCGCCCTGAACTCCTGCTGCTCTCAGACCAAATCACAGGGATGCTGCACCTCCCCAGTCTGAGTCTTTATAGCCTTGGGAACAGCTAGAATAGACCAACGGCACTGTGTCTAAGGGCATGGGATGGCACAGGACACAGGACCAGCCTTGTTGAGCTTATCCTGGCTGTTGCAGTGGCCAGCTGCTTCCCAAGGAGGCATCTAGTTACATGTACCCTGCTAATGAACCAACATGGAAAGCAGGGAATCAGGCCAGCAGGTTAGTCTGAATTTTTTCCTGAAGATTGCAGTCCTTTGACTCCCAACAGAGGATGAATAACTTGAGTTTGAACCCTCACCATTTGAAAGCAGGAGTACCACATTCAGAGTCCATGGAATACAATCACATGAAAGCCCATTCAGCTGAGAGCACAGGTCAGGATCAAAATATTTACATAGCTTCTGCACATCTGCAACAGGAATCCTTGTCTGGTTGCCAAACACTGGGGAAAAATCATAACTGTTGGCTGGGTGGCTTTGGCGTATATTACAATGCTGAGAGAGAGGACTCTTATTCTCATTTATTAGCATACCCCTTTGCTCTCCAAAAGAGAGAAGCACTACTGCCAGTCCAGCCTGCTACTTGTTTTCTTCCAACTATCCCCTCTAGCAGAAACAGAGGGACAAACGGAAGGAGTTACCTGCATGTGGACCTCAGAGAAGCTCTTGATTCCCTGCCAGCAAGACCTGAGCAGTCAATCACAGTCAAATTCAGCCATACCTCTCCTGTTGCACCTTCTGTTCCTGACAATCATTATTAGCTCTTTCTGTATATTTAACCCTTCTTAGCAAGTAGAATCAACCTATTTAATTAACATTTGCATATTCTCCTTGCCTCCTGAACACATCCCTGAGCTGACAGGGATGTTGCTATTCACCCTGGGTCCCGAACAAGAAAGCTTTTACCAGTGGGATGATTTTCTGGTGAAGCATGTGCTGGATGTGTGACCTTTGTGGTTTACACTGAAGAAGCTTCTGGATTCCTTTAGACAAACAAATCCCTTACCAAAGCAGGATTTGTGCTTGTTTTGTAGTCTTTGTGCCGCTAGCCAGCTGCTGCACTTTCTCCTATCAGCAACAGGTAAAGTGCTTCTTATATAGGGTGTGGAAGGGAGTTTGCAGTGGGCTTTGGGACCCTTTGGGTGGAACGTGGGGCATAGGGCAGTGCTGTCACTGACTGATGACCCTGGCTTGCCACGAGATCTGAGTTTGAGACCTGCTTGTATTTGTGGCAGCTACAAAGAGGTAACTGTTTAGAGACTTATTTTGCAAGAGCCTTTGGACAGAGGGAATTTTGCAAAAATTAAGGATTAGAGGGTGCATGTCCATGATGGGCTTTCAGCAAAGGCTTTGAAATGGACTTTGGAGACTATTAAAAAAAAAGTTCCTTTTTTTCCATATGGAATATATTCCCTACGGAAAAAGGGAAAAAAAAAGTAAGTTTGGGCTGAGACTCCAACATATCTAGCTGGGACAAACCTCTGGAGGTGTTTGGCTCAGCAGACAGAGGAGATAAGGTCTCCAGGGAATAGTGGCCGGGAAGGGGGAAGGGACGAGCTCATGGAGTGAAATTGCCCAGAAGCAAAGCGCAGCCACTCACTTTGTGATGAAAAGCTTTATCATCTCTGCACAGATTACTGGAGCTAAAAATAGCTTCAGCTCAAAGTAAACAGTTAGTTGAGTGTGCTCTGCCCTGCTGGCACTTCAGCCCTGCACTGTGCCAGCAGCCGCCATGCCCAACCCCACCGTCCCAGCACCAAGAGGGGCTCCCCACTGCCAGCTTTGACTCTTGGACCCTGCCCACTGGTGACCCTGGAGGGGGTTCGCTAATGAGTTCAGCCTCATTACAAGCTTGTTGTGCGTTTCACTTGTTGATGAACCTTTCCGGATGAACAACTTCTATAAAAACAAAATGGATCTGAATGCGAGTAATTCAGTCAGACATCCCGACACCCACGCTCTCTTCCCTCATCCACTGCAAACCATGCCCTTCCTTTGACAGCAAAAAGTGACTTCTCACTAAAGCTGCTTTTACTTGTCGGTTTCTCTTCTTCTCATGAATCTCCAAGCACAAGCTGTTATTTGATGGCTTAGGACATCCACACTTTCCTTAGGGAGCCCAGCAGACTGTTGAAATACGTTCTGTGTTTTTTCTTTTCTCAAAAGTTTATTTAAAGTGTTTATTTTGGGGGAGAAAGTCTGGAAAAAAATCAGGTTGTCACATTTTTTCCATGCGTATCTTGTGCCATTCCACATTTCCTTGCAATCTTGATGACATCAAGTGACACGGAGAGCTCGATGCCTGGGAAATGCAGTGGGAAGCTGCTCTTACGTGAGGAGGCTCCACGCTACATCAGCGGGCTATCGCGGCACTGCTCTAACCCCGGCAGCATGAGCTTCTGAGGAAAGCAAGGCTCAGGCTGTGAAAACATTCAGGTCAGAGGCAGGTCAGATCCTTCTGAAGTGACAGCTTGTCTCCTTGGTCCTTGGAGCTTCCTGGAGGGTCCTTTGTGCTGGTGGCTTGTCTTGCTGGAGCAGGCAGTGAATAATCCAGCACCGCAGTGCTGCTCTGGGGGTGAGATTCTTTACATTAGAAACCTCGGGGATACTCTCACCTCATTTTAACGCTTGCCCTAAGAGATTGGTCTGGCTTTGTCCCTCCTCCAGCTAAAGGTTGACAGTCAAACAGTGGGACAGCTTCTTGCGCTTCCCCAAGCTGTGCTCTCTTGTCCTGTACTGGGTGAAGATGGTACACTCAGTGTGAGCTGCAGGGCATCCTCTGGACTGTTGCTCTCTGCATCCCATTGTGCAGAGCGTGCCATGCCAGGCAGCTATAACCTCCTCTCATTATGGTGGGATAGGAACTGTGTTTATTCACAGCCCACAACTCCAGGTGAACATCTTATGGTGTACAAAGCAATAGGAGAAGAGGTGGTGAACCTGAGAATTAGCTCTGGATTTCCAGAGAAATATGTCAACTTCCATTTAAAAATAGGAAGGCTGAATACATTGAAAGCCTCCCATTTTTATCATAATGTGTTAAGATTTCAGGCAAAATTCTTGTCATTGAAGGATTTTTTTTTTTTCCCTTGTGGAAAAAAAGGATACATTCTCTAGAAAATCCCAAACTGCATTTTTCTATTTAAAAAGTGTTTGGATGGAAAATGTTTGACCAGCCTTCGTAGGGGGTAGCGATGGATGAGGAGGTCACTGGAAGGACATGTGAGCATGTGCAGAAAAGGGCAGACTCTTTGAGGCATCCTCTGGGACACTTGTTCCTAGGACCAGACACATAGGATTGGGAAGTTTAATTAAGACAGGGCACATCTTATTTTAAAAGTACCTATGCTGGCTTTCTGAAGTGCTTTGTTGTTGCCATTGCTGTATATTGCCTGCATTGTAATGGTGCTGGCCGTGGGCTGCCAAGAAAATGCCTGCACTGCTGGTGTAGCGTTTGCATCCTTTCCAGATTTGGCCTTCAAACCCTGTAGAAAAAATGTTAGTGTAAAGCTGTAGTCTTCTAGATCGCTTTCAAACACAGACTGAAGTAAGGAGAAAACTGCAGCCTTGGCTGGGCCAGCGTAGCCATGTCCCAAGGCCCTGCTGGTCCCTCGGCACAGCGTGACAGAGCCCTCCTCCCTCCACTGCATCTCATGAAGACAGGCAGGGTGCTGTGGTGAATCCCTTACTGTTACTTTTGGGTTAAGTAGTAATGTGTGGCTCAAAAGCACTGGAGAAAGATTATTTTCTGCTGAGTGATGCATCTCAGGAAATCAAACTGGCTTCCTGGGGCTGGTTTTGAAAGAATCCTGAATTGAATCAAGAGGCAGAGGTACACGAGAACAGTTTGGGGATGCCATGAGCATGGGTGTGTTTTGCTCTACTGAGGTCTGTTCTCCTTCCTCTGTGCCTCGGTATTGTCATCAGGGTGTTTCCTGCACTGCCCGCTGCTTTTTTTGGTGTTTTTATCTCTTCCTGTATGTGATGGCAGGGGTGTGGGTATCTATCACGGCACATGGCATGTTTTCGGGTGCACACAGATTCTGGCTGGTGGTGGTGAGGCCAGTGGAGCAGGTCTGGCTGTGCAGCCAGTGCTGGGGCAAGAGGAGAGGCTGGCGGTCCTTGCCGACATTGAACAGAAGGCCATCTGTCATGGGAGAGTTGTAGGATGCCAGAGATGCCACTTCTGCACCTGTTTGGTGCTCAGTGAGATGGCAGATTGGGAGAGCCAAGTCCTCCTAGCTCCCACTGTTCACTTTGCTTGCAACCTGAAATGAAAGAACTGGATCCAGTCCTTGGCAAGCATCCTTCGTGCTCTCCAGTTGAGTCATGCCACTTCTTCTCCCCCTCACAAGGCTGAGGACCAGAGTGTCCTTACAGCAGGATGGAGTGAGTCTCTCAGCAAAGTCACTAGCACTAACGGGCCCTGTTCCAGTCTGGGTGTTCAGGCAGGAGCAGGCAGAGGTACCTCCACCCTTGAGAGCTCACACACCTTCCCACCATGCTGATAGGGCTGATGTGACACAGGGAGGTGATACCACCCAGAGAGACATTCCTGGGACCAAGAACAGTGAAAACTTTCTCTTCTCCTGAAGTGGCCCGGAGCTCACTAAGCACTCCCAGGCTGTGCTTCACAGCAGAGTGGATACAAAGGTAGGTGCTCGATACATGGCATTGCCTTGCCCTAAGCACCTTCCCCCCTTAAATCCAGGTACTGTCACCAGTTTTGCATTTCCCCCCCAAATAAGGCTGGCAGCCAGGGTCAGATAAGATGAAGTACACTTGGATTTAACCCTGCGGGGGGGTCTGTGGAACAAAAGGCGCTCTAAAACGACACAAAGCCATTTTTCTCTTGGGAGGCACTTTCCCAGCGCTACACCTGGTAAAACGGCTCAGGCTACACGGGGTGCGATGGTGCCTTTGGCCAGGCCCTGATGGCGAGCATGAACGGTGGGATGCAGCTGGGACATCGATGCTGGAGAAACCCGGGGGAGCAGCGGGCGGGAGATAGAACCCTGCAGCAAAAGCCGCAGCACCAAGCATCGAAGGAAGGATGTTCGGGCACATGCAGCTGCCGGGAGATGGGGTTACAAGGCGAAGCTAAACAAAGATCGCTGTGAAAAGGAAACAGATCCCTCCTGCCGCCTGTAAGGTAGGAGCCGAGCAATAGCTGCTTGACATCATCGGGATGAGCATTGGATTACAGCAGGCAGGGACTGACTCGGGAGGGAGGAGAACACGCCCCTCAGCCCCAGAAGTGCAACTTCATTTAGCAGCTCCCAGTACAAGGAAACTGCAAGTCTGAAACTGGCTGTGGCTCCCCGGCCAGCTTGGCTGCGGCTCCCCGGCCAGCTTGGCTGCTCGCCACACCGGGCAGAGACGCCGGGAGCGTGGAATCCAGCCTCGGTTTCTCCCTCAGCGGCAGGACCGTGGAACGTGGGATTCGAAAAGAAGTGGGAGCCGCGGTGGCCGTAAGTAGGGCTGTGCTCGCTGCGTGGGGCAGGCCATGGATGGGATGGTTGGTGGCCAGGAGACCTGCCCGGCAGCTTGGCGAGGGGCTGCTCTCCGGCTGCCCCCGGCGTGAGAGCCGGAGCCACGCTAGGAAGGGGTGATTTGTTCAGAGATACAGTTAACTTTTACCTAAACCGGCTGTGAACAGCAAGATTTTTGCTGCCTGCAAACCGCAGGCTCAAAAACTAAGCTGCATCCCATTTTTTTCTGCTGTTGGGAGAAGCTGTTTGTAGGCTGGTGGCAGGGAGGTGGCCACGGTTTCCCTTGGAAAATAACACGGTTCAGTACTTGCTGCGAAGGGGTGGCGGGGAAAGCAGACTCGGTGGCTGGAAATCACAAAGGACCGTGGATTGGTGACCCTGTGGGGATTTCTGGCCTCGTTTCTGACATGTGTCCATTTATTCTGAGCGATTTGCCAGAGGGAATCCCTTACAGCACCGGAGTGGCTCTATGCTCACCAGGGAATGGATGCCAGCTCACAGGCCAGGCTCCCGATGTGCCATCTGTGTGGGGTCGTGGTGTGAATCTGTCCTTAGGGTTCTCCGGAGCTACACGACTGCCCGAGGCTCCCCTTTGAACTGTGAGCTAGGGCTTTGCAGAGCGGGATGGCAGAAGTGGGCTCAAACTCACTGGCATCCAGTTTTCCAAGCAAACGTTCTAAAAGGCAAAGAGTTGGGGTAAAAACACCCTAATTTCTGTGTGGTGGTATTCTCAGAAGGCTTTGCAAATTCCTCCACCTTAGAGCTGCGTGTCCTTCTTGCCCCTCTCCAGATATCCCCTTAGGCAGCTGGTAGCAAGCTGCAGTGGTGAGCTTTCACATGCATGTAATGCCTTGGCCCCCAAAGCAGGGTTTGGGAAACATTTCCCTTTGCCTGGAAGGGGTGAACGGTTCTGCAGAACAAGAGCCAAGTGTAGCTGTGAGCCCCGAAGCAATGCCCTGGGTGGCTGAGCCGGTGCCTCAAACCAGGAGAAGGACATGCTGGAGTCAAATGAGCAAGAAGCAGCCACAGCAGGGGAAGGTGAGAGGAGACTTGTGGAATGGGGATGGCTTGACCGGGTGGCAGAGACTCCCAGCTGGTTGCAGCCCCTTGAGGTCTGGCTGTTTGCTCACAGCAAGGTCAGTGTGCCTGGCTTGGGTAGTTGTGTGGCACACCTTAGCTTCCGAGACTCTTGGCTGGAAAGGACCACTGTGCTAATGCCCAACTGAGAAATTCACATTTCTGCTCTTGTGAGGGATGGTGTTTGGAAAAGACACATGCATGAAGAGATCCTCAGTGCCTGGATTCATTCATAGTGCAGATGTAGGTTAAATGGCTGTTTACAAACATGGATGCACCAGTAGTGTTTAATATATCAAGCACAGAGTAGGGCATAAGTCCTTTAGACCAAGCTCCACATGGATGTACAAGTCCCCCATGTTATCATTTTCAGGGACACTTTCCAAACAGTGTAGACTCCAATGTCTCAAAGGACCAGAGATCATTAAATACAGTACATAGGCTCCCAGGAACCTTGGTCATGGAGAGATGAAAATGCAAAAATGTTTATAGCCATGCATCTTCCAACCACCCGGTGTTTCTCTACTCAGTGGCTGATTCTGAGGTTCACAGGCACACAGTGAGCTGGAATGCAGAGTTTCACATTTTTTCCTTTATCCTCTTATTACAAAGAAAAGTAAGTCTACTTTTGAGCCCACTCAGAGCAATACCCACAGGCACACAACCCTGCCCCCCAAAATAACTTGGAAAAATGTTTTCCATGTTGCTAACTTTTCCTGGTCTCCTACATTTCAAGGCCAGTTCCTACAGCACACTGCTGTGCATTAATCCCTCCACCCTGTCTGAGCAACCAAACACCAGCATTATTCCTATTTCACATAGGCTACACACAAAGCAGATGATTTTCCTGGGCTAATACAGTCCTGTGGCAGAACCATGGGTGAGCCTATAAGGAACAGTAAAAGCTTCAAGCCAGGTTTCTGTTTGCATTTCTATGCCACCCTTTTCTGGTCACTCCCATTTTCACATTTAAAACCTGAATCCAATTGTTTCTCCACACAGAGTTTCCTTAGCATCACCAAAGATGTATATATGGACTGATCCAGAAAAATTTTCTAACACAGTATCCATTTCTTAGGATGAGAGAGAAAAAAAAAAGCCACCAACTCTATGCTTGTCATTGTCTTGAGCCCATGACTAGAAAAAGGCAGTTCATACAGGGAGCTGCTCCCAAGGCTTGCCAGCACCAGCCAGTAAGAAGTGAAGGTTCGAATGTTGCGTGGACTTTGTCCCCAGCTCCTCACAACAGCAGTTAGAGAGGTTGAGACATCACTCCAGGACTCAGCTGGCACCTGTAGTGCAAGCAGGAAGAGCCGTGCTCAGACTATGAACCAGCTGTTCCTCTGTTTCAGAACTCTCACTCCCTTCAAGCATACAGGGATGTGTAGTTTACACCATCCATTTCTGGTCTGCATGGCGGGTTCCCAAACACTTCCTTCCCAGCACAGCCCCGGCGGGGCTCGGTGCTCTTTACACGGCTCCTCCACATCAGCTTTCTTGCAGGCACATTGCTGGTCGCAAGCTGCTGCCCTGGGAACTCCCCAGCAAGCACTGAAATGCCAACTTCAGTTGGTATTTGCAGTGATGCAATAAGCCAAACACATCCCCACCAGAGCGTCATCAACTTTACTGGAATTACTGTTTCCACAAAGTGTAATTAATCCACGGTGCTCGTTGCCACAAGGTATCACTGGAACAAAGAGCTCAGGAGGTGTTTTAATGGATACAAGGTAGTTATATTGGTTACAAAACAATCCTGGGTATAATTAAGAGGATATTGCATTTTGAGGATTATAAAATCTCTTGGTTCAAGGTAATTAGTAACTGATGAAAAACATTCCACTACAGTTAGGAGTTTTCTTGCACCTCCAAGGCCAAGGATGCCAGCTGCTGTTGGAGCCATGACACTAAACAAGGGGCCCTCGGTCTGCTTAGGGAGAGGAGCAGGCTCCTGTTCGGATCAGCCGTTCATACAGCCTGTTGTTCAGCCAAGAGTCAAGAGATACAGGAACAACTTTCTCTCTGCTGCCATCACCTTGCTTGAAACCAGAAGGGATTTCCTCTCTGGATCAAAAGCAGCACCATCACAGCTGTTGTGGGGAACAATGCTGAATTCTGCCAAAATGTGTCCTGGGATTGTTTGGAACATATATTCAGCTCAAAGTGATACTGAGAGCACTGAGAGTTTGTTTTGTGCATTTGTTCCTTTTGGGTAACAGCTGGTAAATATGGAGGGAGTCTGAACACCAGACATATGCATTGTGCTGATGCCCTGGTAACTCATTCCTGATGGGGCATGGATGTTTAGCTATTCAATGAACATCTCCACAGGGGCCCCCAAATAATCTGTGGTACCTTAATAGACTAGATGAGGAAATGTAAAGTGTTCTTTAACAAGTTTCTTTACCCCATTCTTAGTCACACTGCATGGACTAATCCACCTCACCACCCTTCAAACCCCAAACTCTCCAGGTGGGATATTGCACAGCCTTTGCATAGAGGGGAGCTCAGAGCCCTGCCCATCACCCCAGGAGCAGCAGAATTGGACAAGCCAGAAGAGAATGAGCCTTTGGGGGTGGAGCAAGGGGCAGCACTTCAGATTTGCAGACTCCAGACCCCCAAGTGTGGTGAGAAACATCCAGCCAGAGCCAGGGCTGCAGGCTTGGAAAGCCAATACCAGTTACTAAAGAGTTTGACTCCAAAATAAGTGTTTTTTGAGAGAAAAACTGGAGTTTCCCTCCACACCCCATCAGGAACAGGGCTGCTCAGTGATAACTTCTACTTCAGAGCATCATTGCTCCAGTTTTCTTTAAGCCTCTCCTGGCAGAAGGCCATGTATTTTGAGATATTTTGCAACACATCTGAAGTGCTGCAGGTTTCGCTGTTTGGGCTGCATAACATACAAGCCAGAGTGAGGCAGGAAGGCAAAGGAGGAAAATAAAGACTTTGGATTTCTAAAGCTGGCTTTCTTCCTTCCTGCTTTTGTTTGCCTGCTTGGTGCCCTAAAAGGGCAATGCATATTCCCAGAGTTGTGGGACTGTTTCTTTTCCGGTGCAGTGTTTCCAGTAAGCACTTCACTGTAAAGGGGATAAACACCAACAAAAGTGTATTCTTAATCCCTGTGTCTTTGTTTGGCTACTGTCATGATCATAATTAGCATTTTCCACTTCTGTTAGCTTGTCATCTGCAGATCTGAAAGTGCTTTACAAATATTTGAAGCATCCAGCAAGGGGAGCGAGTATTAATAGCTCCATTTAACAGATGGGCAAACGGACACACAGAAGCAGCAAGTGCCCTGTCCTTGAAGCAGGGCCAGAGATAGCAAGTAGCTGGCTCCAACAACAGGGAGTTTGAAAAGTGGGTCAAAAAAAGAGAAAGGCTGTAGATCTGTCCCAGCTTCTAAAATGATGGGGAATAGTTCCAGTCAGAGTGGTACTCAACCCAGATGGGCCAGACAGAGGAGTTGCTGGATGAGCTACTGCTTATATGGTTAAATGGTTTATCTCTTGCTTTCTGTTCAGCTAATATTTGTCCCTGGGACAAAGTGAAAAAAACAGTCCATGATGTTCCAAGAAGTCTGAAAGCTGAAACAGCTACTAAAATAAGCAAGTGCCTTGCTGGCTGGGCTCTGCAGGTCAGAAGATTGCAATGCACCCGCAGATGTTAGGGCCACAGAGGAAATGTCTTTGAGTGGGGCTTGGGGACAGTGGGAGAAGGCACAGCTGCACATGAACAGCCAAGAAACCCAAGGAGCAGGGGACAGACCCTGCAAGGCAACTAAAAGTACCAGATCAAACTTCCCCTTTTGCCTCAGAGAAGCTGATGGGAGTTTCACTTCTTTAAAGGGCAGTGGAGCTGCAAACCAATATTCATTTATACTCCCAAGGCAGCTGCTAGGTCCCCCCATGGTGCAGGTCAGGAGACATGAGTTGCTTTGGTTCTCCCCAGCACATCCACATGAAGTTACCAAAAAGAGAAGCAAAACTAAAGAGAACTTCTCTATGAAGAATTTCCCTTGCTCTTAGACACCATAGGCCAAACCTCTATTAACAGAAACCCTCCTGAGAAGGTGCCATACAAATACCACCATCCTGCAGCCCTTCATTTGGTGTCTCTGTGCTCACCAAGCTGGGGTCTGGCTGAGCCTGCTGGGCAAAGCCCTGCCAGACCCTGCATCCCCTTTGCTATCCTAGTTGCAGACAGTAGAAAAAGCAGCTGAGCTTTATGCTTCCCAACACAAGCACAAAGGTTTTCTTATGTTTATTTTCTTTCCCTTCCCCAGAAGCTGCTGCCCTGCTGCATATGAAGCTTGTTTGAAGTCATGTCCAGAAGGAAAGTCAACTGAATCAGGTAGGGATTCACACTATAGATTGATACAATTTTTATTACAGGGAGATACACACAAACAGGAATGGGATTTTTCTTTCCTGTTTCACTGAGTCATTTGACCTCTCTCTGTATTCTTAACTACTAGGTGCTAGAAAACTCCACAGAGAGAAAAAAAAAAAATCAACAATCCTGCCATAATGACTTTCCTACTGTATTTTCCATGCTTGACAGCCACGTCCTTGTACCAAGCCATGTTCCAACACTGACTCTAAGGGCAGCCCCCAGCGCAAGCCGTGCTGCATGGCCTCACCCCTGCCAGCAACGTGGACATTGTGTGCAAATCCTGCTCACAGGCTGCCCGCACGCTTTGCACGGGATCAGTGCCTCACTTACGTGGTTATGTACTTTCTCTGTGCATAGAGCCAGCCCAGCAAGACCCAGGGAACCCCCAGAGCTTAACCTTTTGTGGTGCTTGCATAAATGGTAGATGTGCCAGCTCAGACAGTCCTTTCTGTGGTTTCACTCCCATGGTTCCTGTGCTCAGAGTATCTCTTCTGTCCTCAGATCATCTTGCTGCTTTCTCTTGTTCCATCACTGACCTTTCCCTTACACAAAGCCACCACGGTCATATTGTTTACAGATCTGTCAATACAGGGCCTCAGGACTCTTTGGTGCATGTAGACATTCCTCCTGCAGGTCTCTCAGAGCAGTTCATATCTTCTACTCAGCATCTTCCTCATGTATGCTAGAGATACCCCATGTCCTGCTACACCCAGGCTGCATTCCAGTTAACCACAAAATAGTTGGCAACTCATTTCATTAGAAGCTTTCCCTTTTCTGAGACTATCGTGCACAACGATTGCTCAGCCTCCCCACTGTAATGTTACAGGTGTGTCTCGAGCACCACTTCAACTCATGTCTAGATGTCATATCCCTAGTGACTTACGCAGACAGATTTACCCTGCCTGCAAAAAGGATCTGAAGCTGCTATCAGATCACACAGATGTACAAAAATTCTCCATCCATCACCACAACAGTCAGAGAAGGGGATGTGCAGGCCAGCAGGCCCAGGTAGGGTTCCCAGCAAGGTAGTACAGCCAAAGGGACTACTGATTTCAGAGGGTTACAGAAGCCATGAAGCCACCCAAAAGATCTTAGCTCAGCCACTTCTTACTGCCAGCCTGTTCTTAACTCCTAAGCTTTCTTTTTCTATTGTATGCAAAGCACCAATGGCACCATCCCAGCCACCCACTCCTTCTTACAGCTCCCAAAGACAGAACTTCCCCCTGCCCCAACCTTCCCAGACAGGCACTGCCCCTGCCCTGGGCTAGGAGTCCTGCTGGTGGCTTTCTTCTGTGCAGTGCAGTGGATGGACAGGGCAGCCAGCTCCAGGGAGCTGGTTTTGCTAATCAGCCTCATTCCACACTGACACTCTGAAGGGCTGCCCTGGTTATTTTTAGGCACTGCTGGGAGATGCCAGGGCTCTTGCACCTCAGGAAGGTTCACAGCTTCTCACTCAGCGCCTTGCACCACACCGAGTCAGAGGACTCTTTGGATGCTGGATGTGAGTTCCTATGGGATTGGGCAAGCCTGAGCAAGGAAGAGCCAAGGCAGGTGGCTCTCAGCTTCATGCACCCTGTGCTAGACAGAGCCTCCTCAACTAGCAGCAGCCAAAACTGCATAGTTGGAGCCTGCACAACACCTCTTCCCAGCCACGCAAGCACTGCTTTCACACAGCAGCAGAGCTCAACTCCTCCGATCACAAAGAAAAGCTAGACAAAATCACTCTTTTTTCTGCTAGGCATAAAAATAAAGAGCCATCCTTACTTGCCTTTGCTCTTGCAGGAAGGTCTGCCTCCACTCAGAAAGAGCTAGCCCACAAAGACCTGCTGGGTCTTTACCTTCCTTTTATACCTGACAGGTGCAACGGTGCTAGAAAACAGCCCCAGCTGCATCTCCTCTGCACTTATTTGATTTCTCCTCACCCAGGGAAGCCTGCAAGGTGTTGGGGAGGTTGTGCTGGGGGTGAGCATCCCTGGGCTAGGAATTCAAGCAGGGTTTGAGTCGGTGATGTTTACTCCAAGGTAAACACAATGCCTTGGTGTGATCAGAAGAGCTGTGGGACCACTGGGGAGTTTCCAGCCTTTGACGTGAAATCCAGTAGGGACTTTTCTCCCTGAATGATTTGGGGGAAGTCAGGGAATCCAGGTCTGAAGGGGATTCCCACTGCAAAGATACCCACCCCATAGCCCAGGCGTGGTGAGGTGTCCGCGTGTCACAAGCAGCGACAATACAGGAGTCTTCCCAGAACATGGCTGCAACAGCAACCGTGGGGCTTTTGCAGCTGAAGGGTTTCAAGTGACTGGTCTGTGGTTCGACTGCTTTGCAAGTTCAGACATTAGCAGATCTTCCACGCAGTCACTGGTTCTGTTCATGTAAAAATATGTAGACCTATAAAGGCAGCTAAGTAAGAAGTTGAGAGAAAATAAAAATAACGGAGAAGGGACTCGTATCCTCATACCCCTTACAGCTTTGAAAAGGTCTCTGCAGAGGGTGAGAGACCCGTGGGTGCTGGCTCACAAGGCGATGGGTGCTCATGGCTGTGCTGGGTGAACACGAGGGCTTTTGCTGGGCAAGAGTCAAAAAGGTGCCCACCCACTGCAAGCCTGGCTTGAGGGGGTGAAAAATGACGGGGAGAAAGGTGCCAGCCGGCCATGTCCTAGGGCTGGTGGGGCCAGGCGGGCCTCATCCAGCTCTGCCACCTCATCCCTCGGAGGGATGTGCGTCTTTCAGAGGCGGGGAGGGATGACTGGAGTGCCCTGATTTATTAGCACCTTGAAGCTGTGGGATGTGAAAAACAAGCTCGACCTGGGAACAAAACAAAAATACAACTGCTGTCACGGCAACTGTCTCCAGATGCACAAAGAGACCAATTATTTCCATTAATCAACTTAGTGAGAAGCTGCAGAATAGGGTTAAGCCGCAGCCGAGGCTCGGTGCTGAGGGGAGGGAGGAGCAGAGAGCTCCGTCAAACCCTAGTTGTCAAGGAAAACCGTGATTCCTCCCGTGGCAGAGGGGTTTTGGAGCAGCCCGTGGGGACTGGCAAAGGGGTGCTGCTGCTCCAGGCATGGAGATGCAGGCTGGCAGTGCCATATGGCCAGAGCTGGGCACTGGCTGCCCTCCTGGTGGACAGATGGACGGGTGCCTCCTTCCCGCCTTTGCCCACGTGTCCTGAGGCTGATGAGCTTGCTGACAGGGCTGAGCAATCCCCTCTTGCACCCATCAATCCTCCCCACGCCTTCCCCTATCCCCTGGGGACCACAGCAGTGCAAATAAGGACTCACCCTACCCCAATGCCAAGGGTCAGCTGTAATTTTGAAATCTGTCTGGAGCCTCTCTTATGTCAGCTGGGAGCCAGGCAGTGGCTGGGAGAATGGGGGCAGAAGGAGGTATCTTGGGACAGCAGAGACACTGCAGTGGGGCTCCCTGGGGACATGCTGAAGGCTAAGAGGGAGGGGAGGGAGTTTGGGGAGCTTGGTAGAACTAAATGCAAGGTTTGTGAAGTCATAGAGAAGTTGGTCTAAGCCTAATCTTAAACCTGGGGCTAAGCAGTTAGTTACCAGTTCTATAGGCATTAAGTGACCCTTATACTGTAAAACCAGGCCAAAGCAAAGAAGGGAACTGCTTATGGACACTGAGCCTCAGTCCTCCTGCTGTATCTGCTCTCCTCCTGTCTGAATTACAATCTTCTACTAAGTTCTAGAGAACCCCAGAAGCTCTGGTCCTGCAAAACCACTGCAGTGCCTGGAGAAACTGTGATACCTGCACTGGCTGAATTAATTTCATTTAGTGTAAGAGGCAGAGGGTGCAGAGTTATTATAAAGAATCCCACAGCAAAAGCCTTCCAAAAATAGCAATATGTCAGGCCCAACCTTGACATCTCTTCACCACTGAAGTGCGGTGAGGCTTTTCCACCCTGTTCTTGCCTGCAAAGAAGCTTCTCAGCATGAGATGGACACACATGACCTGGTAGATCAGGCTGCTGCCCTGGTCCTGCCTGTTTTCTCACCCAGCTAGGAAACTCAGGGCTTGGCAGTTTGGAGTACATCAGTTATGGCCAGTAAGACCCACCACCACCACATTTTGGAGAACACAGACTCAGCAGGAAAGCAGAGGAGCTCTGTGCCTAGCGCAGACCCTGCCACCAGCTTTACCAGTGCTTGTTGCCCATGTAGCCACTGCTACACCGGGCCCTCAACAGGACATCTGCATCTTCAGCTTGGCTTCTGGCTGCAGATCTAAGCTCTAGTGCATGGGGGTCATAAGCCATAGTGAGGCCTTTAAGGTATGAGCACAGGCCCTAAAAATACTCTCTAACCCCGATAACACTATTACAGAGCCCTCCTTCTTTGATGTGCAACTTCTTATGCATGTTCCCAGACAAGAGCCAGTGGAAAATTTGCTGAAATTCCAGCTGGAAGTTGTCAGACAGTTGGTGGAAACCCCCTGACCTCAAGTGCTGGCTTCAGCCCTACGGGATTTTTTTTCCTCCTTGCTGGATGTGACTGTCCCAGCAGGAATCCTCACAGCAGACCCACAGGGAGCACAGAAATCCCGGGGCTCTCGTCTCTGTGCTCTACCAGGCCCCCCTCTGCAGTAAACCATCTTACACTGTAAATATTTTAAAAGCCCAGCAGGGCTGTGGAGTATGTTTTGCTGTTGTTATGGATCCAGCCCCAGCAGGAGAGGTCTAATAATAGTCACTGTACCCTGGAATGAAAGGGCAAGGGGCACTGCACAATGCAGAGAGCTCGAAGGCAACTGCACCACTTCATGCCTTGGTCCTTGCAGACTGGCAATGAAGGGGAGAGAAGTAGGATGCAATGCATGAACAGAAGGGGCCACATCCCTGTTTCTCAGCAGAACTCTGAGATTTCACCCCAGAAACAAAGCAAGGTTTAGCTTGGCTTTGTGGCTTTATGACTCCAGAAGTTTGGGGTCCAAAATAGAGTGCTAGATCCTCTAGCTTGACACCAAGCATGTGGGACAGCATGTCCCTAGCTGGGCTGTGGGATGAGGGAGACATCTTCAAGGAGAGCCCACAGCCATTGGTCCCAGCTGCCACAGGCAACAGGCTGGTGAGGGGCCACAGCTGGGCAGCAGCATCCCAGAAGGTAAGTCTGCTGGGGCTCCTGCCCCCGGGGGCCTGAGTGTCCCAGTCCCTGCCCTCGGGGCTGCTGTGGCCACAGGGGTGGCCGAGGTGCAGGGCACAGGTGTCCGGGAGACAGCACAGCGGGCAGGGCAGCTGCCCCCTGCTCATCGCCGAGGAACAGGGAGGTCTCTAGAGGAAAGTGGGGTGGGAGCAGTGGATGAGTCAGGCTCAGTGCAGCAGGGAAAGCCACTGCTGGGTTTAACCTTTGAACCTCCTTCCTTGCAGCAGCCCCAGGGTGCTGTGCTGGCTGCCCTAAGGGCAAGGGTGTCTAAGCAGGGCACTGAGCTGCCTTCTGTCCAGCAGTGTCACAGACATCATGCAGAGATAAACAGGACTTTCTCTGACCTACAGGCCCTCAGTGCTCACTGCGAAGGCAGGTTAGGTGGAGTGGAAAATACTGAGGAAGGCAAGAGGTAAGGCATGCAGGGCAGAAATGAGAAGCAAAGCAGGCAGAGGAGGTGAAGCTGGCTGAATTCAGCCAAGCTTGCTGATAGCCAGCATCAGTGCCGAGTCCAAAAATAGCCCTTCCTAGCCATAAAAAGCTTTCAGTTTAACCTCGACAAGGGACAGATGCAATATCATGCAAAGAGTTTCCTTGAAACTCGAGTCTGGGGCCGGGTATGTCTGTAGCATCCACCCCATCCCTCGGAATTAAACCCTGGCCACTGGCTCAGGTCACAGCGCTTGTGTTTGCTCTGCAGGCGCACGGTCCTGTGTGGAGTTTAACCTGCCCATGGCATTTCCAGGTCATTTGTCAGCCACTCTTACGTTATTTGCAGTAACTATTTGCTTGTAGTCCCTGGGATGGGTGCTGTGGAGAAGCAAGCAAGGGGCAAGATGGGAATTAGATGCTGGCTTGTCAGCAGGACCAAGAGGGGCATTGAGCTGACCCAAAAGAAATGACTCAGTTTCTTCTACCAAAAGGCAGAAAAAAAAAAACCAAACCACTTTACTTTCTTAACATCGACATTCTAAATGGGTACAATTCAGCCCTGGTATGAGTAGGGCTGGTTTAGCCGCAGCCCCCAGAGTGGAGCCAGCTGCTCCGTCAGCTGCTGGGTGACTTCCCTGGAAAATGCCGGTGAGCCCAGCTGCAGTGTCAGCTCTGGAAGCCGAGTTCATGCCAGCAAACCCAAGACTATTAAAGCTTCAGATTTTTTAGTCCTCACAAGACACTACAGAAAAGTAAGTCCAGGCAGGAAAAACAAGTCTGCAGATCAGGCAGAGCCAGGTTATTTCAGGGGGGCACGAGAGCTGAAGTGGCTCTGGGGACATGTCTGGTGTCTGTGGCAGCTTGTGAGGGGCTTCCTCACTTATAGCCAGCTGCCCTGGGACAGGAAGCACCCTGTCCTCATGGTGCTGGGCACACCACCTCCCTCCAAGTCACACAGAAAAGCTTTGGAGGGATGTGCAATGGGCAGCGGATCCCAGCCCCCTGCCAATGGCCTTTGTCACTGTGCCACACATCCCCTGCCCTCTCCCCAAGGGCTGGCACACTGTGCTGAGGGTGAAGGGACTGTTTCTGTGACTGTCAGCAGCAAGGAGGAAAGGAAGGTAGGAAACAATCCTCTGGGGACAGGTTGAATAATCTCTTTGAAGTGCCCTGGAAACCCCTGTGCAGTTTATTAGTGCTCTGTGGGGCTGTTCCTGCAACGCCTGGCAAGAGCTGGCCCATCATTCCTTCCTGCCAGCCCATGGGAGTATGAACAATGGAAGGGGGGGAGCGGGCGGGTGATGCACCCCACTTTGCACCCCCTGCCACCACTAAACGACTGTCCATGGTGATGCAGTTTCAGGTTGAACTACATAAGCAAGAGGGATGGTGGCTCCTTTCTTGTTTCTGGCAGATGCTAAAAGATGTTTCCACTGACTAAAAACCCACTGAACTGTCTTGCACCTGGCTGAAAATGTGGAAATGCCCTTTAAAAAATTAGTTTTTTCTATCAAAACTTGAGGCTATTAAAACACTCGTCACCTCCTCGTTCCAACAGCTTCCCGGAGGCAGAGGCTGGAGTGTCTCTGCCAACAGGAAAGGGTCTGCCTGCAAAGCTTTTCAGAGCCGCTCGCCTTGAAAATCCTGAAGGAACTTGCACAAATTTGAAAGCTTTGCTCATAAATCCGCCTGGCTCCAGCTCTTTGCATGGAGAGGACAAAGCAGGAACCCTTCCAGCCACGAAAAATAACTAAACCACTCACGCCATCTCCCGGCCACCCAGCCGGGACACAGCCCTGCCCCGAGCGGGACCTGCTTCTACACACTGTGGTCCTTCCCTTGTTTTCAATCAAGATTCCATCCTTTTCCCATGTGATGGGGCATTTAGTCCCTTGGTACAGCGCTGCCGCAGCTGAGCACATCCACCTTTGGAAGCTACATCAAGGGACACCAGGAATATTGGGGTTGTTCAGCCTGGAGAAGAGAAGGCTCCAGGGAGACCTTACTGCAGCCTTTCAGTACTTAAAGGGGGCAATCTTTTTAGCAGGGCCTGTTGCAACAGGACAAGGGATGATGGCTTTAAACTAGGAGGGGAGCGATTTAGACTACATATAAAGATTTTTTTTTTTACACTGACAGTGGTGAGACCCTGGCCCAGGTTGCCCAGAGAGGTGGTAGAAACCCCATTCCTGGAAACATTCCAGGTCAGACTGGATGGGGCTCTGAACAACCTGCTCTAGTTGAAGATGTCCTTGCTCAGTGCAAGGGGGTTGACTAGATGACCTTTAAAGGTCCCTTCCAAACCAAACCAGTCTATGATTCTACAATTCTATGAAAACACTGCATCCCAGGGGCTGCCGGCTCCTGCTCCTTAGTTTGTGGAGTCCATCCTGCAAAGCATGTGGTCTCTAGCCCCTAGTGCAAGGGCCGGATTCTTGAGCATGTCAGCTCTGGACTGGCCTCACCACTGTGGAGATGGACCCAGGCTTGTATGGACCACTCATAGGGAAGCCTCCCATGTCCTTGTGACCTCTCTTCAGCAGCTACAGAAGGTCAGCAGCCTCTGGGCTCTGATGAGCTGCGAGGAGGACTTGTCTGGGAATGACGGATGCTTGTCCTATTCTGGGGAAAAGGTGCTTTGCTCTCTGAGATCAGCCAGGCTGCTGCATCCAGAGCAGGCACCTTGTCCTGGGAAGGGCATGCCTGCAAAGGAAGGAGGGAAGACAAGGGAAAACAACAGCTGGGATCTCTTCCTGGGGCAAAGGGTGCGGCTTTTCCTGGGGCTCATTATCAGGGGCTAGATGGATGCCGAGCCCCAGGAGGAGATGGGTGTTTGCAAGGATTTGCTGGATTTGGAGAAGCAGGTTCTCCTGGGAGGTCTGGCTAGGCCAAGCCCCATGTCCCACCAGTAAGCCCGTGTCAGCACTCCCTGAGCTGGCATCAGCACCAAGAAAGGAGTCCTCAGTCTCAAGAACAGGAAGAATTTAACCTCTTTTATCCTGGCTATTGCACCTTTACCAGCATCTTCTTTCTACTGCCATAACATCAGGGATTAGAGAGAGGAGTGCAATTCCTGCCCAGGCTGGTGGTCTGCCAGCAGACTTCCCTGGTAGGAAGATCAATATTAAGCAGGATTTGTACAGGAGGCTTAAGTAGATTTCTCAGTGGGCCATTAGCCCCAAGACACAAAAGCAAGTGAATGACAAGAAGTTGAATTTTGTTTCATTAAACACAAGCGTTTCTACTCGGAACCTCCTTCAAGCACTAACAACATCAGCAGAGCTAAAGACATTTTTTACAGTGAGCAGAATTGCAGATAAGACAATCAATCTCTAACTTCCATGCCAGAAAACAAACTAAGTGCTAAACTGAGTGAACAAGAGGAGGAACCAAGAGCTCCAGGTTCCAGAGCAGAGGCAGTGGGTGCTCGCTAGCTCTGTGCCCGGGAGCCACAATGCCTACGATATGTCCCCCGAGCTCCTGAGGTCCCTGGACTCTGTGTGTTGTACAAACGCTGGCAAGTTAAACTGTCGGCTAAAACAAAAAACCAACAACCCAAGGATTGGTCAGGCTGAACCAAGAGCTGGCTGGCAGCAGAGCTCGCGGGTGACGAGTGGCTGCTCCGAGCCTTTCTTTGTGCTCTGTGCTTGGCACAGACACAAACCTGGAGTGAAGGGATCCAAACATCTGACAGAAGGGCTGATTTTCGCATGGTAATGTGCTTACCTCAAAGCAGTCCAGTCCAACAGTTTCTCAGTGACATCCGACTGCCAGTGGAGGCGAGCACTGATTCAAAGCGCCCTGCTCCCTCAGCTATATAAAATAGCGCCCTGCTCCCTCAGCTTCCTAGCAGGCATCCATCGGGGCCCTGACCATTTCCCATTACAAATTCAGGCTGGATCAGCACCCCATCCCCCCAGTACAGGGAGCCAAATCTGGCCTCTGTTCAAAGCTCCCATGGCATTTTGAGGAGGGAGGAGGGCTTTTTCTGTAGGAAAAAGCTGCTGCAAGCAACCTTGCAGCTCCTAAAGGAGAAGGGCAGAAACTCAAAAGGAGAGGCAAATGCCTTATCTACCTTGCTTTGCAATGGGAGGGCAGAACAAGGGCCCGTAATGCAGCTGGGTTGGATCTTTCCTGCTTACTTGCCCTCACCCAAGATGGTGAGTGACCCAACACTGTGAGGGACCTGGCATGGTGGGTGACCTGGCATGGTGGGCTGCCCCACACACTGCCCCATGTGATGGGGTTGATATCTGAGATTTCAGTAGCTGCTGTTACAGGAACCGGAGCAGAGTTACAAGGACTATTTTTTCATGCTGTAATTTAACGCCATGGAGTAACCTAACCCAGAGGGAGCCATGACTCCAGACTTCCTGAGCATCCTTGACCTCACAGCTGCGTTTTCTCTGCAGCATTTTGCAAGCATATGGAAATGCAATGGAGGTAGAGTCCAGCACATACACCGACTTTATTTCCTGTGATCGGGCCGGTCGGAGGAACGCTGTCCACGACATCCAACGAGATGCAACCACCATCAGCATGCGCAAGCTGACTGAGGACCTAGGTGACCTTGCTGTTGAAGGAGCAGGTGAGCTGCTGCAGACACCAGCAAGCCCAGCTCCTGGCACTCAGGCTGGAAGGGCAAGGCATGACATGGCAGCGCAGCTGACCAGTGCTGTCTCTGGGAGCATCACAGAGATGCTCAGGAGGAAGATCCCGTTCCTCGCTGCAGTCAGTGCCTTCATGCTTGGTGGGTACTCAGCTAGTGGGAGACTCCCCAGGCTGAGGAGCTCTTGCAGGGAATGGAATGGTCCTGGGGTCCCAGGCACAGGAGCACGGCACGTTCCAGCCAAGGCCCTTTGCTCGGCTGGTTTGTAGAGGTGCTGATGCTTAAACAGGACCAGGGCAAACTGACCAGGGCAAATTACACATCAGGTGTACCTTACGCTTTGTAAAAATCAAGTGTGGGGCTAATTGTGGTTTTTGTGGTTTACTTTTTCTTTGTTAGTTGGTTTTGTTTTTTTCTAAAATCAGTCTTCAAATAGTTCCACAGTATTTTAAATAACAACAGAAATAATTTTAAACACCACCAGCCATCTCCAAATCTTCCCCTGTAGCTCAAACATGGCAGCAGCACCACCCTGCACAATATATGCTGGCCAGCTGACTACAAGAAGCATGAATCCTCTGCTCTGATCACAAGCAAAACAGCCGCTTTGATTTCACTACTAAGCAACAAAACACACAGCACAACTGCAGAGGGTAAACCCAGTTTTTCCCTTGCTCTTTTACTCCTCCAGCCTACAAACCGTAACTGTAAAACCACTTTAAAACACATTAACCCAACTGTACCTCATTCAACATGTCCATACTAGCACGTGTCCATCCACCCATCCATAAGAAGCACAAATGAGAGCTCTTCTAACAAAGAGCAACTCAGGTAGCTGCCAGGCTGTCTCCTGGGACACTTGAAAGTTACAGGTTAGACAAGTCGAGCACAGCCCTGCCCCAAGCTCCCTCCCAGCATCACCAGATTTCTTGAGAAGCACGTGTATTCCAGGAACCTAGAGAACCCAATACTATTAAGCCAAATAGCTGGCCACAGGAGGGTATCAATAGGTCTTCAGGTGGCAATCAGAATAAAGTCAGCTACAGCAGTTACTGATCACTTGTGCCCTCAGCAGAGTGTAACCCTGCTTTCTTCCCAATCCTCCCTTCTGCAGAAAGCCAAAGAGATGCCGCTTCTCCTGAGATCAACCCTGGAGCAAGACCAAAGGGGCAAGAAAACAGCCCCTCCCCATGACAGTGCACAAGGGGTGGGATGGGCAGGAGGAGGGCCTTGCTGTGAACATTAAACAAGAATTTGCTGTTGAATCTGCGGACAAAAGCCAACCTGGAACAGCAAGCTGTCTGTCAAATTCCTTCGCTGCAACAATTTCTGTTTAGAGACCCACAAGACGATGTGCAAGGACTGGCACCTCCAGAAGACTTCTGCTCCCATTCCTAACGATTTAGAGCAACACTGCGTGGTTGTAGTGATATGAGCCATTCTCAAGATGCCTTAGCTGCAGTTTTCCCCTAGGGGAAAAAACAATTTCAGTAATAATAGACACATCAGACTTTCCTGTCCAAGGTACTTTCCTCCTTTGCAAATTTAGACTATTATTTATTCTGTTTCCATAGATTAGACATTTAGATTGTTTTTTCTAAGCCTCACCTTCATCTTCATCTTAGACCTGACCTGGCCTCTGGGATGTCCATGAGGCCCCTCGCCAGGGTGGGCAGTGGGGAAGGGACCTGGCCAGTCCCACTGCCTTCAGGTCAAGCACCACTCACCTGTGCTGCTGCCACTTAGCATCAGGAAAGGACCAAAGCACAGCTCTGTGTGGATGACCTCCACCTCCAGCCCCAGCGGCGCCAGCCACAGGCATCTTTTTCTTTGGGTTTTAGCATTTTAAGATATTGTTAAGGGGAGGGGAGAAATATTTTGCTGGTTTGACTGTTGAAATTCAGGCTTAACTTTGCAAGCTGTTAGCTGAGATGATCTCTGGTAGGATCTCGTATCATTCTGTCTTTTAGGAGACATGTTTTGTGTTAAAGATGGTTTGATAAAACTATATAAGCTGTTGGAATAAATAATGCAGCCTTCAAGTACTGAAGGTGGTTTTTTTCTGCCTGGATGTTTCTTCTTCCTCTGTTTTGCCCTGTAGCTGGTTGAGCTGTAGGGGGGTTACACCAGCTTCTCCTAAAAGAAGACATGGAGCTGTGCTACATGACAGTCCTGCTGACAGGCAGAGCCGATCCCACCGGAGCTGTGGGAGGCAGCTACAGCCTGGCTGGGATTGATGGCCAGTGCAGGGACAAGGCAGACCAGGCCTGAGCAATACTCTCCACTTGTGACACAAGGACAAGCATCACCCTGACAGCCTAGGGAAGAACTGAATGTTACCAGTTTGAGATTTATCAGAGAAAACAAGGCCATAAATAAGTAGAGAAGCGGCTGCTAGACAGAGGGAGAATTGTCTGTGGGCCTCTGAGAAACAATGGTCATGGGGCCAGCATAGAGATGTCCACGGCTCCAGCCCCCACAGAAAACAGGGATTTGGCAGCCAGGTAGCGGCTGTATCTGCTGCTTTGGCAGCTGCAAACCAGCTCGGCTCCCAGAGCTGCCTGGATACTATTGCAGCTCTGTGTCCGGACGCTGGCCAAGAGCCTGCTCTCATTTCCCTGTGCTCCGGGGCAAAACAGCAGGTAGCTCCTGGGCTTGGCTGACTGCACAGTTGGGTCTTTAAGCCCCATTTCCAGCTCTCCTCACAGCCACTGAACAGTATTTTTGGCTCATGCTGACATACAGAGAAAGCTGAAAGGCAGTGCAGAGGCACTGTGCACCATGTGAGACCTCCAGCAGTCAAATGGAGGCTAAACTTAGGTCTCCCTGGATAGAAAATATCTGTTCCAGAATTATATTTAGGCAGATGATTTGGGACCTGTTGGCCAACTACCCTCAGAGGACAGGCGAGCAGCATCAGGTTCCCCCTGCAAGTAAAAGAGCCAGCTCAGCTGCCGTCGCAGATTGTGCTGAAAGACCAAGGGCACTGGCTTAATCTAGCCACATCCTGACTTGCAAAGCTGCTGAGCACACGGCTGCTGTGAGCCCTTCATTTCAGTTGAATGTAGGGGCATGCTGGACCTCCCAAAACTCTAACCAAGCACTAAACGATTGGAAAGTTTTTCAGCAGCCACTCCCCATCCCGAGCTGACAGTGCAGCCCAACAGCCAGGCAGCCCAAGCTTAGCATCAACCAGCTGTGCAAAATTCAGGAGACAGGGAAAAAAGAGTTGTAAACTACTTTTGATACATGGCAGAAAACGCAAGTGTACAGAGCGATGGCACTGCTGCTTCTAGCAGTGATACATGTCCCTTTGATTACAGAGGGGAGAAGGACACATGAGGTTGAAACAATCTTCATCCATAAATCCAACTTGCCTGGCCAGCAAGGGAGTACGGCTGCCTTCCTCTGGCTGTCGAAGTGCTCTGACCCTGCACAGGAAAAGGCAGGAATGGGGTTGCCAAAGCCTTCATCACACCTACCAACTAACCCTCGTGCTCTAGCAGGAGTACGATGGCTCATGTTGCGGACCATGGCTCCTAACAGTCACCATTGAACAGAAAGGCAAGAGGATTTATCTTTTAATATAAATTTGTTATTTTATTAAACAGGATTAACAATCAGCTCTCCAGAATCTAAACAAGCAACTCTTCTTCAGAAACTATTTTTGGAGAAAAATCACCCAAAAAAAGCCTGGTTCTTACCACAATCATATTCTTAAAAGGGATGCTTTATCATTCGCTTTATAAAAGTAAGAAATTCACTCTCTCATATCCATCTGTCTATCTATCTGCATGTATATATGCACCATGTACTTCAGAGATGAGTATTTTACTCAGAAGACAAATATGGAAGCCCAGAAACAACGGAAATACTCCCAGCATATGGTCACTGCTGGCTGAGACTGGACTAGTCTCACACATGGTCTGTGGTAATGGTGACCATGGCCACTTGTCAAAGGCCACTTTTTGGTACAGTATCTTTGGAGTAAGCATCTTGGCAGACACCCGGGATGCTAAAGCACGCCACACACTCATGTAAGAAAATGATGGTCACTTCTCTGGATGCACAGCTCTGTTGGATATCAAGTAAAAATACTGTAATGCACCAAAACCACTTAGGAATTTTGGTGACTATTTCTGTATAAGTTCTCCACCAAACTGAAGATCTGACTCATAGTCAGTGTTGACTGACAGAAGCCATTCAGATGGGACCTGAGTCAATATGTGACAACAAGCTTATGAATTTACTTATTCAGTTTTAATGGTATCTAAAGATTATGTCAAGTCAAGAAGAGGGCAGAATGGTTACAACAGGCCATTGATCATGGCTTTTCCAAGTCCTAACCAAAGAGAGAGGAAGAGCAAACTGCAGTTCACAGGAATTCTCTAGGATGAGTACAAAACCGGGAAAAGTCCCAGAAGGCAGATTTTGGCCCAAAATGGTAAAAATATGTTCCAGCTTCCTATGCATGTGTAAGCAAGGTCATGGGCAGCTGTGAGCACAGCTGGAGCCCAAGCCCAGGGTGTGCGCTTCTGCGGCAGGGACATCAGGAGGCTGGTACAAGAGAGACCTTGTCCAGGAAAGGATGCCCAAAAAAACACCATTGTAAAATTCCCTTCAGACCTGTGCATGGGCAAGAGCACCAGCTTACATCTTGTTCTTCTTCCAGTCTTGTTAGTGCAAGACTAACCCTGTAAATATAGCTGTGGCAAACCTTCCTTTGTGAACTGCTCACCCCGTGTCAGCATGAACATATCTTTTCCTGAGAAAGGTGAAGATTAACCCAGGCCACAGTCGCAGTTAAAGGTGGCTATTTCTGCGCTGCAGACAAGGCGGGACAGATAAAGCAGGGGAAGAGGGGAGTTAAAAAAAAAAAAAAGCAGAGGAGGTTCTTCTGTTTTGCAGTACAGAAAGACTGGCAGATGGAGAAGGGAGCCAGGCCAGGAGGGAGTTTCAGTCTGCCTGAACCACAGCAAGATAGGAAGATGGAGATCCATTTTGGAGAGAGTTTGAGAGGCTGATAGGCAGGTGTATGCGATAGCCTGATTCTGCTTAGCATTGTAAGGGTTAACACAGGGCTGCCAGTAAAAAAGAGTGACTCTGGGCACCTTCTCCTGGTGCTCCTGCTAGCACAGAGGAGAGTCAAGCATGCTTGAAGAAGGGCCACCACTCCAGGCTGGCTCGCAGGGATGGGTCACGAGGCATTGGGGACCATCCCGTAGGCTTCATATAGTGTGTTGAGCAGCTCCTGCTTTTCCTTCTCAGGTAAGAAGCTGGACTGAGCTGCGTTGATGTTCTGGGGAAGCAGAAGGGGAACATAATGGAGACATTAAGACATATCAGATATGAACATGTGGCTGTGCACATCCCAGCATCTAGCTCTGACCAGCAACAGGCAAAGGAGAGCATAAAGCTTCTACTCTGAGATTCATTTCCGTGGCCTCGTTTTACAGGGCAACTGCTCTGGCCCATCACTAGCAACAATCCCAGGAGGAACGAGGCAGGCGCAAAGCAAAGGTCCTTCAATACTTTGGAGCTTTTAGGATATGCACTTTAGATGCACTCCTACACTCCCAGCTCCCTTAGGACCAGAGCCTCTCCCAGCATGATGGTGTCAGCCTGATGTGCTGCTGCTGGGACACAGCCTGACTGTAACCTGCTCATCCGTCTTGTGCAGGGACCTTTCTTTTATTACACACTACAACCTGGCTTTTGCAAGAGCAGGACAGGACAGCTGGCAACAGAATAGCTCTGGATCCAGAACCCCAGAGCTCAGAGTTGCCCTTGATCCCCCTTCCAGACCCAGAGAGTAATGTCTGCAGCAGAAAGAGCCAAGCAGGACTGATGCTTTCTTGTACAGTGCATCCTGCACTTCCCAACCCAAGCAAGTGTCTTGGGAGACATGTAGGTGATAGCACTGAGCATGACTCTCAGTGCAAACCAGGAAAGCTTCCCCTGGTAATCAGGTAAGTCAAACTCCCAACAGTTACCCTGTCTTTCTGTCTTGAGTAATTAGAAAATCAAGGATGTAATCAAGACACATAAGGCAGTGTGTGTGTCAAAGCAGTCACTTTGTTTCCATCTCCATCCAGGAGTTGTTGCATACTCCTGTTACATACATGTAAAAACTGAAAGCACTTTCATATCTTCTGAACTTGATAATTTCTGGGCCAGGCCTTGAAATTACCTACCCGCAATTCCAAATCCAGAAAAAAAAAAAGCAACAGGCACCTTCCTTCCTTCCTTCCTGCTAAGACCTGATGTGAGGACGTCAGAAGACCATTTCCACCCTGACGTGTTCCCAATAAAGCCCAAAGCCATCAGCCCAAGTGAAGCAGAGTTCCCCCCTGCACTCACATCCCCCTGCTCCCCGCACTTCCTCCAGCCAGCTCAGCAGCTACCTTCAGCCTCGTGCTTACAAGGCTGGTGCGTGATTTTCTGATTTCCATTGAAAACTCCTCAGCTTATAAAGAAAGCCAGTGAGTTGTTCTGGGCTGCTCTGGGACATCAGCAGAGCATTTTGCCGAGGCAGACTTACCACTCTCTTGAACTCCTCTTCAGTGAAGCCCATGTAGTCCTTCACTATGCTGTAATCCTTGTCAATGTTGGAGTTGAAGATGAGGGGGTCATCCGTGTTAATAGAGTAGTTAGCTTGATCCTTCCTAAATCTGTAACGAAGTTGGGTTGAACCGGTGGGTAAACACTGGATGTGGCACTGGGTGTGTGCTTCTCAGGGGTAAAAATGCAGTGAAAGCAAAGAGCTCGCAGCTCTCCCTGCACTGCTGGACACAAGCACGGGGCTCGGCTTCTCTCACCACCGCTCTGCACTGATCTGCTTCTCCGATGCAGCAAGGAGCAGGACACCCCTTACCTAGAGGTTCAGCAACCTCAGCTTTCACCCACAAAGAGCAGATGTGCAGCATCTCATGCCCCAGAACTCAGAGCAGGGGCAGAAGGGACAGGACAGCCTCCCAAAAGGACCCCCACACCCCCTCCAGCTGCACCAGACCCCGCTGGCCAAGGGCAAGGATATACCACACCTTCCTAAGCATTGTAAAATAATAAAGCAGCTATAATCAGCTGGTTGTTTAAGATTGCACTTAATTGAGAAGTCTTACTGTGCCACTGGGTGTTTCCCAAAGTCTGGAAGACATGCTCCAGTGAGATAACTGGACCAAGGGCAGACCTGTTTGGGAGAGTTAAACACAAAAGCCAGCATCAACAACACAGCTCTGAACCCCAGCTGTGTACACAGATAGCTCAGCAACTGCTAAAGCCAGATACAGGTTCAGAGCTTTGCTCACAGCTACCCCTACACGTCACAGCTACATGTCCCAGGACATGGATGCAAAGAGCCCACAGCCTGTGTGACAGCAGCAGGCACCAGTGGGATATTTCACAAGGCCAGTCATCCACCTGCCATGTGTCATCCACAGTTAAGAAACCACTGCCATTAAGTATCAATGTATATATTCCATATATGAGTTTGAGACATCTGTTCTGGGAAAAAGCCAAGGAAATCTGGCCACGCACAGTAACTCCCAGGCAGTTCCAGCCTGCACTCAGACAGGTTCTGGTACAGCAGCTCTCTTTATTGTAGGAGAAGCCTGCAGGCTTGAGGTATATAAGCTAGTGAATAAGCCCTCCAAAATTTATCCTCAGCCAGCCCAGGATCCATTTCTCTCTGCTACACACCTCCCGCAAGCTGCTGTGTGCACCAGCAGTTTGCACACAGCAAAGATCCCAAACAGCCGGTGTACCCACCAGCTTTGTGGAGCTTTGGGCATCCAGGTTCAATGGCAACATTTCCCAAAGACGTGGTCAGCAGTCCGGTGTCAGGTCACATCTCTGATTTTCTACTCAGACAGCAGCTACCTGGCTGTGACCCTCCCACCACACATCCTTACCTCAAAATGCATCTTTGATTTCAACAGCTCCTTGTAGAGCTCAGGGTCCTCCAGAACATGGTAGCCATGGCCAATGCGTTCAGCCTTCAGGAGGTAAACTGCCTAGAGAGCACAGGAAAACCATGTACAGCCTTCGAGCACCAGCTCAGCTCCTGCCTGCCCCAAGATCCCTGCCCCACCATGGGTACAGCCCACACCACTGAGCCAGCTCCAGGGAGGTCCTTGTCTGAGCTATCGGGGTGAGATCTCTTGCCTGGGTCCCCAATATTTGCTCTGCTATGAATACAGAGAGGATTTGGGCTCCTCTCTCCCCTAGTGCAGGGGATGGAGGGGCACTTACCACTCCCTCTGCCCCAGGATGCCCTAGTCCCTCCCATTCCCTGTCCAGAGCCAGGAGCTCCTCATACCTCCTTGATCATGGCAGGTGGACCAGCCTCCCCAGCATGGACAGTACGATGAATCCCGCATCTTTCAGCTTCCTGCAAAGCAAGGGAGGACACACTCCTGTCCCATCACCTGCAGCTAGGTCAGCAAACCCTCAGCTGGACCAGGCTTGGGGGCACAGCAAGCAACAGGGCTCTGCACAGAGGCCCCAGACCACAAGCCCTGCACCCCAAGAGTTGCACACTCTCTGCTGTAGCACAGGCTGCGAGATAAGAGCTCAATATTGCCAGATGCCGAGAAAGTTAGAAAGCCTGATAACCTTCCCCTGGAGCCCAGCCAGACTCCTCAGGGTCTTTAATCCCCAGTGAGCTCACTGTTATCTCCTCTCCAGACAGCAGCATGCTTGAAGCTCTCCTTCCTCCACCCACTTGCTCTTATGCATGAACCTTGCAGCAGTTCCTGTCTTTGAAACTTCTACCTTTTTGGCTGGCTGCAGCCAAGTCGCAGAATTTAAAAGCCCCCTGTGTGCATTGACCTGAAAGGGACTCTGTGCTCCTTACATTGAAGTGAGGATTTTTCCCAGACAGCTTATTTTTGACACTTTTTAAAATAACAAAATCCCTCTGGCTGAAGTACCAGACCATGAAGAGACACAGACTCACACCAGCACAGAGATTTTCACTTGTTTCCACATAGGATGAAGAGACATCAGAAACTCTTACCCCTGACTCCCAAGACAGACATCCCTAACTATCCCAACAGGAGCCAGGGATACAAACAGAGGGGTCAGGAAGAGCACGCGCACCAGGACCATTCCCCACTAACCCTCCTGGAGGAGCTCCGTCCAGGAAGCAGCTTGTGTCTAATGTCCTTCACTGGGCATATTTTCCCTGGAGTGCTTTATTCCTTTTTTCCACCTATTTGTCTAAGGACACGCGGTGCTTCCCTTGGCTTCTCCTTCAAGGATCCCTGCTTCCTTGGACATGGTGGTCCTAGGGTCCTTGGCTCTACACTTCCTGGTGTTCCTCTGCAGCCAGCAGCCACAGTCGAGCTTTTGCCATTATCTGCTCCTTCCCCTCCTGCAGTCCTGAGAGCTCCCAAGCAGAATGTGCCTGCTCGAGGGGCATCACAAGTATCTCTGATTTTCCTGGATGCATTACGTACCCTGCAGAGCACAGCAGCAGTGTTTATGGGGACATACTTCCCTGCCACACCAGCCAAGAGGGACAGATGGACAGGAGCAGGGTTTGCTTCAGCATCTCAGAACCTGAGCGAGCCCCCAGCAAAGGGACCAGATGCATCCTTCAGATGGAAGAGTCTGGATCTGGGTTCTGCTGGCATACCAGGGCAGGATGAGACACACCTGTCTGTTGGTTAATAAAACCCTGTGCCCACATCTCGGTTTATAACCACTCAGTTCATTCAGCATGGCACAGCAGCACAGGCAGATCTTCTATCGGCTCCCACTGATGGGGGCAAAGACCCCAAGAAAGCCCCAAGTGCTGCTTGCAAGCCACCGTCCTTTTTGGTAGTGATGGTGCACAACCTCCTTTCCCACTGACACAGGAGACCAACAACCTTAAACTCCCACCAGCGAAGTGGAGCGAGGTGCGAAGCTTTGCCTTTGAGCCACTGCAAAGCGCTGAGGTCCAGTGAGAGTCTCGGATCAGGGTCAGGAAGCCATTCCAGTGTTTGCATTTGAGCTGATCAGATAAAAGCACTTCAATCGTGCAGCTTCTTGTCTGCTCCTCAGGTGACTTCTGCTAGACTGGAAAGGCCAGTCTCTTCCACCCTCAGCCATGGCTTTGCCCAGCCCCAGGAGCCGGGTGCTGCCAGTGGGGAGAGGGGCTCCACATCACTCACATTGTACTCAGTGCTACAGGAACCGCATGATCTTTGAGGTCCCTTCCAACACAAACCATTCTATGATTCTATGATTATGTGCCAAGCTCCAGCTCTAAGGCCATGTTTAAGCAACGATGCCTGCCATTAATCATTTAGGAAATATAAACAAATACTTTTGCTATTTAAAAGAATGTTTTTAACAGCTGCAACAAATTTTTAAGCTGTCCCAGCTGTTGGCAGTCTGAATAACAAACTGTGTGGCTCCTCATGCACATCCCCTCAATATAAGTTTTTCCCACCGTTTCTCTTAAGAAGTTTATTAAACAAACCTCATAAGCCTTCTTATGCTCGGAGGAATTGTCTACCTTCAGAGACTCATCCCCAGCCAGGTCGATGGCCACCACAGAGTTGTTTCGATACTTCTTGCAGAGCTCCACCACCTCTGGAGACCAGCCTGGAAGAGACAGCACCAGGGTTCAGGAGAAAGCACTGGTAAGAGTCACACCTTCTGCATTTTTCTAAATAGATCCTGGTCATATAACTAGAAGGCTAGAGATATTTTCTTTGGTCTTTCCTCACACTTGATGCTCAAAAAGCAAGCTAACAAACTCCCAGAAAGATCTGCCATCTTCAGGCAAATAAAAGCCGATGAGTACATCACCAATCAAAGGGAAATCAAATGCATTTGTCCACTATAAACCTGCTCTCATCATGTTTTTATGCTCACTTTGAGCAGGTAAGAGAAAAAAAAAAAAAAAGAAAAACCCCTCCAAACACAGTGGTGCTTGCTTCAGCTAGCCCAAGGTAAGCTAAAGGTGCTGTAACACAGTGCGTGGGAGCAGTCCCTCAACCCACTGCTGAGCTTGCACGCCGTCCCAGGCTGGGCAAGGAGGGGAAAGGGAAGAACCAGCCTGTTAGATGTGTTGTGTCACTGAGGAGTCTGGGCTGGGAGGGATCTCTAGGGGAGGACCTGTATGGCAGTCAGCCCTGCCCTGTTCCAAAGCATCCTTGACTCCTCCAGACTAGATGATGGATGCTGCTTCTGGTGGGGAGGAGCTGGTCAGCCTCCTGGAAGGTGACCTTTAACACTCACAAAGTTTTATCTTTTTGGCATCAGTGAGAAAGAGTAACAAGCGACCAACAGCTACTTCACAGCCCCCTCTGATCAGGATAGAGGATAACCTCCGAGAAAGGACATGCACCTACCAGCTCATATAGCACTTTGCCCTAGCAAAAAGGCCAAGAAACAGAGATAAACAGTAATGTTTCAAATTAACAGGCACCTGCTGTGCACATACAGTCCCAAAATCATAGGAGCACATAAGAAAATGTGCATTTCCATCTTTTTTCATCAGTTTCCCACTCACTGGGTGAGAGCCATCATTTTATTAACAAGTTCAAGATGAGCTAGTTCTGGCTGGCATCGCTGCCTTTCTCTCAACAGCTCCTACATTACAGGGTGGCTTCTCACTGTGCAGGCTCATCCTGAATGCAGCACTGAAGACTCTTGTATCCAGCACATCACTGGCTCTGGGTAAAGGCTGGTGTCCTGCTGCCCAGGACACAGGCATGAGAGCGCAGGAGCCATCCCTCCTGCTGTGCAAGCACCCTTGGGTGCTCCCGCCACCTTCTGCCTTTACCACTTGTGTGTTGGCACGGACCATATCCGCAGACAAGTGTGACATTGCCTTATAGCCTTCCAGGTTCTACAAAGAAAAAAGCTTTCTTCCTAGAAACCAGAAATTTAAGGGCTGAATTTTCAAAGTACTGTTTGGGGTTGATTGTGCAGGCAGGAAAAAAATCCCACTTTCAAATCCCTCAGTTTCCAAGAAGATATTTTTTCACATTTCTAGACACAAATTAATTGTGTACTCACTAGCAAAAAATCTTTCCACCATCTACCCTACTAAGCCTACATAAAACTCTTGTGAGATATGAAGATATTCATAACAAAGTCTTCACACAGAACAGCTACCATCCTACAACCTCACTCTGACTGCATCTTTCTCTAGAAGAAGGTGCTCACAGAGCTCAGCAGCCCAACGCAACACTGGAAATTGAGGGGTTTTTGTATTCTGAGTCATATCACCTGTTACTGACAAAGTTCAGAGCTGCTGGTTTTATAAAAAGCATTTTATATATGTGACAAGCATATTGTACTTGTATTTTCAGCTTCAGCCAGCAGAGACTGCAGCCAGCAGATTCTCTGGCTGACCCGTGGTCCAGGCTAATGAAGGATTACGCCACTGTAGCAGCACGACCATAAGTCAGGAAAGTGTGAGAACTCATGCCTGGTCCTCCTCCCATGACTATTCACTCTCGGATGCACCAGATGGTCATGGCAGATGCAACTGCTTGCTGTGGCAACAGCTTCAACTGGCCCAAGGAGAGCTCCAGCCTTTCGGCAGGGAGTGAGGTAGGAGCAGAAATCACATCTCCCTCAGGAGGGGACAGAGGAACCCAGTTTTACTCCCTAGCAAGACCTTTCAGATACTGCCTGTGCCCGCAGACCCCCACTCTCGTGTTCAGCAGACGCTTTTCCTATAGTGAAGGGAGCAGAGGACCCACACCAAGGGAAAAAAACTACTTCTCAGTAGTGTCTGGTCCCACATTGGACCCAGGGCTAGAGGACCAGGCCTTTCCCCATATTTCTGTGGAGATCTGAACCCAGAGGGTGTCAACCCCGCCACGCGTCAAGGAAGGGGAGCAGAGCAGTAGGGGAGCTGCAATACATTACTTGGCATATGGCGCATGCAGCATAGAATAGACCTGGCTTTGATGCGGAAATCCCTTTCTCCATCCTGTAGTCCCTGATTTACGAGGTTAACGACTTCATCTGGAGTGAGGTCTCCCCTGCAGGAAACAAAAGCCATTGGCAAGAAGCTGGACACCCATCAGGGAGGCAGGAAGGAGCCACAGGTCCAGCCCACCATCCTCAGCCCCATGCAAAACCTAGGCTCCCCAGGATCCCACTCGTCTGAACATCCAGAGGAGCCTGATGAGACCACCCAGAGCTGAAGAGCACCTTTTACACCCATGCCATGCCCAGATCTACCAGATGTCAGGCACAAAAGCAGGCAAAGAGGACAGTAAGATTTAGAAAAGCCTCAGGGAACTGGATGCCCCAATCCTGCCTGAGCAGAGGAACCCACTCTTTGCCAGAGCATCTCGTTAGGGCACACAACTGCCTGTAGCCGGGCAGGGGCAAGCACAGGGGCTCAGTGCCCATCACAGCACATTTTGGAAGGGGCCATGGAGCCCAGCATTGATTTAATCAGAGACACACATCACAGAGGAGAAGAGATGTATAGAAAGGATCAGATCACTGGCCCCCTCCAACACCACCCACCGTCACTGCGATTCACATTTCGTCAGCAGACAATCCTCATCAGAGCGCTGCTTTGCCTCACACAGAGAATGGCTTCAGCCAGAAGTTGAAGCACATTGAGAATGAGGTGCCCAAAGCAAGGGATGTTAAAACATGGCACCACAGAGAGACACCATAAGAGGAAAAATCCTATCCATTGGAAGGGGAGGTAGAAGCATGCCAGCGCTCACTGCATTGGAGGAGAGAGGAGGTTTGGTTACACCAGACTTTGACCACATGCTGACTGACCAGCATGGCCATGTCTTCTCCATGCTCAACTAGCTCCCCACCAGCTCCCCAGCACAGCAGGATCACTCACTCAGTTTGGCCCCAGGGGATGGGATCCACGCGGCAGTTGGCCAGGAGGTGAGGGCTGTACCGGACCTCCACATAGATGATGCCCTCTTTTGCTTTCGTTTCCACAAGCTCGTAGGCAATCCTCCTCACAGCCTCACGGTCACCCCTGCATGGATGGCAGTGGGACCCATCACCAGGACTTGTCACACTCGGGGGACAGTGGGGATGGGCAAGGTGACCTCCAAGAGGTCCTGCCAAGGACTGAGGGAAGCAAGGAAGGAAGCAAAGAGCAGGGTACTTACGCTATTGCAGGCATGTAGTGATTAAACTTCTCCAGAAACTGTGTAAGTGTCAGTGGTGTTTTGTAGCTGACATGCTTTAGGAGGTCATCAACAGTGCTGCCAGGGAGAGGAACCCCTCTTTTCCTGGAAATGAAATCACACGTTACTGACAGGGAAGGCTATCGCATTTTTAAACAGTCCATTTCATACAGTAATTGTGTCCCAAGCTGGCAGCATTAACATCCATTTCTTCACAGAAAAGATATGGCACAGGTTAGCCTTCCAAAATCTCCTCACAGATGCAGCCCTGGATTCTCAGCAGGGAGAAAGGCAATCAAAAAATATAGGCAAAGCATGAACAAACTGAAATACCAGCCCAGGCTGACCTGTCAGGAACTCAGCCAAATGACATTTTCAGCTTAGGAAGGAGTTCATCCAAAGGGGTTCTGGATTACTTCTTGGCACCTCCTTGTCCTAGCAGCAGAATTGCCGAAATTCTTTAGAAAAGTTAATTTCCACTTACGTAGGCTCAAAGACTTAAAAAATCATGGAGATGCTCCCAGGCCCTGGATCGCACACACAGAAGTGTTGTGGCTCATGGGTTTAATGTCAGCAGCTAATGCAAGCAAACTGATTCCCAAGCCCAACACCATGGTGGCATCTTCTTTGATGGGGCATCTCCCATGCAGGAGAAAATGGCAGTCCCAACAACTGCTCTCACCAAAGGGATGGAAATGGTAAAGCCCACCTAAATGCTTCCAAAAGGGAAGAGGCCATTTTCCCTGAAGGACCTGGAATCCTGGGTGGATGGAGGTGTCCCTAGTGGGGTGACAGCCAGGCTTGAGAGGGCTGCTAGCCAAGGATGCTGCACGCTTTCCAGGCAGGCTTTGCCACCCCCACCCCCTGTCACCCTGCACACACCAACCTAAATTAGGAATAATAACTAGACATTTGTTTTCAATCCTTTCCTGCCACACTGGATTACAGCTTGTTGACAGGTCTCTCTGCTAATAGAGAAAAAACACCACAGGCAGCTTTGGCATCCCAATGCCAGCAACCATCCCAATGAGCAATGTGTAGGGAAGCACCACAGAGGACCCTGCTCCTGGGCTCAGCAAACTTTGTTAATCTCCTGCTCAAGCAGGAAGGAAACCAGCCCCACACAGCCTTCACACACAATCTGCAACAGACTAAGCTGCTGGTACTTGGCAGAGGACGTTCATCAAGGCATTGGTTTTCCTCCCCGTCTTGCCCTTTCCATGGCACTGACACATCAGTCTCTGCTGCAGGAATCAGCCTGTGACTTCCTCCACCTGCCCAAAGAAAGTTTCCTAGAGCAAAGCCATTTCCCTGACCTCTTTGGTGTGCTTCCACAGAGTCAGCAGTGACAGCACTCTGGGATGATCTGCAGCTCAGACGCTGGAGTGGGGTCTCTGGCTGAAGGGTCTAGTGGATCTCACCATGGCTTTGGGAGCTGATGCTGCCCCGTTCAAGCTGCTTGGTAGCTGGGAGCCTTCCCACAGCAAAGCTGCACCAGGAGAATGTGCTTGTGCCCACCAGCACCTCAGTGTCCTGCCCAAAGCCGCCTCCAGTCATGATCAGCAACACCACGCACACCGTCCGTCCCACCACAGAGAGGGCACTCCTTCCGGGGACACCCAGTCCCATGAGGGGTCTGCCACAGCTCTGAACCCTTTGGCTGGGGAAGGGGGGGATGCAAAGCCTGATCCAGACCTGACAGAACTTGAGCCAAAGTTTCTAAAAACTGCTGAGTTCTGCCACTGCCCAAGGGAGCTTGTGCATGCCCGCAGCTTCAGGTTATTTGTAGGTGGTCAGCCACCACCTGACACATTTATTTCCAGCTCTTTACCTTTAAAAATAGACCACAAGCAGCTTTCTGTGCCCAGGGTGAAGTTATTAAGGCAGTCCCCTATCATCTCCTGCACTGCCCCGTTGCTTTTACATTGGCTTGAGGGCTGGTTTCAGAGCCCACGAATAGCACAGCCTTGCTCCACCCCAGCCAAGCGCGGCACCCAAGGGCTGGCAGCCCCAGGGGATGCCAGGGCTGTTTAAAAATAAGAGGGAACTCAGCACACACTCAGACCGCGGAGGTTTCTATCCTAAGCAAGTGAGAGGCATGGGATCCTCAGATGGCCGGTGCCTCCTGGGCCACAGGGCTCCTACAACCCTCCTGGGGGACTACACCAGCAGTTGTCCTTTGTTGGATCCAGCAGAGCCCCAGGAAGCCAGCCCCAACTCTTCTGTCCATCACGACCTGTATTCCAGCCCTACAGCCCACCAGTGGCACAGGCAGAGCCAGCAGAAACCCCAGCTCAGCTCACCACACCAACGTCCTGCAACAAATGAGATGGACATTTCTGATTCACCTTCTTTACTCTGACTACACTACAAAATGTATGGCTGTTCCCTTCAGAAAAAGCTGCTTTAGTGAGAATATCCCCCCTAGGATCGCATTGCCTTAGAGTCTACTGGGCTCACGGGATGCCAGGACCACTTCCCATCCTCCTCAGCACTGATTTCCTCCCCAAAGTACCAGAGTTGTGCCTAAGAGCTGTTTCCTGAAATCTTTCAGCTTGCCACTTTCTCGACCTGAGGGTATCTGCCAGTCTCCATTAACTTTTTGAATAGTGACAACTGGAAGAAGCCTTAAGTTCAGTTTGCTTACACCTAGGTCCTCGCAACAGTTTTCACCCTGGTGCTTCCCACACAAGCTATGCTAAAGCAAGAACACGCATGTGTCAAGGAAACAACCTCCCTTCAAGCCACTGCCAAGTGGTTTCCCAGGTGACCCTCACATGAACACAACTCCTTGGCTGCTGGCACCCCGCAGACAGCCTGGCGTTCAGGGGCACATGGCAGCAGGGCAGGGAGAAGCACCCGAGCTGGTTTTTCCTCCCAAGACTGTGGTACAGCACTACCACCAAGACACTCCCAGCCTGATTTCATTTCACTTGCTTTTGCAATAAGGAATGTGAAAACAGAAATGAGAATACCCTGACTCTGACACCTCCCAGGTACACTGCAAAGGCAGACAGCTCAGTTTATGAGACATCTTTGGTACTTTTCTTATGGCAGCTCCTCTTGGCTTGCCCAGCTCACAGGACCAATGACCACCACACTCGCTGCTGCAGCACTGTGCTTTGGGATGTGCTCAATGTCCTCACACTGTGGAGCCACAGGACCCCTTTGTGCCAAGGCGAGACCAGCACCAGCCAGGACTGCTGCCTGCACAGCAAGGAGAGAGCTTTCCCAGCCTGCCAGCACAAGCTCTTCTGTCAGAGAACTGGACAAGCACAAGAGATTACACTTTTGAACTGTAGCTCCCAGAGCTTTCTTGCCCCCTCAACTCACCTTCCGAAGTGCAAGATTGTTTCTGGTCTAATGGCTCCATCCAAGTGGACATGAAGCTCAACCTGCAACAAGATAAAGAGAAATCAGTGAGGTACTTCTAGAGCTGCAGCAGAACTTTAGAGAAAAGCAGCTAGTGCCAACATGGGTGTAAATGCAGCCAATACAGGGACAAGGTCATGACAAGGAAGCACAAAAACATTTTAAAAATACCATTATTATAAAGTCTATTTTTCAATATCTAAGTATTGTCTAAATATCTTCTTATTGCTGCTGCAGCTCACCCATTTAATGGATCTTTAGACATGTATTCTCTTTGTGGGAATCTTTGGGAACTGCCCTGTCCTTATGTAGCTTGGAGTTTGGGAAGAGTGAACAAACTAAACCCCAAACACCTTCACTTTCCAGCTTGCTCCTTCTTGAATTCAGACACCCAAGCGTCAGTTCACTTGCAAAGAGTCATTACCCAAGAACTTTGACTTCACTTCCAAGAATCGGTTCCTGGTACGTTGTTAATTACTTGGTATTATCAGAGCATAGAGGCCTTCTAATCTTACCTGTGGAGACAGTCCTGTGGTACAAGGTGCTGTCAAAAATAAGAAGAACAAGAGCTGCCCCACAGAGCTAATTTTTTAAATGAAACTGTAGAGCAGCAACTTAATACACCACGCTCTTGTTAGAACATTGTGCAGATTTTCCTGTGTCGGCAATTGCTGCAGGATGCTGAGGGTAAGAACTGAGTAGGATTCAGAAGAAGACTGGATATTTGCATGGATAACCAAACCACCCAGGGTTACTAATTAAAATCCACAAACCCTCTGGCGTTAGGGTATGTATCAAACAGCAACTTCAAGGACCTAGAAGAAAAATGAGTGAGCGGTCCCTACAAGCAGGGCAATGTGTAATTGTCCATCTCTAGATCCTTTTGCTCTCCTCTGAAGCATCAGTGAGCAGCTGATGTGAGCTCAATGGCACTGGCCCGGCTCCCAGTGCAGGGCTGGCGATGCCCATCTCTGGGACAAGACTGATGCCCATGAGCTCACTCCTATCCTCATCTCCTCCCACAGCCCTAGAAACCTGCCATGCAGGCAGAGACAACCATCTTCTTCATAGTCAGGCTTTGCATTGATCGCTTCTGCTGGAAAAGGCCATCGTTGCTGGGGTGGGACAGTGCTTGGGTGCAGGCCACCTGCGCAGGATGGCCATGAAGCTACCGCTGAAATGTGCACTGGTGGGATGCAAAATGCAGGTGCCAGGTTCAGGGCAGCTCAAGCTACTGATCCTGCACTGCTGCAGTCAGATGGCCCAGGGGTCATGAATGTCCCCACTGACACCCCTGCCAGCAGATTGTAAAAAGATATCCCTGTTACTTCTCCTACCCTTTAGACACGATGTGAATCTACAGCGATGAAGTTACACAATCCTGTTCGTGAGGACGTGTCCCAAGAAGCAGAAGATAAAATAACAGACTATGGACGTAATCTGCATCGCCAGATGTGGACAACTGGCACATTTTCCACTCTTGAGCTCTGATTCCTATTTCATAACTTGATTCTTATTTCAAAGCCACACAAGCTCCATTCCTTGAGGTTTTCAACAGCCCTTCTGACCTTCTAATGGAGTTAAGGGTTTCAGACTCACTTGTGCTGGATATAAAAACAAAGCAATCTGAACCTACTGAGGTCTTCTCACCCCAAACATTTCACAAGCATTCCTGCAAGAACATTCCAACATGACACTTTCATCAATGAGAAAGCAAATTCAGCGGTGTCCTTCACCTGTGCAGGCCACCTCCTTCTGCCACTGCTGCAGGCGAGATGCTTGTAAAGCAGCACGGTTCCTCTCCAACACCAGTAACAGGCTCTTCCTCCACCACCATGCATTTCTTTGGGTCTGGAGGGACCTAAACTAAGTGCTAAGAAACTCTTGTGCAATGCTACTCAACCTAAAACTTCATGGGGCTCCTCAAGATCAGTGCTTGTGGGGTTGTTTTCTGCAGATGGGAAGTAATCTAGGATGTTCAGATTACCGAGGGACATTCAGGTGAAGAGTAAAGGTGGATTTCACCAAGAACCAGCCCTAGATAAGGATGCAATCAGCAGAGGCACAGCCCAGCAGCTCAGCTCTGCAGGCGCCTTCCTTGCAAACCCTGCAGGTTTCCAGGTCCGTGGGAGGCTGCTCGCTGCAGATTACACGTCAGCTCTCTTCCTGTGTGTTTGTTTTGGGTAAACAAAGCACAAGACTTTTCCAGATACAAGTGGGTGACACGACCTTGCTTTAAGTAAAGGAAAGTACCCAGGTAAAGATAAAAGAGTTTTCTCTGAACTCTGGCTCCAGGAGATGATGCCTGAGCAAGCAGAAATAAGGTGAACGCAGAAGCCTGGTGCCTCTTCCAGGGCTTTGCTCCTTGGCACACAGAGGTCCATGCACATGTGGCCTCCCACCTCAAACTCTGGTTTATTTCGAGAGGAAGCCTGAGTGCACAGGTTAAACTGGGATCTCAACACTTGGTCCAGGACCTGAACAGCACCACAGGCTGCACCACAGAGGAGCCTTCCACCATTCTGGGACCAGTGACACCTTCCTTTCTCACAGCAAACCTGGATGTGGTAACTTGTGTTCTGGTCAAGAACCAGAAACCATCAGAGTTCTGAAACGCTGTCCTGGGGCAGGAGCTCTGCTCTTCCTCCAGCTGCAGCAAGGACCCTCAGGACCACCTCTGTATAACGACCCTTCAACCCTTCTTCTGCACCCCCAGCACATCCAAACCCCACAGTGCAATTCAATAAAATCTCCAAGCTCACAATGAGTTGTTGAAAGCCAGAGGGATGAGTTCTAAAGATGTAACTGGATGTAAATTGTGCATCCTCAGCACAGACAACTCCCAGCAAGGCTGTCAGAGCAAACCGAGCGCTTTTCATTTTTATGCAAAAAAAGGTTTTAGCTCAACCACAGCACGTGACTCGTTAGTGCAGATATCAGCAAGTTGGTTCAGATTTTTTAAAAAAAGAAGTTTTAAGGGCTCTGACTTGACTTTTCTAAAGATATTGCAATGTTTTCTTTGAAATTTAATAAGCTCGACAAATAAACACAAACCCAAAATGAGGTACTTCAAACAAGTATGTTCTGTTCAAAGATCAAGTCTGATTATTTTCAGTTAAGTGAAATTATGAGGAAAATGTTAACCAAACATTCAGAGTATTTTCAGCCACAGTCAAATTTCTCTGTTACTCTACGGCTTGTGCAGTGGACCATGGAAGAGCACTTAACTGCTCAATTCACCTATTATGTGGCATAAAAAGTACCATCCAGGCTAAGGCACATGAAGAAATTTCTGTATTAGGTGGTTTTAGGGTCTTTCTTTAAATATATACAATGAACAAAGTCATTGTATATATTAGCTGCCCCTAACATGATGGTGAAAGTAACACCAACCTCACCTCTCACTGTGATGGTTTCCAGCAGATGTTAATAGATAATCGGGGCAGCTGCTAAAGTTGCATCATTTTAAAACCCTTAGCAGTGACTTTGCCCAGGATTATTTATCAGCACACTAAAAGGTGATAATTTAAAGTTCACTCTATTGATCTCAATAACTGAAAACCAGAATAATTGCAGCTGTCATTTGTCAACTGTTAGATACACATGGCAATAATAATAATAGAGAGCAAAATTCAACAAGAGATAAGGCAAATGCCAATTGCTGCAAAAAGAATGAGCTGTGTTCCCCAAATACTGGTTTTATGAAAGCACGCTGCCAGGAGCAAGGTTCTCCTCATCATAAGCTCACCACAAGCGCTCATTTAGAAGCAAGGGGTGAGAGTGGATCAAGAGGGATGCAAAGTGGAAGAGGCACAATATTACTCTCAAACCTGATGACAACCACAAATGAGACACATTTGCCATGTGCTTTAAGACTTGAGCCTTTAAAAGAGAAACGTGGGACACTACAAGACCCACATGACACGCTGCTCCGCTGCAAGAAATACTCGTGCTTTATAGAGAAGTATTCATATAATAAATGGCCTTGGTGACTGAGTAGGAGGACGCTCCCGTGCTGGGCTGCCTTTAGTACCACTCCTCCTGATACCAACCACTCAACCACCACCAACCTCAGTACAAGGCTCCTGGTGCTGTTAGTAGGTGATAGTAGCTGTGCATCACCCTCCTGCAAGGATGGCTCCCATGGGGTTGCTGGGCCACGTCCCTCCCCAAGCCATCACAGACATCGCATTCAGCTTCAGAGTAATAGAGAGTCCTTGCTCTTCAAGCAGCACCAAGCCAGCCTCTTAGTGCCACCACGTTTGACAAGTGCATCTGGGAAGGTTATCCGAGAGCATGCCTGCAGAGCACGACTGAAGTACACACCTTGCTGCCTACAGTACGGCTGAGCTCGATGCAGCCTCAGTGGCACCAGGCTTTGACCCATGCCAGCCGGTCAGGGGTCAGGCTGTACATGAGAAGTGGTTTGAAGAAAATGTCATCCTCAGCACACCCTCGTGCACTTGCACTCTCCACAATAAGGAACACCTCTTTAATTTGTAATTATTTTCAAAAGTTTTTCCACCAAGGTGACACCTGTACTATCAGCTTGGCACAGATGGGCAGGTCTGTCTTGAGCAGGGCAGGCTGCAGTGTTACAGGAGCAGGGCAGGATGTCCACCCAAACCCCCTGGGTACAGCCAGTGCTCTGCAGCAGAGCAAGCACCTTCCCTGCTACCCAGATTAGGTCACCAAGCACTCTCCTGACCATTGACAGGCCACACGCAGCTACAGCCAGCACTGGCCATCTCTCCCAGTTCCCAGGTACGAAGGGCACATCAGAGATAACTGCTTCCCTTTGGATAGGGACAGGCCCCTACACACACAACGTGCTCTAGGAGGGCTTGCGGGAACCCCTGCCCAACGCGACCTGAGTTTATTCAGGAACAAGCATCCAGCAGCAGAGCTACACCAGCAGCTGGTAAGATGTGGTCTGACCCCAGAAGCCCCTGTTGCCATCCTGCTCCCCACAACATGGCTCAAGGCAAGACAGGAGCTGCAGGAGGAGAGAGCCAAGTGTCCTGAAACCCCTGAGCTGGAGGTGGCCTGCAGGGAGAGGAGCCAGCAGTGGGCAAGGACATGGTCTCTGCTCTGGTTGTGGAGCAGAGAAGGAAGAGGCTGATAGTGGGCATCCAAGGAACAGCGGTCTTCTCTGCTTTTATGGTCTATGATAAGCAGGGTTCAAAGTCACCCTCCAGCAGCACCAGCAGCTTCCTCTTCATCTGCTGCAGTCTCTGTGAGTCAGCGAGTTCCCAAAAAATGCGGAGGCAGCCCCAGTCCCACGTTCAGCCCAGGCTCGAAGCTGCTCCAGTTACCAGAAACTTCTCTAAAACACAAAACTGATCATTCCTAATGGCAGAGGGTCCAGGGGAATGAATAGGGTTCATTAACTGACTTCAGACCCATTTTTTTCCCCCAAGCCTGACTTAGCAGGTTCACAGGACTGAAAGGGACTGCCTGACTCAGGAAAACCAGTCTCGTCATTGCCGGCAACCAGACAACAGAAGCCTGATCTTAGCAGTCAAACCCTGCATGGTTTTTCCTAGGTCCCTCTCTTTGGCATCCCAGTCTTCCATGCACTGGAGAAGTAGGAAGAAGCACAAGTGAAAGAAGAACTTAACTTGCTTCTCTCAGCCAAAGTTTAAAATCACGGGCGTGAACCAACAGCGTTTGTTCTTAGTAGAGCTGATGAATCCCTAATATCTCCCCAAACTGAAGTAGCCTTAAAAAGGCTTTAACCACTAGCAGAAGTCAACGCTCCCTGGATTACAGTATCACTGTCTGCTATTGCATGGGTCACCTTTCTCAAGAGGGAAACCTCAGTAGCGATGCAACAAAACATGAACCAGACCCGTACACACGGGCTTTTCCAGTAGGCTAGACTTTCCTGGCGCAAGCTCGAACTGGGAGACAAGTGGTTTGGGAGTGGTAGGGGATGCAAAGAGTGGCAAAGAAAGACCCTTTTGGGTTTTTGGAGGCATCTTCCTCCCCAGGAAAGCTGCATGCAGTTACCACTACCCAGGTTCTCCAAGAGCAGGACCACCATGACCCTCACATCATTTTTCTTTGTCTTCTCTGCCCCAGTCTCTCGCTGCCCACCAAGAGCCCAACCCTGGCTGGTCAGTGCCAGCGCACGAGGACAGCCAGGCAGGGCAAACCCACTCCCAGTACACCAGCTCACCCAGACACAGCCCCAGAGCACAGCCGGCCTGCAGCACGGGCAGCACTCTGCCATCGCATGTGGGGCTATTTATTGCTAACCACAGCTGTTTCCCCTCCTTCCTTCTCAACTTTTTGATAATCTGATTAATAAACACATTACTGGGTGATTCTACTTGAGATGTACTTAGACAGTGTGTGTTGAGAGCAGAAGGCTGGTCTCTGATGGCAGTCACCAAGATGGTATATTGGGTATTGGAGGAATAACTGAACTAAATGTTTAAGAGAGAAAAAACACCAAGACCCACCACAAAAAACAAACAAAACAAAACAAACAAAAACTCAACAACTAACAACAAAACCCAAACAAAACCACCCACAAACCAACAAAACCAAACCCCCAAACAAAACAAGAGAAAACATGTGTTTTAGCAGACCGAGGCAGCAGTTGGGGCGCTGGCCCTGTCAGGCTTGTCTTCCCCAGCCTCGTCCCAGCCGGGCCGGCGGCGCAGCTCCAGCCCGGGGAGCAGAGACCCCGGCCGGGCGCCGGGACGGACACCGGGGGCAGCTCCTGCGTGTCCCGGAGAGCGCTGAGCCTCAGCCCCGGTGCACGCCCCCGGTTCCCCATCTCCGGTGCACAGCACCTCAGCCTCGATGCATACCCAAGCTCCCGCCCCCGGCGCCTCACTCCCGGTGCGTGTCCCGACTGCCACCTGCGGAGCACAGCCCCTCAGCCCCGGTGTATGTCATGGCTCCCATCTCCGGTGTATGCCCCGGTGCTCACCTTCGGAGCACAGCCCCTTAGCCCCGGTTCACACCCCGGTTCCCACCCCCGGAGCACAGCACCTCATTCCCGGTGCATGCCTCAGCTCCCACCCACGGTGCACTCCCCGGCGTGCAGCACTTCACTCCCGGTGCACGGTCCGGTTCCCATCCCCGGAGCACACCACCTCATTGCCGGTGCGTCACCCGGTTCTCACCACCGGTGCACAGCACCTCACTCCCGGTTCATGTCCCCAGTTCTCACCTCCGGCGCACGCCCCGGTTCCCAGAACCCCAGCCCCGGTACATGCCCCGGTTCCCAGCACCCCAGCCCCGGTACATGCCCCCCGTTCATATCCCCAGTGCCCCACCTTGGGGTCCCCGAAGACGCACAGCCCCCGCTCCATGCCGCCGCCGCCGCTNCGCCCCCAGACCCCGCAGTCCCGGGGGGCCGGCGGTGACCCCCCGCCCCTCCCCGCAGGAGAACACCGCACGGAGAACGCGCAGCGCAGGGCGCGGAACTGGGATCCACCTCCGGCTGGGACTGCGGGCTTCAGCCAATGCAACCGTATTTATTTTAACCAAAAAAGGACTTAATTGTTTAGCTGAGGAATGATCATGGTGATATTTCTTCCCAGAAAGGGTTGTGAAGGGCTGTCCCAGGCTGCCCAGCCTGGAGTCCCCATGCCTGAAGGGGTTCCAAAGCCGTGGAGATGTGGTGCTGAGGGATGTGGTTTAGTGGTGACCTGTCAGTGCTGGGTCAACGGTTGGCCTCGATGATCTTAAAAGGTTTCTTCCGGCCAAGACGAATCTATGATTCGATTCTATGATGATCCCCCGCTCCCTTTCCTGCTTGCAAAGCTGCTGCTCAGTAGCTCACTTGTTTTGTCTGATGGCTTTTTATACTTTTCTGGTCCATCATACACCTGCTTCCAGCTCCTGCAAACTCATGCTCAGCGTTCCATTTCTTATTTTTAGTGACCTGGCTGTGTTTTACTCTGCTCCTCTGACCCCTGCCTTCCTCTCCCATAGATAATGGACATAGCAGCCCAAGTTGTCGAGGGACAGGGGGGAAGAAAAGTCCTCACTGAGCGTGGCTTCTGCGGCACTGGAGAAAGCAGAGCTTTCAACCACTCCAGTCTGGAAGCACCCACAAAGCACCCATTTAGCTAAAGGTAAATCTGCAAGGGGGAGCTGCTCCCCAGAGTGAGCTTTGAGTAGCATCCCTTGGATCCTGGCACAGCCAGTTAGATGAGATCTGAGCTGCCTGGAAGGCATTGAGCAGGAAGGTGATGCTTCCAAGATTACTCCAGAGACAGGGGCTACAGGTTTGTTCTACATGATTGGAGTTCACCTGCCCATGTTAGGCTGTCCCCAGACCACAGACCCTTTCTGCAGAGAGCCTTGGGGATGAAAATCCCTGTATCGATATAAAGTACCATCATCACTCACACTGGCGTGCAAGCAGAGAAAGCACTTGGGGCTATAGGCATGAATGCTACCACAAATGGCTGGAAAAGAAAGCTCCTCAACTCCTTCCCCAGCTGTGTTTACACCAGAGGAACACTGTTTGTGGAAGCTGGCAGCAGACAACTAGCTACAGCGGAGCCCTGCTCGCAGGGACAGGAGGGGCTGGGCTCTCCTCCAGCCCTGTGCTGTCACAACCACGCTGCCACCCCAGCCAGGTGACATCCAACAGCCCAGGGGAGTGAGCAAACTGGTGCTAGGCGCTGCTTAGTGAATGTAGGATGCGTTACCAACTTATTGCTCCACCAGGAAATGTCACCGGCGTCCCTTGTCACTCCTCCCCAGCTTTGCCATGAGAGCAGTGATGGAATTTCTGCCCCAAAGCCAAGTAGGCATTGAGAAAACAGCCGTTTTTCAGCTCAAATCCCAAGGTCATTTGGATGTGTGCACTGCTGTGGAGCCCGTGGGAAAAGCACAGGGCTTGGCCAGGGAGGAAAGTTCATCAACATGTTCTCATTTAAGTCCCACCTTTCAGAGATGCCCTGACAGCATCTATACTGTAGAGATGGAAGCTCATTAGCCATAGTTAACTGGCAAAAATATTCTTTACAAAATAGGGACCGACAGGGGAAAGTAACTGTGAGCTGCCAAGCACAGTGCCAGCACCACTCAGGGCTTTCTGTGGGACAGAGCAGGGCTACACCAGGCTCATGGGAAACCAGCAGGAACAAGCAGGAGATATTTTATGCACCAAAGCTCATCATTTCTGGAGCCACCAAGAGGTGATATTTTCCAGGCTCCCAAATCTTTGCAAGTGCTGAATCTGGGTAAAGCTCCCCTGGGCGTGCACAGAGAGTCTGAGCAGAAATAAAACACTTCAGTGTGCAAATAAACAACTGGGTGTGAAGCTGTCCCTGGGCAAGGTGAGCTCTGGTTCACATAGAGCATTTTACCTCCACATCACAAGCTTTTTTAGCAGCCACTTGAAAAATATCTATTTTACCTGGAGAATATGCCACAACATATTTGAGGTCTGACCTCTGGTTCAAAGCATCTGGAGCATAAATGGTCCCAGTGGGAATCCATGGTGCTTTCTAATGGTCTTTTGTGGGCACAGCCTTACTCAATGTGTCATCTACACGGGGAAGACAGAGGCCACTTAGAGCCTATATTTGAGATTAAAGGAAATTACAAGGTAAAAAATAGTACGGGGGTAATTTTCTGCCAGAAGAGCTGTTAGTTAAGGTCAGAAAGAGGCAAATGGAGCTGAACTGGTCTCATTGACTGGGAATGGTGCAGTAAGGGTTTTTTGGTGGTTTCTTTCTGCTTAGCAAACATGTGTGCTGCAGACTCAGCTCTTTCCAGGAGTGTCAACACCAAGACCACAGAGCACATTTATTGCATGCAACAGTGAGAGCCCTAGAAATAAGGCTTGGGCTGTTTTTAATTGACCTGACCCTGATCCACTTTATCCATCTTTACCACTGGCTTAATCAGGTGGTTGCAGTAACTGCTGTGCTGTTGATGTTCAGGGAATGTTTTCCTACACATCACATCTCCTGCAGTCAGAAGGCTCAAGAAGAACAAGTCTGTTATTTAATGGCTGATGGTGACTTCTCACATGGGAATCCAGAGGAGCACAGAAAGGGACTTATATTGCATTCAAACCCTTGCTTGGATGTTTGTGTCAACCCAGCACTTCAGACTTCATTTGCTTGCCCTTCCATTTTGGTCATACCTTTGAGTCACTTGTAAAGATGGACAAAAGAAGCAGCTGCTCATCTGTGCAGCCTGCCTGAAGCTCTGGTCTCTGCTTCTGATTATTTATCTTTTGTATTCTTAGGAAAATGTCAGGCAACAAAGTAAGGGTAAAACTGATCCTGGAAGCTATTCCAATGCTTGTTTCCCAGGAGCTATATTTAAACCCTCTCCCTTTCTCTTGCCGCCACAGTTTAATACCAGCTGTGTATAAGGGTTGCTGACACCTGCAAACAGCTTTCCAAAAAGAAGTGTGCTTTTGCTGGGCTCAGATTTAAAAAAAAAAAACAAAAAAAGAAAAACACCACCACAACAAAAACCCCAACAAAACCAAACCACAAAAAACCCCCAGCAGTTTGCTGTTCTGGGTTGGGATTTTGGGGTATTTTTTTTTACCAAATATCAAACAATGTCACACTATAGCCCATTCTAAGTGACTAAAGAAGGAAAAATTTAGGTTAATCAATTCTACCAGTAAGATACTATAAACACTGCTGTCGTGTATAAGCATGACATACTGCTATATTGGTCGTTTTTGCAAGAATAGACACTCTCAGCTCAAACATCCATTGCTTCTGCAAAATTTTTGTTTTTGACACAAAGCCCTAACTTATCTCAGCATTTCCCATTTAACTCCTGCAGCTTCCCCACAGGGCAGGGGATGTAAAGGCCCTGGGTGAGCCATCACCAGTCCCCATGCTGGAGTCACTGGTGGGAACTCAGCTGTGACTTGTTTGATTCCTGCTGGGGATCACAGGAGCTTGTATTCAGTGGGAAAGGCAAAAACAGCTGAGGAGGCACCCTGCTCCCTGAAGGGATCTCATTTCCCCTCTGCTCTCAAAGGAGCTGGAAGCAGACCCAACACTGGCCTCTGAAATCTGAAGCAGGACCATCGCATCAAGGTCCCAGGCAGGCTTTCCCCTCAGCTCTACATCAGCAGGGAGTGATGGGCTTTTCCTAAGGATATTCATGCAACTGCAGCCCCAAGAGCATTATGTACTCTGTCTTAAAGGTCTTTTCCAACCTAAATGATTCTATGATTCATTAGGGCAAGCACGGCGTGCCACCGATCAGCTCCTCAGAGGGCTGATGGCTACCTGGGCACACCCAAGAGCTGCTACTGGGCAGACCTTGCTGGGGCCTCCTGCCTGGTACTGCTCTCAAGGAAACCACAACCCTTGCACTACTAAATGCGGTACCAGCCTGGAAACAAAGACCTGTTAAGGTCCACAGTGGAAACCCCTGAGACAGACCCTGGGGTACAGATGAAGCTCTCCTGTAAACAGGTGGCATTTTTCCATTTTGGGATGGTTTTGAGCAGCACAGTGATGCACACCCAGCTGAAGACAACACGCTCAGCACAGACACTTGGGCACATGGGCACATCCCGGAATGCAGCCACCAACAGAGCCACGTGGGCTGCTGCAAGCTGGCCACGCTGATCCCCTAACTGGATTAAGGCTGTAACACAGAGGGCCAATTCACACTGACCATCAGGCCATGTTAATTTATGTCAATCTATTCTGAACATTTCCTGGACCAGAATGGGTGCCTGGGTTGAGCTATGGGGAAACCAGGCTGCTGCTGGGCCCACAGGACACAGGTATAACACAGCTTTAAAGGTGGTCCACCAGAGGAGAGACAGAGAAACAAGTATCAGTGCTTTGAGCTGTGGAAGAGAGCAGTGGTCGGGGTCTGGCAGTGTTTCAGACCTGGAAATGCCTCCAAGGCCTACCCTGGAAGCTGTGAGTCATCCAGGGATAAAGGTAGCCTTGCTGTCACCCAGCTCTTCAGATCACAAGGGTGGAGATGGACCTCGCACCCACAGGCAAGAGGAGCACACAGACCCTGCAGCATTGGGCAACTTCTTGTTGGGAGCACCACCCTTCCCTCTGCCCTAACTGCTCTGTCAGCCTGTTTCACAGTATTAAGTCAAGTATGCAAGTTCAAGGCCAAGGGTAGCACCACCACAAACAGAAGCAGGGTTCACCTTGCCATGCCATGGAGGTGAGGCGCAGACAGCCTGTCTCCTCCTGAGCCCTTTGGATCTGGCTGCTCTTTGATTTCTCCTGTAGGTAAAGAGAAGCAGCTGACTCCATCCTGTGGAAAGACATGTCCCTGTCCCTCTTGTGCCAGTGCTGTCAAGAGGAGCTGAGAGAAATCTGAACCAGCCACAGCAGCAAAAACAGAAGCTTCACTGGGATGTGACCTCTTCCCATGTTAAGACCAACACCATTGTCAGCCAAGATCATCCTGAGGAGGCCAGGAGATAAGATGGTGAGTGGGTACAAGGCTTTCCTGGCCAACTGTAATGGAAGAAACCCACCACCTTCACCACAATGCATTATGCCTCAGGAGTCGGAGGAAGGCTTTGCTGCCAGGGGATTACTGAACCTGATGCTACTTTCAAGACTGAAGCCACCTTCCCACCAGTAGCTGACTGGGATGATGAGAGGTCCCCACTCCTGTCCTGCTACCTATGTCAGTGCCCAGAGGCCTCTACCGTATGGGACAGGAGACCCTCCCAGTGCCTGCACCCCCAGAGAGCCCAGCCCAGACACATACCAGTCCCTCCCTGTCCCGGCCTTGTTTTTCACGAAGGGAAACCCAGAGACAAGAGCAGGATGTGAGCCGGGCATGCTCCAGCAGGTCCCAGTGGGTCCTCACAGGACACTGGGGCGGGTTCCAATACAGCTCAGTCCAATTGTCAGCAATAAGGAGGTGGGGACACATTTCTCTGTTATGCTTGTTCCTTAAATAAACACATCGCCTTTTGAAGGCACTGGGTGTAACAAGGCTGGGACTTAGCACTGCAGCTCTGCCGCCCTGAGCAAAGCCTCTCAGGAGCACTTCAAAGAGCCAAGGGGTAAGGCAGAGCACAGCCATTGTCACCATTTTGCAGGAGAAACCATCCTGTGAGGACAGAGGGAATTAGGCCCTTCTCAATTTGCTGAGGACACTGCCTTCCGTGTAGACACCATGCACCAACAGAGACCAAGATTTGCGCCCAGATTCATCCCAGCCTAGCACAATGTTCTTCTCCTGAGGGTTTTTAGCACAGTCTCAAATGTCATAGCCCACCTGCAGGTCAAAACCTCTACAGGAGCAGCAGCAGTGTCCAGGCTGGGGCTGAAACATGGTCTCAATGCCCCACTCGGACCTACCTGACCTGTCCTGCAGAGCTGGACAAGCCCTTTCTGACCTGGCTCAGAGCACCCTGAGCCAGTGGTGCAGCCCATCACACTGGGACCTGCTGGGGAGGAGCAAAGGGAAGCATGCCAAACCCCATCCTGAATGACTCCTCCTTGCACCCCTTCCTGCAACACTTCCCTCAAGGAAATTCCACACAGGTCAGGTTGTCCTGGTCTGGTAAGCAGGTCACTGAGCAGGACAATGCAGATACAGCTCCCGAGGCTGAGCAGAAGCCTATCAGTGGCTGGTTAACACATGTCTTTATTCAAATCCACTCTTTGAATGAGGACACATGGGCTGACACCTCTGATTTTATCTCTGCAAGGCAGGACCCAGGGAGCCACAGCTTGGGCAGTTTTACAGGTATGCAAAGCTCTGCAGCCCCAAAACCAGAGTGCTACCCCAGCTCTTCCTCTTGTTATCTAGGACTGTGATGGGAGCAGATTTCCATTCTCACAGACCACTCCAGCTATGAAGGAGCTAGACCAGGTTTCACACTCTGTCCCATGGCCAAGTACTGTCTAAAGTTGCAGAGTCACTGCACTGGGGCAGAGTAACGAGGACCCCACATGAACCCTCTGGTCAGGGTGTTGTATGCATACCTGACAGCTGGGACCAGCAGGAAGAAGCTTCTTCCAGCCCGAGGAAACAGTGTTCCCAGGCTTTAGCTGCACGTGTTGCACTGGGTGGCTGAGCTGCCCTCCAGCCTCCAGCATAAGCAGGTAATTAGATTACAAGTGCTTGGCCAGACAGTGCCACCCGGGCCACGAAAGGACAGGGAGGAACCGAGGACAGCATTTCTCAGAAGAGCTGTGATGCCGCGGGTCAGCACCATGCGCCCTATCTTCACTGCAATGTCGAAAAGAAAAGGGAGAATGCTTTTGCCAAACCCGACCTTCTTGGAGGTGCTTTGGCTGGGGCTGAGCAGCAGAAAACAGCAGCGTAGCATTGCCCCCCGCAGACGCTTTCTGATATCACAGCCTGAGCTCATGGGCAGGACGCTGTCACAGCAGGACAACCCAACCTCCCCAGCCCACGGCACAGCTCCCCTGCCCAGGGCACGCAGGGCTCCAGGGGGTCTGGAAGCTCCCAGCTCCCGCCGAACCCTATGTCATATCTCACCTCTCTGCAGGTTATCACCTTCTGGGGCCTGGTTGCTTTCTTCCCCAGGGATCCAGAAGATCAGCTTTGTGCTTCTTCAGGGGTTTCAATTGAGCTCTCAGACCTTCACTGCACAATCATTTTGGATGGAACTGAAGGAACAGAGATGGGAGCAGGTCTGGTCAGCTGCTACAGGGATGGAGGGGCTGCTGTGTGAGACAGGTCACGCATGTGGAGGTGCTGCTCATGGGGCCCCTCAGCACTAGAGGGGAAAGGGCATCCCGTCCATCCCAAAATTCACCACATCAGGGATTTAGTGCTGGGTTATTCCATTTGTACAGGCTCTGACTAAGCCACCCTGCTCAGGCTGTAGCACAGCAGGGCCAGAGCTGAAGAAGGTTCCCAGTCTTCTCAGCAGCACTGGGGAACCAGAGCTGAAGAGTCCAGTATTGTCACTTACCTTCTTGTCCACTCCAACCCAGGCCAGACACTCAAGTCTGCAATCCTCCAGCACAGCTCAGGAAGAGCTTGAGGCCCTCAGCTGAGCTTAAATAGAGCCCATGGATGTGGGGTCAGGTGAGGCTGGTCAGGGCCACTAAGGCCCATTAGTGTTCTCAGGGCTCTGACGTTTGCACTGTCCCATCCTGCAAAGCCAAGCTGGGAGATCTGCCACCCTGACCCAGCAAGGCCCCTTGGAGCTGTTAAACCTGGCAAACAGCAGGGTTTGGTCCTGGCGTTGATCCATGCCTGCTGCTGCTCCACCCTGCCTGTAGGTGGTTTTGAGTGATACAGGAGCTATTTTCATGCCTAGATTTAGGATCTGGAGTGCAAAGCAGTAACATAAATTGTCCTCCTTGGTCCCAGTCCAAAGTTACCATCCCAGGATGCCCACGTCACCCACCTTGCAGTGCCAACTAGGGTCTGGCTGATCCTACATTGAGGGTGACAGCACTCACACATGGGGTCCTGCTCCCAGGAGATGTTCACTCCTCAAACTGGGCTTGCAGACCACCAGCAGAAATATCAATGTGAGGGACTATTGCATCGGGTGCTATTAAAAGGAGAAATAGCAGGAAAAGAGAGAAAGGCAGGTGAAGGGGAGAAAAAGCAGAGGGAGAGGGGGAACAGCCAGATGCTCCCACCTATCTCTCCAGCGCTGGCTTCCAGCAGGGATGGTGCTGCTGGGCCATACGGGGAAGGAGGGGGGGGGCTGCCTGGCTTCTGACCTTGTGAAAGGTGGCTGCAAGCCCCAGGGCAGACTGGGCATGGCCTCCTTCTCCAGCAAAAAATGTTTGAAGAGAAACCGATCCTCATTGTGTCAAGTTGGAAAATTTTGGGGACGCTTTAGTTCATCTAATCCAAGGCCCTGACTTAATTAATATTCTATAGGATCTCCTGGAGCTCTTGTTTCATTCAGTTCTTGGCTTCAAGGGCTGTGGAAGAAATTGAAAACAGATCATTGGGAAGAAAACAGCTTCAGATTTTAGACAGCTGTCTCTAGTGAAGTTGGCTTCATTTCCAACCATTCCCCGGGCGTGATGCAAGTCTGGCTATAAAAAGTTTCTCCCCAGTGGCAGTAGAAAAGCTTTGCCTAAAAGAAAAAGGTAAATCTCCAGGGATGGTGCCGAGCAACGGAGTCCCCGGCACCACCGGCACCACCTTCCGATAAACCCGTGTGGGCACCCAGCGAAGAGGCACCGGGGAGGCACGGCGGGGAGAGCGGGGGTGCCCGGGGCAGTGCGGAGAGCCCGGGGCAGGGATGCGGGAGGGAGATGCGGGGCCAGGGGGACAGCCCAGCACCTGAGCCCGGCGGAGCCCCCGCGGAGCGGCCGCGAGAGGGAGGCAGAGCCCGTGAGCTGCTGCGGGACCGGGGATGCGGGAGCGGGGATGCGGGAGCGGGGATGCAGGAGCAGGGATGCGGGACTGGGAATGCGGGACTGGGGATGCGGGGCCGGGGCTTGCGGAGCCGGGGCTGCGGCACCGCCACTGCCCGCCCCACTCCAGACCGCGGCTCCAGCCCCAGCCAGAGCCGGGGCGATGCGGGGCAATGAGCCCCGATTCAGCTCCTTCCGGGGAGCACATGTGCCGTGGGAATGTCCACCACCACCGGTGGGGTGGTCCAACAGCGAGATCGCTGCTCACTGCCCCGGGGACCTTTGGTTCGTCTGCTAGGCCTGGCTGGAGAAAGAGGGTGGGCAGGTGAACACATCAGTTAAGGCTAAAATCCTTTCAAAGAGCCATTTTCTCCTCTGGTGTCAGCCCCATGCCAAGGCTGTGTCCCATTCCCCGTTCACACCGAAGACATGGGTTGAGGGTGAGATGTCTTGCAGGTCAGTAGCAGGACTGGGCAGAGGGGAAAGCCTGGGAAGTCACAGAATTGCCTAGATTGGAAAAGACCTTTAAGGTCATTGAGTCCAATCACTTACCTAACACTGACAAGTCCTCAACTAAACCATATCCCTAAGCACTACATCTATATGACTTTTAAATACCTCCAGGGATGGGGGATTCCACCACTGCCCTGGGCAACCCATTCCAATACCTGATAACCCTCTCAGTAAATAAATTCTTCCTAGTATCCAATCTAAACTCTTCTTGGCACAACTTGAGGCCATTTCCTCAAGTCCCTGAGGTTCAGTTCTCGTCTGTAAATCAGGGTCAGTCACCTTGTTGTGCCTTACAGAGGGTCTGTGCAGATACACGGTGTTAAGCTGTGGAGGAGCCCGAGGGTGTGGGCTGTCAGTTCCCATGGCTATATATCCATTCGCTGTCAATGGTTCCAGTTCAGCCCCAGTTAACACCATGATGGGTTGCTGATTGAGTAGGTCCAAGATCCCATTCCCACCACAGATTTGGTGCTCAAATGGGCCCCAAAAGCACAGTCAGTGAGCCCCCGATGAAACCCCATCAGCAGGGGTGTCCTGTTAGCAGCAGGGCATGATCCGACAGCCCAGGACATTGGCATGCTCTGCAAATCAGTGGCCCTTTAGGATACTGCTGACACATTGCTGCTGAAAGACCTGAACATTCGTGACAGCAAAGAGACTGGTCACTAGTGGGGCCAAACGCGCCTGGCAGGGAAGAGGCAGTCAAAAAGCTGCAGCAGAGGTATGTTCGCTGCCAGGGGCCAGGGCCATGCCAGGGCCAAGACAGCAGCTGGAAGCGGGGGGTAAACTCAGGGGAGATTCTTGTGGAGGTGTTTTTCAAATCACATCATGCCAGGTTCAACTGTGGACTTCCCAGTGGCAAGCAGGAGAACTGGCTCTGTGATACAAAAGTGACCCAGACAGTGACTCGTGATAGTCCAGTGACATTTTAAATACCTAATTTCCAGCAAACCAAAGACTTGAAAGAACAACCCTAGGTCAACACGGTAAATTTTCATGCTATAGAAAACCACTCCTTGCAAAAACCAACCTTTTGAGGGATGTTGCATGGAGGGTGGCAGCTGCAGCACCATGGAGCTGGTCCTCTGGCACTGCCAATGTGCTCTGTGCTCTGCCAGGCCAGTGCTTGTCTGCCTCGTGGCCTTCCAGGAAAAAGACAGAGAGCCCTGGGCTGCCCGCCCACCCCGTTCACCAACTCGAGAAAGGAACGGGGAGGGCAGAGGAATGCAAACCAGGCTGGAGGACTCATTCATCCTCCCCGCGCCCGCCTTTGGTGTGTTCCAGGCAGTCTTACTACAATGCAGCATTTTGTGCGCTGCAATCCATCCGTACACACGCCTGTCTCTCATCCTCTGCCAGAACTTACTCTCCTGAGGCACCTAGAGCTGAGTCCATAATAAATCAGGCAGCAGCCTCCCTCCAAGACACGCATACCCTAGTTTGCTCCACTGAAAAATGCATGCCTAGCTTTCCATGGGAACACCTGGGGCAGCAGGCAGCCACGCTGATCCGGCGTGCGGTATTGCCTTCTCAATGAAAGGCATGTTGCTGTTCAGACACTGTCTCCCTGGCTGGTTTGCTGCGCTCTGACATTTTTCTTTTCCCCATACAGAGCAGGGAGCTGGTTCCTGCATCCTGATCCCTCAAGCTCTGGGTGCCCTGGTCTGGCTCAGTACTGCTGGAGTGAGTTTGAATCCATCTGCCTCTGAATCCAGTGATGCAGGTGTTGAGTGTGGCCATTGCTCTCTGATGAGCTGGTGAGACACTGGCAGCAAAATCCTCCCAGTGCTGCACCAACAGAGGCTGGGAGGGAGGCCTGGGAACGGGCACATGCAGGGTGTGGTAGAGGAAGGAGCTCCTGCCCAGCCACAGGCATCTGGAGAAACTTCTCCAGAGGGAGAGGTGGGCACAGGGGGATTTAGCCCAGGGCTCCTCCAGCAGATCCAGCCCTGGGTGCAAGCAGTTCTCTGCCAGCCACCGGAGAATGAGTTTTGCAACAAGCAGCAGCACTGCTCAGAGCTGACTTGCTGTACTGAGACACTTGGGAAAGTCAAGAAAGCGACCAGAGCCAGGACACGGGGTACGGGAGGGTGGCCACACTCCCCGAGACACCTAGAGAGCGTGTCCAGGTCCTCAGCAGTGGGGTCAAGCACATGGTCCCGCCACAGCACAAGCCTGAGGTGGGGAGCTCACAGCCCCAAGCTCCCCATGCTGCAGAGGGGAGAATGGCCCAGCCTGGGGAAGCTGGAGCTGAGGTCAAATCCATCTGGCTTTGCTTTGCACACTGCTGAGATCTGTTTTGCTGGGTTTATTTTCACACAGATCCCCAGAACGCAGAGATAGGCAGGAAAGTGAGAGCTGAAAGCAAACAGGAAAAAGGCAGGTTCTCTTGATTTCTATTTTTAACACTGCAAACAACATTACTGTCATTATATTTAGAAAAGAAAAAAAAAAGGCAGTATTTCCTGCCTCCCTTTTCAGTACCTTCAGCTATTTCCTTGCAGATGTTTCCAGGGGCCTGGGCTCAGAGGCAGGAGGAGCAAGGCTGGGCTCTCACCCCACAGCCAAGCCCAATAAGGAGAAGATCCTGGGAGAAGAAATCTGCCTTGAAGTGGGTGCCCGTGGTCCTGTGAGGTCCAGGGAGGACAACCAGGCTGTGGAGGATATGGCCAGGTCCAAGCAGAAGCTGCTTGTCACTGCAGAACCTTCAAGCTGCCTCTCCATGAGTTGTAGCACCTTTGGTAGCATCAAAGGTGGGACAAGGGTAAGTGTCATGCAGGGGAAGGCACAGCGGCACTGTCACAGCATGAGTTTAGCGAGAGAGGCTGCAGCAGCCAAGGCTTGAGGCATGGCTCTGCCCCAATGTGGGGACCCTGGGCTAAGCAGAGCATCCCTGGGTCAAGCTGCTGGACAAGGAGCCTGCTCTGCAGCAGAGGTTGCACCACCAGTCTCCTCCCCTGCACCACCTCCATGATGGGAATCACATGTGAGACTGGTGAGCAGTGGCAGCAGCAAAGTGAGATCTCAAAGCCAGAGCTGCACATAGAGGGTGGCTGATGTCCCTTGAATCCAGAGCCTCTGCACGTGTCGCTGCTCCGCTCGCGCGTACCAGGCTGGCTTGGCTTCACCTGCTCAGCTTGGAGAATCTTCCCCTTTGCTCTGACAGCTCTCGGCTCACTGCCTTGCTCTCAAGGACTGCGGTTTGCAAAGCGTTTGTGTTTAATTCTCATAGAGGCAATCCAGAGCATGTTTTCTGGGTGGCAGACCAGTGGAGTGGCTTTGCCAGCGCAGGCAGCAGACCACATCTCAGCAGGACCGGGGGATGTAAAGAAAACCGGGTTTTGAACGCAGCCAGCTTCTGGCAGTGGACAGTGCAGCCAGCCACTGGGGAAACAGCTCTCTTAACCCCAACCACGCTGTGCTAGATCTGGTTTCCAGCAAAATCACAGCACAGGGAGACTAGGTTTTCTTCACATGGCCTAGGGAGCTCCCTGACCCAGGAAGGAGATGGAGATTATGTTGGGAATGCGGTATGGACAGACAAAAGCTCCTGAGAACATCCCCTCTAGCCTGGGCCATTAGTGAGGGCTGAAGAGCAGCCTGGCTGCCCCATGCACCCACTGCTCTCCAAGTTTCTGCCTTGGCAGTACCTGTAAGAGATGTCATCCTTTACTGGGCTCAGCCAGAGCAGGGAGAGCAGATGTCCGTTCTGGCCACAGTGCCAGGGCTGCTGGGCTGCACTTCCCTTCCTGGAGTTTGGTTCGTGATGGGCTCCTCTCATGCCTTGTGAGATGCTCCTCAGGGGCTCTGGCTGACTCCAAACCAGAGAAGGAAGCCTGGCCGGGAGCAGCTCCTGGGAGTCAAGCCACAGCCAGGCTGCCATCACCAGCCCTGGGCAACTAGGTGCAAACAGTCCCATCAGTCAAACATTCCCTTTCCATATTTCTCTCCCCAAAGGCCTGCAGCAAGTGGCAACCCAACCCAAAAAGGTCTCGATTTAAGGACTCCTGCAATTCCCAGTACAGCCCAGCCCGTCCCAGCTCCCAGCATGGCTGAGGGCAGGAGGCAGTCCTGTTGCAGCTCCACAACGAGCTGCTGGGCTTTGTCCCAGGGCAGAGGCAACGGCTGCAGGTGGGAGCCTTGCTCTGGTGACCTTCTGCAGGAGCTCCTGCTATTTTTTCGCCTGGGCCTGCAGGGATCTGAGCCATGTTCAAGGCACACATGGTTTTCACAACACTGCTCTGCCCATCTCGTTGAGATGTCTCTGCAGATGATACCAGAGGTCTGTGGCCAGCTCAGTGGGGCAGAGATGCTCTGTGATGCTCAATGGGCATTGTCTGAGTTCTCAAAGGGAGCTCACCAGCAGGCTCCTTGGAGGAGCTGTTCCCAGTGGTGCGGTCAGAGCCAGGGAGCTGCTGATCTCTGCGCCAGAAACAGAACTGGACCAGTTATGCAAGTGGAAAAGAAAATCCGTGGTGATGGGGACCAGCCCAGAATGAGCAGATGCTAATCCAGAACCTGACACATCCCAGTGAGTCATGAATCATGGGCTGGCTATTTTTTTTTCTCCTCTTTTTAAAGAAAATAATAAAAAAACTTTAGTCAGAAAAGGAAAAAGCTTCCAGAACAGTCTCTCTGTCCATGGCTGGGAGGGCTGTGGGTGCAGGGACCCCGGGCAGAGAGGGCTTTCACAGCTGATGGCCAACGGAGTCCCATTAAACAAGAACTGGGGTGTTTTCCTGCAACCACTGATTAAGCATCTCATGGGAGTGAGGTGGGGCAGCTGCAGCACAGCAGCATCAGGTGGTGGCTGTAACTTGCAGCCTCACTCCACCAGGTAAAGATGGAGCTGTCACCACAGAAGATGGAGACATCACCTTGTTTGGTGGACAGCGGCTTGGAGGCTGCAGAGCAGCTGAAGTGGGAAGGTGAAGTGCTCCTCAATCCATCTCCTCCTGACCCGTGGTGCTGGGGCACAGGTAGCTCCCAGCCCAGGGGCTCCGTTCATCTTCTCTTCCTATTTCTGCCTCTCTGCCATTGTGGTTTCAGGGGACACTCTCCTGAGAAGCCTGGGTGGTGGGAGGCTTTCACGGTGGGGCTTTCCGATCTCCCTGGGAAACAGTGGGACAATAATGAGATTCACAGCCCTTCTCCTTCCCTTTTGTCACTAAGTCAGGGAAACCATCAGTTTGTAGGAGACCCCCATGCCCTAGGACAGCATCCCCCAGCCTCTGCTTGCTTTCTCAGGAGGAAACTCCTGCTACCTCCAGATGGCTGCAAGCACCAGCTTTGTGGGGACTTGCTGCAGGGGATCTCCCAGGCTGTGCTGTCTACTCCTGATCCACTTCTGTGGGTGCAGTTCCCCAAGACACAGCCATGCCCTTGAGGAGGAAGCATCTCTCCTGTGCAGACTGACATCACACTTGAGACAGCTTGGGCTCAGCCAGCATGAGATCTGAAGACTCCATCGCCTCCAGCTCTGTCCCCATGGTCCTGCAGGTCTCCAGCCCCCCACCAGTGCCCATGCAGAGCCCCTGCCCAAGCTGCTCTGGGTACCAGACCACCAAAACCTCACCACAGTGTGGGGGCCAGTATAACCAAGCCTGGCTGTAAAGGCTGTCTTGGCTCTTGCTTTGAGGTCAGAGCACAAAAGCAGCCCAGCCAAGCAGCCTGGTTGCTTTTAATTAGACTCAGGACCCGCGTGAGGCAACCACCTCCCTGTTCCATCATGGGGGATTCTGGGGCCACCGGTTTGCAATTAGCAAGTCGTTGGTCTCCCACCTCCTGTGGCAGCAGGTCACCCTGCCCCGTGGGCAGCCTGACAGCCAGGCGAGAGCACGCCCAGCCAAACACCTTTTACAAATCATTCCGCATAGTTCACATTCTCGGACGGTTTATGAGCATTTCAGCTCCTCATATTGATCAGGTCTGGAGCCGAAGTAATTACATTCGTCAGAAATAATTTCCCCTGATTTTGAGTCATATTTGAACTGGTGCCCACCTCCTCTGCTCGCCCCTCGACACAGGCAGCTCTCCTTGCTCACTGGTACATACTTTCCAGGCGACATCGTTGCTTTCATAACCATAGAGAGACCAAGGGATTTGTTTTTCTCAGCTGGATCCCACACACACACTAAAGGTTTCAGTCACGTCTTTATTGACTTGGCTGGGGATGTGGACAAGAGGAGCTGGTTTCTGTGAAGTCCATGCTTGGGAGATGTCTCCAGCTGTCTCTGGCATCAGGAGAGGCATAGGGGAGGGCGGGGGGCCTGGCACCCCTCAGCCCACAGAGGCATCGCTGGCCTCAGCCTCTCTAGTCTTGCTCAGAAATGGAGAGCAAGCCCAGCCCCTGTTTTATTCCCTGGGGTGGAGGTAGGAAGTGGGACTCACCCCTAAAGCTTTTGGCATGAGCCCTAGGGAGTAGCAGGAGGTCCTCTCACCAACCGGTTTCAGGTGGTGACCAGTCATTTGGATTTTTTAAGTGCTGGGTGTGAACGAAGCACTAGCACAAGACAGGTGAACCAGCAGCTCTCCAGTCTCCCCAGAGCAGCTGACCATGCCGAGCTCTGCTAACGTGCTCAATGTCTAAGCTGAAAGCCCCTTCCCTGCACAAGCCAGGCTCTTTCCAATCAACAAGGGTGCTGAGAAGGGCCTGCTGCACAAAGTCTTTTGGAAGGTCCCAACAACAACCAGGAGTTTGCAAGGAAGCTGTGCAGAGCACCCACTGGAGACATGCCAGACAAGGAGGGTTATCTTTGCCCCAGGTTCCAGCATCCTAGATCCACCAAGCACCCACCAGTTCGCAGTTCTCCTGCTGATGGTGAGCCAAGGGCAGCCCTTGGGATGTGAGGGGCTGTATCATTAGGGAACAGACACAAGTAGTGTTGCCCAAACTTCTTCCAGCACCACCCGCTTTCCAGGCACAACACTAGCTGCTGCTGCTTGGGTGTAGCACTTGCACCCTCAAAGGTCTTCCAGAGTCACATAAAAGAGGGCTGGAAGGAAACACAGACATCACCTAACCTCTCCCACTCTAAAGCACAGCTGGCGGCAATTCCAAGGTGAGTTTGGCAAGACCTAAGGGCATCCCTTCCAACCCCTAACGTTCTATGATCACTGGCTGTACCTCAGTGTATGCCTCGATCTGCAGCCTGCAGGGACATGGCAGCTGCTTGAGAACACATAGCACACTTGAGCAAGACAAGAACTGAAGGAAAAACACTGCCTATTTTAGCCTGAAACCACAAGAAAAACAGAGATAGTCAAGAAGAATGAGCAATTTGATCAGGAAACATGAGTTAGCCATGCAGCTTCATGGAAAATACCATGGGCCTGTCAGTAACCACACAAGGTCAGGATCTGGGGTTTATCTCTTGTCTGAAAGACAAAACATCTAGTGAGGTTTTTTTTTAAAAGAAGTTTATATTTGATGATGTTTGGTACCAAAAATAAACTCTCAGAGGATCATAATGTTTGATACGTGATGATTTCTGACACTGTTTTCCAAATATTAATGGAAAAACTCATCTGGCTGAAGTTTCCAAGCTTTGTTTTAAAAAAGTCTGATTCTTTGGGTTATCTGGATGTTTAATTTAGGGGGAACAGTTATTAATTGCCCTTGTCTGGACTGCAGCAAAAAAAAAAAAAAAAGAAATCACCCAGCATTACTGCCCAGGGTTTGATACGTCTGTTAAGAAAAAGTGCTGTCCTTTCACAACAGCTGATACAAGGCTGGGCTCTAATAACAAGGAGCCCCTTAGTCTGAACAATGAGATCTTGCTACAGTTTTGGCTAAGCAAGCCCGTTCTTGGTTGTAATTGTCCATTTGCTCCCCGTGTAATCACTCAGCTCTTTCCTCTTGGCAATGTCAGACTTTGAGACCAGAACCAGCACCGAGTCGCATTTATCAGTGCTTCTTTGTAATGAAGTCTACTTAAAAATGCCTGGAAAATGGTGAAGAATCAAGTTCCCCATCCAAATGACCCTTACTCCTTGGGACAGGACAATGCCTGGCTGCTACTCGCTCCCTCGCTGGCCTCGCCACAGTGGCTGGGAGCTTGGAGGGGTCAGCTGGTCCCAGATGAGGCCGAGGTTTTCTGATGCAGTTGCCTGACCATCAGAAACTGGACGGCAGCCCTGAATTCTTTTCATGCAAGTCACTTGGACAGGCACCAGCTGGTAAATACTTTCAGTCTCTCCTAGCCTGGGTCTGGGGTGGAAGCAGTGACCTCAAGGTAAAAGACTGCCTGGCCCGTCCCTGGGAGTGTCCAGTCCTCCAGACCAGCTCTACTCTCCAGTTAAGGTGTGAGAACCAGAGGGAATAAAAATGGCCAGATAGGGATGGAAATGGCCACCACCACCTCTCAGCTCTTGCTGTTTGAAACTGGAGCCGGATTCATTCTGGGTAGGAAACAACTTTCCCATCCTGCCAAAAATGAAGGTATTTCAAAGTTTCCCAAAGCTGGGGAGTTTCCAGAAGTCTCATGAAAAACAGCCAGCAGCCACCCCAAAGTGTTCAACAGCTGAGGGAGACCTGAGACACCTCCTTTATAGCTCAGGGCTCTTGGCTTTGCCAAGCTGGATGTCTGTCCACCTTTCCTCCAGTGCTATCCACCCTCTCCTGCATTGGGGATTTGAGCCAGGAGTGCCCAGAAGCAAAGGCAATATCCTTCCCACCAAGGTGGAAAGCTGAGCTCACCCAAGACCCTTGATTTCACTGGTGATCTGAAGAGGAATAGAGCCAGAGAGGACCCAGGACAGCCTAGGTGCTCCTCGGCAGATATGAACATCCAGACCCTGGTCTGACTTCAGCCAGCTTGAGGGAGGGTTTTCAACACACAGCACAAGGGGGAGAGTCCTGAGCAAAGGAAAGCACAGAGGGAGAATATGGTCTATAGCTATCACAGATGGAGGCAATTTCAGCTGAGCAGGGTGCACACATGAGGGCTTTGCCATGTTACTCACGATGGCACATTAACTGGCACAGACATGGAAAAAAAAACAGCTAAGTTGTAAATTCTCTGGGGCAGTTCCTTTATTTCTATAGAAACAGCAGCACTTGCCAGCGGCTAACTCAAAAGGGATGTATTCAGATCCCTGTATCAACTATTTTCTTGCACAACTGACCACAAAAAAAAAAAACAAACAACCCCCAAAAACCTGACAATAATACCATGGAAACTGCAGAGCATAACATATGGACTTAATTACTAGCTATGAAATCACATGTATGGTACAGAACACATACAGGGTAAGTGCTCCAGAGGGGAAGGGTTCTAACTATTTCTAAAGTGAACTGCTAATGTGTGCCTCTCATGTAGCTTCGCAAATCAAAACCTGCGCAAGGGCTGCATGGCTTTTCCAGGCTCTGCCTGCAGCCTCCTCATCACCGGCACGTGGGACATGGAGAGCTGGGCAATGGGAAGCTCAAGCGCCTGTCACCCATGGAAAAGCCTCCCTGGGAAGGCAGAGTCACAGTGGACTTTGGGGGCACCCCCAAAATCCAGTGAGGTTCTGCTGGAGACTACCAAAGCCCTCTGAAGGGTGGGCAGCTGGCCAGGCACGGGGTGGCAGATTTAGTCCCTCTCCAGCTGCTTAGCTGTCTGTCACTGCCTGAGCTCTGCTGGCTTCTTGCTGATGTCATGCCATCACAGTGATGTCACCTTACTGCAGTGAAATCTCAGTGACATCAGATGTGGTGGGCAGGCAATGTCACCTTTTGTGCCAAGGTGAGGGAGAGGGTAAAGAAGGGGTCCCCACCCCAAAAAGCCAAACCTGTACCCAGGAGAGGGCAGGCGGGGGGGGGGGGGGGAATTGCCAGTGTCTCCCCTGGGCAGCCCTGAGCGGTGATGTCCCCTGGGGCCTCACGCATGGAGCTGTTGGCTGCTCCCAGAGCTGCTCACTGAGGGTGACAAGAGGTTTTAATTTCCCTTACTAGCACTGTCACCTGACTTCCAACTGGGAAATGAAGCCATGCTCATTAATCAGGAGTCCCTAATAAACACAAGCCTGGAATAATTAACCGAACTCGCCATCTCCCTGAGGCAAGGCTGGATCAGCGCTTTGGCAGCTCTTGAGCTGTCGCTGATAGAGGCACAGCAGCCGCCTCCGGGATGTCTGGCTGAGCTGTGGCATCTGAGATGGGGTGGTCAGTGGTAGGGCATCAGCTCCAGGGAGCGGAGGAGAAAGCAGCAGCATGAGATGTGCTTCCAGCCTTCGGTATCGAACCATCTGGCTTGTAAGCACCCATTAGTAGGGTCTGAACCCTCCTGCTAGCAAGGACGGAGCAATGTGTGGTCCTCACACCTCCCCTGTGATGGGCAGAGTTGGCAGTGCAGGGCCATGGACCCCTGGGCAGGGCTTGGGTGATGCAGGGAGTTGGGGCTCCAACATAAGGAGCAGAGACTCCAGCGCTGGGATAAGTGACAGCAGCCTTTGGAAGGCGGCCTGGTATTTCCACATGCTGCCGTGACCTCATTAACAGAACAATTGCAGCTAAAGAAGCAAAACCAAAGTGGAGAATCAGGTTGGTAACAGGAGAGCTCTGACAGCATGCTCCTGCCTGCCAGGCTCTGCCATGGCTTCCACGCTATGGCAAGTGGCGGAGCTGAGGTTGAGTCTGCTGCTCAGGTGACTGAGGACTTGTTTTGCAAAAGCAAAAGGAAGGGCAAAAAAGCTGGAGGGAGGGATGGGGCATCACTCCTCGTTGCATCATTTTAGTGCTCTGCTTATGCAGCACCCAGCCCCTCCTGTGTGTTTGCCAACATACATCATAATACATGACATATAGCAACAATTCTCATCATACCTGCAAGACATGGAGAATCTGCACACAAGCCACCAGGATCCATCCCTTGGGCCAGGGCAGGAGCAGCACTCCTGGCCCCCAGACCACATCCTGCACAAAAGGGGGGTGCAGGAGAGGAGTAAGGAGAGCTGCAGAGCATCCCACACCCTTGTGTGAGCTCAGGCCTTTCCTTTGAGCTCTAGGCTCACAAATTCCCCTTCTTACCTATTGTGACAAGATCTGGAGGATAGGAATGTGGAGAAGAGATTCAGTTTCTTGAAGGTCTTGAGATGTTCAGTTTTTTCTTTCCAAAGAGCCAGCCTTAACTGTCCAGATACAGCAGCCTCAAAGCTTGCAAAGGGCAGGCAGAAAAGCAGCAAAACACTGGGAGGCAAATCCTGAGCACTTGCTCCTCTTCCCTGAAATGAGATTTTAAATGATCACTTAAGCCAGTCATAATTATTCACGAGCTGACTTGGGGTTTACAAGGCTTGAAATCAGCAGTGCTCCTGCAAGGGCCAGTCTGCAACCCTCTCTGCAGCAGTACCCAGGGTAATGCAACATGATGTGCATCCACTCCCCCGCTCCCAGGGTGGGGCAGGGATGCTGTGGCAGCACCACCACTGCAACAAATCCCTTCCCTGCTCTTGCTGAGCCAGAGACACAGAGAGGGAAGCATACCTCAACTGTCTGGAGAGCTTGCCTGGCAAACTGCTGCAGCCTTGGTCACTGGCAATGAAAAGTAAGTCACACACTGTCCCCAGCGATGGAGGGAAAGGATCCCGCCCTTGCCTTCAGGGCTTTGTACAATGTGGACATCTCACCCCTTTCCCACAGCCTGCTGTGCACCACACTCAGCTTAAAATGTAGGGGTGGGTGCTCTCCTCCTGCTCAATGTCCCAGAGCAGGCGGTAGCAGACACAGCCCTGCCAAACTATTTGAAACCCAGGAGGAAGACACCTGCTCTGTCCAGGCAGACCTTGATCAGTAGGAAGACCTTGATTTGTAGGAAGAGGCATAGACCTTCCCTCCTGGTCATGACTAACAGCAAGCAGCCGGTTCACCCCACCAGCCCCTCTCCTGGGGAATGTCCTTCCTTTGGCTCTCTGTCTCGGTGGACAGCACATTCTCACCTTGAGGGGAGTGGAAATGGCAGCTGGAATGTGGGCTGGAAAAAAAAAAGAAAGAAAAAAAAAATAAAAGAAAATCTTGAGACTTGTCCAAACCTACTCATGTTTATATTGGAGCCTGTGAGTGACATCAGAGCAGGGAGAGTATAAACACCAGCAGAACCTGCTCTGGGCTTTAAAACCTGCGAACAGCCGCTGCCTCCAAACTGCCTGGGGGGTGATATGCTGAAGTGGCAGAGGGGAGAGCAGCAATGAGGCTCCAGCTGGAGAAGCAGCTCCTCTTCCTCTCCCTCCTCTGCATCCTCTCCAAGGTAAGGGAGATGGGGCCCTGGGGCAGCTTTAGCCTTACTTGGGGAAGCGCCTGGTTCTTCAAAGTGCAAGGAAGGGAGGACTGGGGTGTTACGAGCCTGGTGGCTAACGCCGACTGGCAAATGGACTGTATTTATGCAGTTCACGGGGGCAAAGCTATGCTTGGGAGAGACATTTGCAACTAAGTAGCAGGGTCTTAACATCCATGGGCCAAGGATGTCCATGGTGCAAGTGCATGGTGCACACAGGAATGACAGCAATGCACTCTGCTTGCCCGTCCCTGCAGCTCTCCCAGGTCTCTGGTATGTGTCCCTGAGAGCGAGCGAGCGGCAGCTCAGCGGTAGCGGCTCCTGCAGACTCCTTGGTCCCTGCCCAGGCTCCTGAGGCAGGCGGCCAAGCAGTGAGCATCAGCCTCGGCATTACTCAGCTCTCCCCCCGCCCCAGGATGCTCATGCAAAGCCAATGCCTCTGACAGGATTTGGGTTGTTCTGGGCTTTTTTTTTTTCTCTTGGACTCTGTGTGAAAATAGTTGCCTGTGCAGAGAACAGGAAAGTTGAAAAGTTTGAGGCATCACAGTTCCAAGTTCTTCTCATTGCTGCTTGAATCCCAAGGCAGACCTGCAAGCAGGGACACCGTGGCAGCGTTGTGCCTATTTGACTCCTTTCCCAGACACTTAAGATCTCTGATAGGAGCCACATTGTCATCTAAAGACAAGTTAATTAGAAGGAGCAGAGGGAAATGGATTAATGGAGTTGGCTTGACTAATCTTTCTAAAACATTGATTTACAATAGCAGCCTCCTGAAAGATGAAAAATGCCCTTGGCTGCCTGGGCAAGCTGTGACAGAGAAATGACTCTGCTCCAGGTGCTCCTCAGTGCCTGGAGAATCATCAAGGGCCCTGATGCCTCCAACCCAAACCTGGCTACCACAGCCAGTCCTTTAGTCCTGCCACAGGTCTCTCTCTGGTGTCTGCCACACTAATAATGCTGCTTGCTGATAAAAGTAGGACAGGATTGACCAGCCTATTTAGGATATATTTTGTCACCTGGCACTGACATTTCTACAGGCTCATAAAAACCACCTGAACCGCTGCAAATAAGGAACAGATAGCACACCAGTACTCACTTTCTCTAACTGGTCACATCAGACCTGATGCTACTGGGAGAAACAAAAAAGAGAAAGAAAAATAGTACCTGAATTCCACATGGTCCAGCTGATCCCATCGATTTCTTGGCAGCTTCAGCACAGACACCAGTACCTGGACCAGCACAGGGCTGAATGTTTTGGTGGCACCTTTGCTGAACTGCTGCCTGCACTGCACGTGCTGGCCGTGCAGTGAGCTGCGTGGCAGGGCTGCTGGCGAGCGGCTCAGAGCTGCTGCGCAGGGTCAGACCTGCACATGCTGTTAGGCCAAGATGGACAACACTTCCAAACTGCAGAGCCTGATCACTTGGCTTCAGGCCCTGTAGGCAACAGCCTTGTCATGTATGACATGAAGGGAGCACAAGTGCTGCCTGCAAAAGCTCTTTGTGCCAGGGTAATCGTGCAAGCAGAATGAGCCACAGAGATAAATACCTCCCTGTCCAGGTGAACTCCTGCAGGCACATCCCTGGCGAACCATCAGCTGAGCAGGCAGCGACTGCGGTGTGCAGCCCTGCCAAAGTGACTACTCAGGCTAGCTGGGAGGGGAAATGTAGCTCCCAGTCCTCGAAAATGTGCCCATCTCGGGTCCTCACCCAGCAGCCAGGCTGGGCAGAGGATGCTGCAGCCAGGGACAGGCACAGGGAGGAAAGCATTGAGGCTCGCTTGGCTTCAGTTCCCCCACAGCCCATGCAATGCCCTGTTTCTTGGCATGAATGAGAGCTGTTAAGAGTGTTTGGAGTGAGGTACTGTGCCCTCACCACATGCATCCAGACATGCAAAGATGCATCTCCAGCTGGGCACTCTGCTTTTCCTCCCTCTCTCATGCCCAGTCACTTAGGGCAGCATGAGGCTTCCTCCAGGGCTGCCAGCCCATTATATAACCACCACTGCCTGGGATGTTCACTTTGTATCTCCATCCTCCTCCTGTGTGCCCTAAGGGGACAGTAGCTTCTGGGCTGATTCGCTGTGTTCCCATGGCTTCACCGAGCCTCCCTCCACCAAAAATCGGTCCCATGCTTGAGCGGTTACCTGACCGTCCCAGTGAAACAGCAGCCATTAACCAAAACCCAACCTGTATGGACTCAGTGATGGCTTTGTCTCCACAGGTGTGTGCCCAGCTGTGCCGGAGACCATGCTACTGCCCCTGGGTGCCCCCTCGCTGCCCTCGTGGGTCCCCCCTGGTCCTGGATGGCTGTGGCTGCTGTAAGATCTGTGCCCGGCGCCTGGGAGAGCCCTGCGACTTCCTCCACATCTGCGACCAGAGCCAAGGCCTCGTCTGTGACTATAGCGCAGTGCCCGCGGGCACAGGAGCCACCTGCAACTGTGAGCACAGGGGTGCCCGCTCCCCCTGGGGATGCCCCCAACCCAGCACACAGCCCACCTCCAGCTGGGGCCCCCACCAGTGCCAGACATCCCACAGAGCTTTCAGGGAAGTAGTTAGGGCTCTGAAAGCAGTTTCGGGGCTGATGCATGTAGTTTGGTTGCATGGGCTGTGCTTCAGCTCCAGCCAGCTCTCATACCAGTTGGGGATTGAGGATGGTTTGAGCGGGACTGGACACGGGGGTTCCAGGGTTGCTGCAGTTACCCTGCCAGGGCTGGAGCCAGAAGGTTTTGAAGAGAAATTTCAGAGAAACTTTTTCTAGCTGGAAAACCCTGGAAGGCAGGGTCAGAGCTGAAGGGCAGTGGGTTTATCACCAACTGGTGAGCTGCTGCTTTGAAAAAACAGAGAGGTCAGGAGAGGAGGCAGGAAGAGGGGGAGGCTGGGCAATGCACATACTGCTGCAAACCTGTGTTTGCCCCATACACTATTGCCCTCTTGTTCATCCCCTTTATGCCAGATCCACAGTTCCCCCCAGCAGTCCCTGCTGCCATCCACATCTCTCTGTCAGTCAGTCCCTAATGGACTCCCCATCGCTTGCAGTTGAAGGCAGTGAGGAGGGCTGTGAGGTGAATGGCCGGGTCTATCGAGACGGGGAGGTTTTCCAGCCCAGCTGCAAACTCCAGTGCCGCTGCCTGGATGGGGGCTTCACCTGCATCCCGCTCTGCCAGGAGGACGTCCGGCTGCCCACCCCAGACTGCCCCTACCCACGGCGTGTGGAGATCCCAGGAAAGTGCTGTCCAGAGTGGATCTGTGAAACCAGGGGCCAGCACCTCCACCAGGATGCTGGGGCAGGTATGATGCAAGACATGCCCATGAGGGGATGCTCATGCGGGTCTCTGGGGATGGTCCCTTCACCCCAGACCATGAACATCAACAGGAGACACCTCACTGGACATTTCTCTGCCATGCAGAGCACACTGTACAGCACCTGGCTCCAATCACTCTTTTTCCCCTCATCTCTTTTCATCCAGGCCCCGGGGCAGTGTCCTCACTGCTGTCGTACCCCTGCCAGGAGTGGGGCACAGCGTGGAGTGCCTGCTCGGTCTCCTGCGGAATTGGCTTTTCTACCCGTGTCTCCAACCAGAACCGCTACTGCAGGCTGGAGACTCAGAGGCGGCTCTGCATGGCCAGACCCTGCCCAGCTCTGCCAGCAGCATCCCCGGTGGTAAGCCAGGGCCTTGGGGAAGCCAGTGCCCCTGGACAACGTGTTTGACTAAGAAAGGGGGATGCTAGCCAACATGAGCCATGGGACCCCCATTACCCATGGGCATGCCATCACCCCTCCCCAGCCATGAGGAGGAGAAACCATGTCTCAGAGACAGATAAACCATCTCCTGAAACTTCACTTGGAAAACAGCCAATGGCAGGTGCAGACTTGAATTTTGGGTTCTCTCAATGTCTGAATCCAAAAGCTCTGTGGATCCCACATAACCCTGAGCCACACAGGCGGGCTCAACCTCCATCTGCCGCCCCCATGGCCAGAGATGCATTTGCAGCTCCTGCCTGGCTCCCTGGGCACACCAAAGAGGTGACTCTGCCACCCCTTTAATTAGCCTAGCACAGCTCCAGCATGGACATGGTGTAGGACTGCCTTGCTGGTGTGCAGCCAGCACTTTTTGGGGCCAGGCACCTGCACTGCCACATGCCCCTGCTCCCTAGAAGTGGGGGACATGCCACCACCCCATCCATCTCCCCATCACTCTCTGCTCTGTCTTTCCAGAGGGGAAGAGGAGGTCGTTTGTAGCTGTGCCCACCCTGATCTCATCCTGGAGCCAACACCTCGTCTCGGCAAAGAGTCTGGCACAAGCCTACGGCACTGTTGTTTCAGTGGAGATGGAGGATGTGTCCCCTGGGGAACTGAGGAAGAACTGATGGCTGCAAAGAAGGGTGGAAACAGAGAATGAGACCCCCGTGTCACCCAGCACCTGCCCCCTCTGAGCACCCCACTGCCCCAGGCAGGGTTACCGGGCAGCATCCCCAAGTGTCTTAGTCTGAATGAAATAGGAAAAGGAGAAACCCCATCCTGAGCTTGAACCCACCTGAGAAACAAGGAACTGGTCCTTTCCCAAACTGATATGACTTTTGGAGAGGTGATGCTGCTCCTCTACCATGCTACACATGCAGCTCTGCTCTGTGCGGGCTGTGAGAGAGACCTTCTCCAGCACATGGAAGCACAAATCCCTAGGGGAACCCTCCTGTTCTGGCCTCCTGGGGAAGGAGCAGGTACATTGAGCTGCACACCACAAGTCACCACTGCACCAGGCTGAGCAATTTGACTGTGCACGAGCTCAGCACACCACCCCACAACCACCCCACAACCCTGCAGCCACCTTCCTGGGCATGGGCAGAGGCATCCTCCCGATGGAAGCTCTAATTCACCGTCCCCACATCTCTCCAAAATAAACACGAACCTTCCTGCTCTGCTTGGCTTCCTCCTCTCCAAAGTGCTGGCGGTTTGGCAGGGCTTTGGTGAGCAAGGAGCTCAGACGCAGGAGACACCACTCCGCACACCAGACATACCGCCTGCCATCCAAGCACATACCCTGTGAGCCAACGCCAAAAGAAAAGCAGGAAAAGAGAAAACGAGTCACAAAGATGAGTCGGAGCCGTCTCCCGGTGGGCTGGGGCTGCTCCAGCTATGCAAGCGTCGGCGCAGAAGAGCTGCTCGGCAGCTCTGCCTTTACTTTCTCGCAGTGATAATCCTTGTGGGTGATTTTAAAATGAAACCCAAATGCCCTCTAACGGCCTCGCACCAGTGTGCAGAGGGAACGCGCGTCCCATGGCGGGGTGAGAAGGGCAATGGAAAGGAGCAGAGGCTTAGGTGACATGTCCAGGCAAGATCTGGACAGTTTAGATGTGTATCTGTGGAACTGAAAATAAAGATATGTTCATCGAGGTGTGGAGCTTGCCTGAGCCTGCCTGTGCGGGGTGAGCCGGGCTCTCGGGAGCTCTGCTGCTCATGGCCAGCTTGGCTGCTACAGGAAGGGCCTGATCCAGGACTGGGCAGCTTGGAAGCACCTCAATTCAGGCTAAGAAAATAAGAAGTAAAAAAAAATCAATCAAAGCACTTAAAACATTATTACAGTATATTATATCCTGGATTAAATGCTGCCCCTTTGCTTTTACACAGCTGTAAGCTCCATCTGCTCTGCTGATGGGACCAGTCCTGGCTGTAGAGGTGCCCAGGACTCCGCTCTGACCCAGGCACAGACCGGGCCATGCTTCTTCTCAGCCTCCCGAAAACCAAAGCCCAAATTCTCTCCCTGTAACTCAACCCTCCTAGCCCCCCAGCCCCACTCCTTCTCCACTCACCCCAGGCCAGAACTTCCCCAGCATTGTACCACCATCATCTCCAGCTGACCGTCCTCCTGACCCAGGCCAATGCAATAGCAAGGCAGGTTAGGGGGTGCAGGGGTAAAAGGCTGAATGGCAGAGGGAGCTCCCCTCTCCTGCCCAGGGGAAAGCCTCCTGACAAGCAGCAGGACCAAGCCCTGCAAGTGCTGAAAATAAAATTGAAGTCAAGGACGCTTCTTAGCCACCTGCTGGGGAGGGAAAGGAAAAAAAAATAAATCCCATTGCTCATGCAGTAAAACACTGCTTCAAAGAGAATTATTTACTGCGATCATCTGCTCTGCCCCAATACCAATCATTAATTCAGTTCGATATGAAGAGCACGGTGACCTTCTGGCAGGCAGCTCATCGCAGAATGAGTGTGGCCTGCTCTGCAGCTTTTATTGGCTTTTTTACCTCTGTGATGGCTGTGCCAAAAAAGCGGTGACACATGGCTCATGTAGACCTTAAAATCACAGCATTCCTCAATTGACATGGATAAGACATGTTCTGTATACTAAAAATTCTGGTGTTTAAGCCAGTTCTTGTTTGAGCATGCTGGGACACGGCCACTGAGGCCAGGGGATCTGCGGGCAGAGAGTGCTGTCAGGGCTGTCACCCCCTCCCAAATCCTTCCCTGCCACCTCCGGGCAATGGTAAAAATCAAAAGGTCACTTTTTAAGCAGCAACCTGTAATTCTGATATCAAACAGAAATGACCCAACACAGTTCTGCTATAATATTCCTCTTTTTTTTTTTCCTGCAAAATGTCATTTCTCCCTGATTCACCAAGCAGAAAACATCTAAATAATGGATTCATGAATCCAAACAAATCAAAGTTCTTTTTCCCTAAGAATACAGAGAAATCAACTCTTGCAATCTGATTGCCATCCTCACGGTATTTGCTGTTCCCTCTCAAGCTCTGCTGCCCTGGAAACATGATTAGTTGAGGATCACATTTACTGCAGCCTCTGATCATAGAATCATAGAATCATTTAAGTTGGAAAAGACCTCTAGGATTATCAAGTCCAACCTTCATTCAACAACTCCCTGACTCCTAGACCATGTCTCAAAGTGCCACATCTACCTGGTTTTTGAACACCTGCACTCGTTTTTTTGACTCCACCACTTCCCTGGGCAGCCTGTTCCAATGCCTATACTGCCAGTTCCAATGGGCAGCCTGTTCCAATGCCAATGCACGTCTTCCTTATATCCAATCTAAACCTTCTCTGGTGAAACTTGAGGCCATTACCTGCACTGGGTCCTGGGCTTTGCCTGCTCTTATGGGGCAGTAGAGAAATACTCTGCCACCCACAGATGGTTACGATCAGTAAAGATAAGAAAACCCTAAACCAGAAGAGAACAGCCCTATCCTCACAGCATACTGCCACATCTGCACCCATGAATGCCAAGGGCTTTGACAACCATATTCCTGAGCCAGCGGTGAGCAGCAGCCGACAGCTCGTTTCAGCAGGAGCGCACACAGCACCTGAAGGAGAATGTGTGGCGATGCACGAGTAAACAATGGGCATCAGCATGTTTTTCTCCAAGCCATTCTCACAACTGATGATTTTTAAACGCATGGAGTTGGCTGAGAAAGGGTTGGATGAGACCTCCATTAAAGCTAAACATTTTCAGATACATTCCTGGGCACAGTGCTCAATAAAGATGTAGATCAAGGCCCGTTTTTCCCTGCTAGTGAAGAGCCTTGAACTGGTTGCATGAAAGCCCATCACTCAGGTTACGTGTTCGCTACACAGAGGCGCTCTCCCAGCCTTGTGCCCTTGCGCTGCCCAGGATGTTCTGGCAGCAGCATCACTGCTGAGAGAGCAGCTTGTGACCCTTCCCATGATTACAGCAGTCTTCTGAGCCAGCTGTGGTCTCTGCCTCAGTTTCCCCAATGGTTGATGTTCTGGGACAAAGGGGACCACTCCCAGTTTGTTCCTCTCATCTGTCTGCACTTCTGCACCTCCAAAAAGCTGCTCTGCAAGGACCACCCAAACTCCAGGTTGAAGGAGCAGCTGAAATGCACGGAGGTGAAGCGTGAAGGAGTGGGGCAGGATGGAGAATGGCTTTCCTGAGGGGTGAGACCCCATGGACCTCCTCCTCTGCTGCTGCTGCTACACCAGGAGCATAGACCCACCAGAGCCCCTGCAAACACCAGAAAAGCCATATCTCACCCCATGGAAACAGCTTTTAAACTTTGCCTCTTGGGGCACAACTATAGTGACTAGATTTTATCACAGACACAGGAAGTAACACAGCCTTTTGCATTGCTTGCCTGCTCCAGGGAGCACTTTTTAGAGTCAACACACTCATACAAGAAGCAGCTACCGCCACCCTATATCTTGGGCTTCGCTGTACTGGTCCCAAGCTGCTGTGCCCAAGCATGGTCCAGCAGAGAAGTTCAGCTGCTCCTAGGGAGGGAAAGGCAGTCAGGATGGCTTGGCAGGACTCATCCCCTCCTTCCCTGCTGGCAGATGAGTTATCAGACTCTTCCCCTCCCCTGCCCTAGACCAAGTTCCAGGAAAGCAGGTGGCTCTGGCCCTTCTGGCCTCAGCCCTTCACCTGAAGTTATTTTGCCAAGGTCATTTCCCTGTGGCTTGCCAGGGTAAACCTTGTCCCTTCTGATTGCTGGCCTGTTTACTCCTGCAACAGAGATAATGTTATTGCTGGACTCATTACGTGTCAGCAGCTGCTCAGCAATGCAAACAGGGGCTGGCTTTCTTTAGAGGTCCTCTTTGGGGTTGCTGGTTTTAGCTCTTGCCCCCAAAATCACAGTATCTGGGTGTCTTGTGTGCAACATGCCCTATGGCAGGGAAGGCAGGAGAGGAAGGTCACAGCCTGTCTCATATTCCCGCCCTGCATGGGTCAAAACAGCTCAGAGGAGGAGCGGGGGGGAGAGGATTTTTGTATGTGGGGAGGAATGCAGGAGCAGGCAGCCAGAGCAGGTGGGTGCAGGGAGCAGGGCTTGCTGCTGCCTACGTGGGAGGCAGGTAGCCTGGACACCTCTGCTGCTGGCACTGCCCATGGCACTGGCTGGCAGCACGGGCCCCATGAGAAGCTGCTGGTCTCTGCCTTGCGTCTGCTCCCGGCAATTCTGGATGGACAACACAGCCAGAGCAGTGGGGCCAGGAGAAAGATTGTCAGGAGTGGAAGTGAGGGTGGCTCATTGGCTTCCAGCCCCTGGTCTGGAGGCATGGGGGGGTTTCTCCTCAGCCTGAGCAGGCTGAAAGCTTTGGCCCCATCATCAGACACCTCCCACGCGTTCCGAGGCAGAGACCAGCTCCCTCCTCCCTGCTCCCTTCATCCTGCTCTCTCCAGGCACGCACAGCGTCCAAAATAGCTGGGGCCCTGGGCGTCCCTGGCACCCGCCTCGAAATATCTCAAGTGGGCTGGCGGCAGGCACTGAGGGCGCGGTGGAAGCTGCTGGACACCGAGGCAGTTCTTGCCACATCCTTCCTGCGCAGTGGGGGAGAGCGCTGCACCCCAAACAGGGCAGTAGCAGGGAAGAGAGGGCAGCAGCAAGGGGATCGTGGCAGTGCCAGCACGGGGCACGGCACTGCCAGTACCACCCGACCTCTGGCACCACTTCGCCAGGCACCGGCACCTCCGAGCGCTGCTGTAACCAGCACCACCCCGGGAGCGGCTGCGGGCAGGGCTGTGGCAGCGCCCACTGGACATGGAGGCTCTGGCCTCATGGCCCGGCAATGGCAGCAGAGCCCTGTGCCCCGTGGATACCGCCTTTGCCCAGCGCTTCTTGCCCGCTGTCTACCTGGCGGTGATCCCCCTGGGGCTGGCAGGGAATGGGCTGGGGCTGTGGCACCTCTGCACCAGGACCCGGCGTGGTGCTCGCCATCCCCTCGGTCTGCTGGTGGGCAACCTGGGCCTGGCTGACCTGCTCTACGTCAGCACGCTGCCCTTCCTCGTCAGCTACTACCTGCAGGGCAGAGTGTGGCTCTTCGGACACAGCTGGTGCCGAATCACTCGAGGCCTCTTCCACCTCAACCTCTATGCCAGCATCGGCTTCCTCACCTGCATCAGCGTCCACCGCTACCTGGGCATTGTGCACCCACTGAAGGCACGGGGCAGGTGCCAAGGAGCAGCCTCTTTGGCGTGGCTCAGCGTGATTGTTTGGGTGTGGGTCATCGTGCAGGTAGCTCCTGATTTTGCCTTCAGCAAGATGGATGCGTTGGGGACACGGTGCCACGACACAACAGGACATGACAGCCTGGGAACCTACTTGCCATACACCGCGGCCATCACCGTGACTGGTTTTGTCATCCCGTTCCTCATCATCATCGGATGCTACAGCCACGTGGTCGTGGTGCTCTGCAGGAATGACACTGTGGACCTCAGCCTCAGGAGAAGAAGCATCAGGCTGGTCATTCTTGTGATGGTCCTCTTCTCCATCTGCTTCCTCCCCTACCACATGTTCAGAAACCTCAACTTGTTGTCTCGAGGCTGGCAGCTGCAAGGCTTCTGTACACAGGCTTTAAAGAACATCTATGTTTCCTACCAGGTGACCCGGGGCCTGGCCAGCTTCAACAGTGCCCTCAATCCCTTACTCTACGTGATGACCAGCGAAGACTGCATGTCATGTATGAGAACCATCCATGAACGAGCCAACCAGTCCCTCGGGTCCACCTTCAGGAGGAAGACCTCTTGTCAGGCAGATGAGAAGAAGATGGGCATGATTCTTTGTGAGGAACAGGCTTCTGATGAGCTCTGAGGTACCCAACAACCCTTCCAAAGAGGTGCAACATTTCAGTTTGTGCTTGGCCCCTTCTTGGGAACAGCTCCCCAACCCTGATGCCTGTTTTGAAGGGCAATCGTGACTACAGCATCACTGGTTCCAATCTTACACAAGGGATGGACAGGACTGCCAGCATCAGAGAGCAAAATGGGACCAGGTTTTAGAGCAAAGCTACTCAACCCAATCATTTTGCCTACTGCATACCTGAAGATGGGAAGAGATGAATGTTGCATTTACTCCAGCCCTGAAGTATTTCTCAGTCCAGCCTCAAGTGCAGTGGTCCAAGCAGTTAACATCCCCCAGGCTCCCCAGTGAGTGAGGGATAGAGGGGAACGATGCCTTGTCCCCGCTGCTGCAGCCCCTCTCCCCTCCTCGACACAGGTCTCAGACAGGATTCCCTCCTTCACTTAAGGAGAGGGCACTGTTCATTAGCTACCTTCAATGCAAGTCAGCTGAGACGGTGAATTTTCACAGGAGAGGAAGTGCCTTGGAAATTGAAATGTTCATAAAAATATCAGGTTTTAAATATATGACTAAGCTGTGCCTGTTCCTGGGTTAGTCGTTCCTGGGTTAGTCGTTCCTGGGTGACTGAGCTGCTTCAGGATCTGTGTTATCCTCTACTTTCCACCTCCTTTGCAGAAGAAAAAAACCAATTTTACCATTACTCAGTCTCTTTTGGAAGAGCTTATAGCAGACAACAACAGACTGGCATTTTAAAGTTTCTGGAGGCTGTTGGTTGGGGTTTTTTTTGTGACAGAAGTGACTGCAGTAGCCTGAACCGCTGCTTTCAGTGGGTGAATCCCTGGAGAGTTTTGAAATCTTCAGGTGGGTGGCTGCGTCTTACTCTTGCATCCAGCCTTGCAAGGGGATTAGAAATGTCTGATAAAAATCAGACATTAAAAAAAAAAAAAAAAAAAAAGAGAGAAGCGGCAATGGTTTGAAGGCTTGTGAAGGCAAATGTGATGGCGAGGGCAGTCCGTCTGTCACTGCGAGGAAGGAGGGGGCACAGGCATCTCTGCTTTGGAGGGAGCAGGGGCTCCTGAGCAGCGTTTTGGTTCTTACTCTTGATTTTCCCCACCATAAACATCTCAGTTCTAGTGAAAGGAGCAATGTGATTTGCATCAGCAGATCTTGCAGTTCAGCTGAAGGAAGCAGAGTACGAGTTAAAATCAGCCAGTTCTGGGAAGGGCTGACCCACGGCTGCTGCGCTCTTTGGACCAAAGCCCAATATTTATCGCAGCCAACTGCTCCGGCTGGCTTCAGGTGCAGTTAATATGTCTAAAGTACAAATAAACACCTAACGCTTTCAGTTGTGAGTTGTTGGGCTTCTTTTAAAGCTTTGTAGGAACACAGGAGCCAGCTGGCCTGCGGGCTGGAGCAGGGGGCCTGCCTGCTGCCCGGGAAGGTGACCGGCTCTCCAGCGAGGCTGCAGCAGAGCAGTACAGGGACAGGCAGGCACTGAGGTGGGTCCCCAGAGTCTGCTCACCACCAGGTAGAGGTCCAGCAAAGCCCTGAAGCTTTCAGCTCCCAGCTCATCTAGAGGAAATCAAAAGGCAAAGCTTAAATTCCCAAATGAGATGTTCTTCTGCCTCTGCAGCAGGGCAGATTTTGGGGATATTAAGAGCAGGTCTGGCCTCTGCTGCTTCCACACGCTCCTGGGATCTGGGCTTCTCTGGAGCTCTGCACTTTTTTCCTCTCCTGAAAAAATTCCCATGTCTCCAAAAGCTGTCCAGCTCTTCCATGTTCATACATGGATCCCATCCAAGGTGCTACAGCTCTTCACAGAACCAGCTTCAGCTCCCCACAGCCCATGGGAGCTACAGCACCCCATCACTGCACCCACTTTGTGCGTGATGGAGTGAAATAGAGCATCATCACCCCCCCAGGGAGGGAACTCTGCGTAGGAAGTGCCAGCAAACTCTGTCCTCACCTCCTGCATCGCTGTGCCCAGGTCTGCCTTCTCCAGTGTCCCCTCATGTCATTGTTAATGATGATTTAAAGATCTGTATCCTGAGAAGCATCTCTGAGCCCCAGGGACAGTTACAGCCATAAATCTGCTCATTTTTCTTTGTCCTGCATCTGTCAAACCAGCAAAAGCCATTAAAGATCTGTGCATTGGGCTGATGCTGCTGAGATATCGCACTTTCTTTTTATCTCTTGCTTTGCAGTCCCCTTTATTCTCAGGCAGTGCTGCTCCCCCCTGTGAACTGAAGGCATGAACTCCTTCCCTTTATTAGCTGTATGTGTAATTAAGGGCCAACTGCTGGCACATGAGCCTGCTTGGCCAGCTTTTGGAGCTGGTGATGGAGCAGCGAAGGAACCCTCCTTCCTCCAGCCCTTGCCATCAGTGGAGGCTCCTTCCCTCGCAAAGAGCACCTGCTGCTCTTTGTGCAGCACTGCAGGTGTATGGTCACTGCTGGGGAACTGCCCAAAATGTGTACTGCTGACCTCTCAAACCTCCCTGGTGTTCTTTTTTCCCTGGGACCAGGGATGTGGGATTGTTCCTGGAGCAACCAGCATGGGCAGCTCTTGCTCTGTGCTGGTCCTCACTCATGGCGTGGGGAGGGGAAGATGTAGCACATGTTTCAGCAGTGGGTGAGGGGACATGAAGGGTGAGGAGCTGCCATCTTCCCCCTTGCCCCTCTCCCAGCAGCTCTGCTAGCCACTGGCAGGGCCATGCACAAGCATTTGCTGCTGGCAGGAAGAGGTCAGTGCCCACTGGAGTTGCTGTGCCACGGTTACATCAGCCTCAGTCCCTGGCTGGCACAAACACAGGGAGAAGACCTGAGCAGAAGGCCTGCAGCTGTGAGGTCCCTTTGAGGAGACTTTGAGCCAGGTCCCTTCCCCTCTGCTGCAGAGACCTTCCAGCACTGTCAGGTTCCTCTACACAAGCTGCACATCCTCATGGAGTGAGACAGCTCTGCAGGAAGAAATAAATTCATTTCACTTTTTGGGGGGTCCTGGCTTAAGATGATTTGAATGTGTCTCTTTCCCTCTCTTGGTTGTCTGTTGCTGGACTTGAAGATGCCTAAAATCAGGTGAGAGGAATCCCACCTATACCATCCACTTTTCCCACAGACTCTCTGGCACAGAGAAGTAGAGCAGTGAATTCGTCTGCAAATCAGATTTTTCAGTCCCTTACCCAGATTAGACCTGACCGACAAAGCAAACATGATGAGAACTCTCCTACTGACATTAATGGGATTGGGATCAAGCCTGGAAATTTGGCAACATTTCTTGCTTCATTAAACAAACCCCTCTTGGTTGAGGATTTGTTGCAAACACAGCCAAGATTTGTTACCCTAAAGAGGACTTTTTGAGCTGACAGCCCTGGGGAGCTGTTCAGGCAGAGTTAACAGTTACACGTACAGATCCACAGATGTACAACCAATTTCTTTCCTTAAAATGCAAAACTGTTTTTCTTGGCATGCAAAACACTCTACGAGAAGAAAATATCTTTATCAGCAGCAGCGAAACACATAGGACTTAACTCTTTAATTCTTGATTTCACTTTGCACAGATTTCTAAAAAGAGACTAAACACAGCGTGTTTCCAGGGTCTGTGTTTCCAGAGGCATCCGGCAAAGCGAGGGGCGAGGGGCTCCCATGTGCGAGCAGTGGGGAGCGGGAGCGAGCGCTGAGAGCTGCAGTAAGACAAGCCTCTTGCTCCAGGCTTTGTTTAACAGCTGCTGGCTCCAGAGGTTCAAGGTGTTAGCTGGAGTACGAGGGTCAGAGATTTCCACAGCCTGGGCGAGCGGGAGCTGCTGCTGGGACCAGAACTGGGGGAGCCAGGGACGTCATTGCGGGACTGAGATTGTGCAAAGGGTCAAACGCACAACCAGACCCAGGACACTGCACCACAGGGTCCTTGTCATGCAAACAAGGCATCTCCATAACGCCAGAGCCCCCAGGTAGAGGTGTGAAGACCACATGTGAAGCCAGAGGAGAAGCAGCATTAGCAGGAGGCTCCCACATCCCCGCTACGCCCAGCACCAGGCAGAGGGACTTTGTGGTGCAGCTTTTCTGGCGTGGTGGGAGGCTGCAGTGCACACACAAAAGGGATGAGTCACTCAGGTCACTAATGAAAGGTCACAGCATCCTCAGATTCAGCGAGAGGCATTTATTTCTTTGGCAAAACAATTTCATTGCTAAAGTACCTTTGGCTACAGGGACAACAGACTTGACAGGTTATCTTATTTACCAAGGATATCAAGCAGACTGAGGAACAATAGCAGGTACAATTACTCCCGGTGACCTGGGAAAAAATGGTAAATAATACCTGGGACCGGGCGCCGTTGGTGACGATTTTAATAAGAGAGAAAAACCTGAGTCTTTGTCTATGCTATGCAGAGTGTTTTGGCGTCTGGGAGACCAGCAGCTTGTGAGGAAGAGCAAATCACATAAATAGAACAACATTTAGCGTGACTGTGTGAGGCCATCAGACTAATATTATTCCTGCAGCACATGCAGTTATAAATAGGTGATGCCATGCAGCGTGGGACCTGGGCAGAGCGAGAGCCGAGGAATGCTCTTGCAGCTCGGCGACAGCAGCACTGCGCTGCTTGCAGCTGCGACCCGCATTTGTATGTGCACTACAGAGCGACTGCGGCTACACCCTGGAGGGGCCCCGGAGGACTTGGTGAGCCCACGCTTGATACAGATGTGCCATTTTTCAGACCATCTCTCTAAGGCAAGCCCTCCATGCCCCCTGCTATCTGTGCTGCCCAAGGCAGGGGTCAGCACAGAGAGCAGGGCAGCCAGAAACCCCCGGGAGCTGTTCCGTGCAACATGACCTGCGCTGCCTTCTCAGCAGCCCAGGAAGAAACTATAGTTTGAATTTCACACAACACCTCCACTCTGCCCTGACCAGGAGATGCTCAGGTCAGATCTGGCTCCCTGAAAAGCCCTTCGTGCCAAGGCACAGCCCAGCCAGCATGAAATTCTTCTGCGTGTTTGGGCTGATGGGCATAAAGTTTACCCTAAGGAGCATCAGAAAGATCCCAGTCTTCTCAGGAGCACCACAGCTCCTCCTCAGAGAGGCTCCTTCCACACACCGGGCAGAGGACATCCAAGGACAGGAGACAGATTAACTCTGCCCTGGCTGCCTTTGTTCTGGTGCGGAGGTGCCAGTCAGCAGAGGTGGGGGAGGACCGCACACCACAGCTCCCAGTCAGCTCTCACCAGCCCAGCCCACCCTGCAGCACCGCTGTGCCCTCCAGTCCAGGCTGTTTAGGGTGAGAGATCCCATGGCAATGGGAAGATGCTGACATGGAGGAGAGCTCAGGGGTAGGTTTCATGCTGGTGATGCCAAGAGCCAGGCACTCTCACTGAATGAAGCGTTACTTGGTTGTGGAGTGAAAAATCCCCCTATAAAAGAGTGTGCAATGCTGGGATGGCAACGCAGTGCTGTGCTGACAGCACAGAGGAGCTGGGGATGCAGAGGGCCCTTGGGCTGCAGCTCATCCAGGTGCCTGGGGCTGTCCAAGGGTCCTGGGTGGAGGTACCCTGGGAGGATACCCAGATAAGCATTGTCTCCTGTCACCGCTCACCGCCTCAGCTCCCACCCCAAGATACAATCAAACAAGGGACCTAAGAGTTAGAAAACTATTTCAGAACCCAGAGAAGTCTGCGGTTTATTTTCCCATTTAGCTCAGGTGGTTTGCCTGCCTCCAGAAAAGCTGAGTGTTAATTTGATTCCCTATAACTGATTCATGGCAGATCTGGCGTCCTGATGCCCAGAACAGCTGCAATTCCTGTGCTGCTGTTTGCTGTGCCCCAGGGACACCGCACAGCCCCTGAGCCTGGCTGGGGAGAAAGGGCCAGGGCTGAGCAAACAGCTGGGCCAGGCGCGCGCAGGAACGTCTTTGCATTTGCAATTTAGAGAGGATATATCCCATCTCCCCAATTAATCCTTCCAGAGAAAAGCCTGGAGAGAAGCAGCTGGAAAATCTCTGCATATAAACAAGACTTAGTAAAATCTGCAATTTTGAGGTGGAAGAAGAAATATGTCCCCAACACGGTGCTTTCACCGCAAGAGAAAACAAGTATTTTCATTTTGTTATATTCATTCCACACTGGGAACCTGCCATGCTTTTGGGCATGGCACAGCCAGGAGCATTTTCACAGGGCAATTCACAGCTCCATTGGCTGGGAAATCACTTTTGGCCCCAGAGATGGAGTCACTTCTGGCCAGTGGAATCTGGTGGTTGGGACCAGCCCGTGGAGCATTGCTAGCAGGGAAAGGAAAATGCATCTTGGTGGAATCAAGCACTACATCAAAATAAGTTGGTGCCTGGCTGGGAAGCTCAATCAGCATCTCAGCGCTGGTTCCCTGAGCTGCAGAGACAGGACAGGAAAGGACATCTTGAGTTTTACTAATAAATGCACTTTCCCCTGGTTCAACTTCTGGGGCCAATTTGTTTTCTACTGGGTTATTTTTAGTATCCAAACAAGCCATATTTGCTGTAAACTGTCTGCCTGGGAAGCAGAGCCCCGAGGTGACAGACAGGGCTGCCGCAGCTCCCGCGCCACGAGGTCACCGCCCTGGCTGCTGGCACAGGCAAATCTCACCCAGAGCATGGCCCAGCTTGCCGGTGGGATGGGAGCCACGACCATTCCTCCCTCAAGGACGTCCAGGCAGGCACATACCCACACTGCTGGAGCTGGGAGCAGCTGCCTCCTGCCCCAGGCAGCCGGGGCTGCCCTGCAGTGGGACCCACTTCCCCATGGCACCCCGTGGGAAGGAGGGTGCCATGGGACCCTGGTTAACGAGGGCAGACACCTTTGGCATTGAAGGCTCCTGGCAGGGGCTGCAGCACTCACCAGGTGCCATGTGGGTTCTGATGTGCCACAGAACATGCCAGAGCTCATCGGTTGCCCAGGGGTGTCCCATGGGAATCCTACAGCGGTTCAGGGCCTTTCCTGTCCCCATAGCAGGGGCTGCCTTGCAGGACAGGGGCAAAGCTGTCACCAGGACACCCTCCAAACTTGCCTCACATACTTGTAATTCATTCCCAGACCCTTTGCCCCCGCTTCCCTTGATGTTCCTGGCAACCCCGTGGGTTGTGATGCAGAAAAGTCATTTATAGCATCACGAGGCTGCCGCTCTGCTGGTGGTAGCTGAGGGCACACAGGATCAGGCCCTGCTCTCCACTTGGCCAAGGGTTTGATGTGGCCATGTTTCTGTGATGAGTCTGCGGTTATGACAGCTCATCTCCAGATTAACCTTCCCAGGAGCAGTACCCTTCTCCAGACACATTCCCAAAGCCCCCCTCCTTTCACACTGGTGTCCAGTGGCTCCTTACAGGGACCAACCCACTCTGACATTGGCAGCAGCCTCCCACCCTGAGCCCCAGTCCAAGCTGGTTGCCAGCTCTGATTTAACAGGCTCTCAGCAAATATTTCCACAAATTATTAAGCAGGGACATTATTATTATTATTTTATCCTATTATTTTATTATTAAAGCCAAGATCCTCAAACCAGATAAATGAACCAACTAAAGCAGCTGAGATCAAGAACTTGCCAAAGTAGTGCAGCACCTTTCCCGTTTGGTCGCGGCCCAGGCACTTTATGGCAGGTACTCTGTGCCTGGCTGATGTTCAGCTGACAGCTTTCCAAGCGTATAAAAAACTTATTAGGCTGAAAATAGAGTTTGTGACCGTAAACTGTCAAGAGCATTGTCAGCATCTCCAGCCCAGGTCCGCTTCATGTACAACCACTGGCAGGTCGGGCTGCTGGGGGGAGCAGGGCTGGGGCGGATGGGGCTGTGCGGCCCCTCACAGAACCTGTTTCGGGTAGGAAGGGTAATTGGGGAATGCTCACTAATGGGCTGTGGGGCATCAGGAGGTGGCACAGCCAAGGTTTAACATGGCTGGTCCTAGGCAAGGTGGTGGCAACCACGTGGAGCTGTGTCACCTGCCCTGGGCTTTGAAACGTGCAAGCCACATCCAAGGTGAGCATGCTGAGGCAATCTGCTTTTGCAATCAGTTTGTATTCAATGCTTCATTAATTTCCTTGCTGAGCTTCCAGATTACAACGCAGAGCAAAGCACCTGCAGCCGTCTGAGCTACGGAGTCAGGGAGAGAGGCAGCAGGGAAATCCCAGAGCCGACAGAAAGCTGTGAGGTTCCTGCACCTCCAGTAACCCTGAGCGTGGCCTGTGGGACAGAGGAAAGTTAGCCCTGGCTAGCAAGAGGAAGATTTATGGATTCATAGGGCAGAAGCAAGCACTGCTATGTCCAGCCTGGATCTGGTCAGGGACTTTGTGTGTGCAGAAGATGCCATCGCCAGGGCCCCTTGCGTGGAGAGGAGGGATGGCTCCCTGTGCCCAGATAATGGTACTGCGTGTTCTGGGACACCCGAGCAGGGCTTGGAGTCCTGCTCTCATCTGGGCAGCTGCAGCTGGTTGTTACTCATATCTCGGTATCTAATCCTTTTCTGAAATGACTTAATCCATTGCTTTAAAAATACCCTGTGGCATGGCGAGGCTATAATCTGGGTATTAAATGGCTTTAAAGCCAGAAGAGCTGATGCTTTTACTAAGACAAAAGAAAACATCTATTTGGTCTTTAAAAACAACTGAAAGAAGCAGAGCACGCCAGGATGGTCCCTGAGCCCCCGGAGAGCTGGAGCACCTCACAGCCAAAAGCTGGGTAGGGGGCTGACATCTGCCAAAGCCCATCCTTGACCATTGGCCACCCATGGGTAGGTGGGCAGCACAGCTGGAGCTCGGACCACAGCCGGTACTGCATGTCCCACTGACGTTCACTCCTTTGCTTGGGGACCAGGAGCTGTCTGCACAGACAGACGCAGTGGCGATGCCCGGAGCAGCTCCAGCGAAGCAGGCGAGATGCTCCCGTCTCTCCCCGCATTCGCTGGGCTGGGGGACCACACTGCTGGTCCCTATTTAGCATCTTTAAACTGAGACAGTTAAGCAGCTTTGCTTGTTTCGATCCATTAAAACTAGAAAAGCTTTTTAATAAATTCCCTGCTGGCCTGGAATTAGTAGATGTGGGCCAATTAAACACATTAATTAGGCACTGATTTAAACACAGATGAAGTTTGACTTTGTTTACCAGCCTGGGAAGGAAGCAGCTTCTCAAAGTTCACCTCCAAAGGACCGAACAAACAAGATATGTTCATTCCCAGTCACAAGCACCTTACAACAGAAACACATCACTTCGACTTCTATTTTCTCTTCAGAGCTCTTGTTTTCTCTCTGCCTCACCATGCAATAAAATTGAGACATTTAATCTCATAACACAACTTCTCACTAGAAATCAATGACAAAATACATTATCTTGCTGGCCTGATCCTGTGGCTCCAGCCTGACCTTTCTCAAGCACGCCAAAGTCAAGGGAAAGACAAAGGCTGAACTGAAGGAACTTCCCAGCGGGAAAGCGCAAAACTTTCCTCCTCCTGAGGAGGGACTGCCCTGAACAACAGTGACATGACACAGTTTGGTCATGCTCATGACCCCGTGCTTGCTGCACACCAGAAAAAGCAGTGTGTGAGCAGTAAGACAGCAGAGCAGGCTGACTTCAGCTCCATCTGAATTAGAAAGCCTATGACCCTATCCAGAGCACAGAGCTGTGTGCTACTGCCGTATGGCATCACTGCTGGATGGGGGTTCTGATTAGGATCCTGCTACCCTTGTTCCTTTGAAGCAGTATTTACTCCACAGGAACCTGGGACCTGCATGAGGTGAAAACAAACCCCAAAAGGAGAAACTAGTGATATCCCAAGCCCCTGTGGGAGAGATCAGCAGCCATTTCATCATGTCTGTTGTTGAACGAGAGCTTCTTCCAATGCTGCTCCGTCAATGGCATCCCCATTTCCAGAAAAAGGATTTTACTGAATCTCTGGAAATCTCAACATAACAGGGAAAGATCATGGCAAGGGAAGACTTGTGCTACAGGACACTGCCAGGTGAGGATTTCTTCTGGGGTCAGCAGAAGACCTTGGAGCCAACCAAGGTCAACCCACCACAAGACCCAAAGGGGACTGGGCTAGCAGAAACCGCCCTGCGGAAGTGTTGAGAGCTGTTCATACTGCAGAGGCAGATATGGCTTCCCTTGCCCCAGTCGGCCCCAGCCACAGGGAAGGTAAGATTCCATCCACAGACTGCCTCCTGAGGTAGTAGTGCTCAGAGAAGGCCATGCTCTTCCATCTCTGCCCAAGCACTGCTGGCTGTCATCACAGACACAAACTGTGGTGGATTTAGCTAGTCCATGACCATCTAAGATGGATCCTGCTGCTAAAGGAAACTGCAAGTAGCTTGTGCCTATCTTCACCCATTGCTGGAGAGCCTCTCCCAGGGTTTTGCATGCTTGAACTGGCACTGGCATGTTGGCCCACTGTCTGCACAGAGCAGCTGGCTTTGGATAACATGCTACAGCATCAGCTTAGTGCTCCAAATATCACCTGAGGACCCCAGAATTTGACCTGCAAGGCACTGAAGGCCTCAACCCCCTCCTAAAAGAGGTATGACAGGCACCCAGCGATGGGATCACCATGAGATCTCCTTCCTCTGTAATGGAACCAACAGGAGCTCAATTAGCAACACTGTGTCCTGTCTTCAAGGAGGGATGTTATTGCTGACCAGTGGAAAAAAATCCCAGGAGCTGGATGGCAGCAGGTGAAGTATATCTTCTGTAGCAGGCATTGCTCTGGGCCCAGGGGTTTGACAGCACCTCAAGCCCTGTTATTAGGGCTGAAATGACACCACGGAGAACATAAACCAGACACATTCCTCCAGTGAAGGCTCTGCCGCGTGATTTAGGAGGCTGCAAGCTCTACAGTGTGGAACAGCAAACCACCGACAGCTTGTGATGCTGGTGATGGATGCTGGAGTCTGTATTTTTGATTCAATAACAACTTTCACTAGCGGTGCTGGCACGGAGGCTCGGTGAGGAGGAGGGAAGTGGCAAGTGCCCAGGGTGAAAAAGAGTTCATGATTACAGCGGGAAAGGGCACTCTGTCCCTCATGCTGGCCGTGTAAATGCAGAGCACAGGGCTGGAAGGGACTCCAGGAGGGCATCGAGTCATCCCCTGCTCCAGGAGAGCGTCAGCTGTACCCAGAGCACTCTCAGCAGACACCCAGACATCTGCTTATCTTATTTTTAAACTCCTCCAGGGATGGAGCTGCCACAATCTCCCCAAACAATCTGTTCCGGTGTTGCACTCTCTTCATGGTTAGAAAGTTTTTCTAATGTCCAATTCAAACCTCCTTTGCTGCAATTAAAGCCCTGAGCACCTTGTCCTCTCTAGAGAGAGAGGTGAGATTGATGAAGAGGGCTGTGAGCCTTCCCGTTGGTTTGCTTTCCTTGTTTATTCTATTCCCAGGCAAAAGGAAGTTTATTTCTTGAAGGAGATACTATCGCCTGCAACACACAACTCTGAGAAGTATCTTTCTATTTTTAAAAGTGAAACATAAGGGTTACATAAAAGCTCAAGAAACCGGTAATGAGAAACAGGGTCCTTATTTTGTGGGCTCTCTCTCCTACCAAAGCTCATCTCCCTGCACCTCAGAGCCAATCTGGGCCGTCCATCAGCATGGGGAAGCTTTGGTCACTGCCCCCATGCCAGCATCAGGCTGGTGGGCTCCTTGTTCCTCCATGCTGGCAGCATCGTGCCAAAGAAATCGGCAGAAACACTGAACCTGCTCTCTTGAAACAACCGTGGACACAACAGGCCAGACCATCTGCTCTGGTGAGCAGCTGGAAAACGCAGAGATAAGGCAGCTATGCACCACGGAGTGTTCTCACTGCTGTGGGTGTCAAGTGGCACCTCCGTGCCCTGAGCTGGATGGAGCAGCAGAGGTGAGGGCTGCTCGCACTGGGATAGCACCGTGGGGCTGCGGGAGCAGTGGCAGCTCACACTCCTCCAAAGCTCCCCGCTTTCAGGTGGGGCAGGAGGCAAGGACCCTGGCACATGAAACACCTCCAGCCTGGGAGCACGCAGCCGGGTGCAGCTCTGGGGAAGGGGACTCTTGTTGATGTCACCGGCATGGGACGAAGCGTGGCCTGGCGAGGGCTCGCCTGCAGCCTGGGGCTGCCAGTTCTGGCCCGGTGCTGCCAGGCAGGGTGGGAGCCAGTCTCGGTGAGAGCGAGAAGCAGTACCAGTGCTCACAGGAGCTGGGACCTGGAGCCGTCGATACCCAGGGACCAGTGCCTGGGGAGCTGGTGCCTGGGGAGCCAGTTCCTGGAGCAGCCAGTGCCCAGTGGATGCAGGAGGTGGTGTGCGGCGCCCAGGGAACCGGTGCCTGGAGCAGGCAGTGCCCGGGGCACACAAGAGGCAGTGCGCGCTGCCCGGGGACTGCGCGCCAGAGCGCCCGGTTCCAGGTGCGCACAAGGCTTGGTGCCCAGAGCAGCCAGTGCCTGGTGTGTGCAGGAGGCAGCGCCCAGAGCAGCCGGTGCCCACAAGACTAGGTGCCCGCAGCGCGCAGGAGGCAGTGCCCAGGGACTCGGTGTCCAGAGCAGCCGGTGCCCACAGGACTCGGTGCCCGGGACTTGGAGCGGCTGGTGCCCGTGGGACTCG